>OX638390.1:12036054-12636054 GCA_951813805.1 Limnephilus auricula | reverse complement strand
GATAATCAACACTGCCAATTGGGCATTTACGGAGTGTTTACATCGCCATCTTTTAAAAAAACATTGATGAAGGGACAGCATGAAGGACTAAAAAAAATGTGAAACGTATTTTGTTGGATGTTCCGAATTTAAAAGTACTAATATGTGCCGCTCGGGCGTACTGCGAATTGCGAAATGCGAAACAAAGCGACCTATCTCTGCACATTTCAAGCTCTAAAGAGCAGAGGTTACTACCCCGCTCCTTTCAGCACGTAGATTGTAGATACAGTGGAGCATTGTACCCTTTCGTTCTCCTGCTCCCTTAATCCTTTCCAGCTTCGGTGATCATGACGTCACTCCGCAGTGTGCTCAGTTTTCAGTAAATTTGACTTTCCTCTCATTAAACAACGGTCACCGTTCTACTTGCTCTCAGAATAAATTTACTTTGTTTTAATAAGGTCTGGGTTAAATTTTCTTGTTTGATTTCCTGACTTTTTTTATTATTATGCAATACTAGCCTCTGCCCGCGACTTCGTCTGCGTAGGATTAGTACAACGAGTAATCTAATTTCTTTTCCTAGGTCCCATCTACGTTTGTACCAAAATTATTAACCTATTTATTTAAAATATTTGTAATTCTTGATTCGATTCAAAGTATTAGGCAAGTACTTCAAATAAATTCACTAATTCAAATACTTTCTAAAATAGAATATTGATTTAACAATCATTGTTTTGCAAAATGTTATTCTCAAATTTTGTCATTTTCTATTAAACAATAAATATTAACTTCAATATATTGAAAATAAATAGCTAGCTTTATAAATTATAGCCTATATGTTATTCTGATGTCTGAGCTATATTAGTGTAAAGTGTCATTAAAATCCATTCAGTAAATTTTGCGTGAAAGAGTAACAAACACACATACATCCATACAAACTTTCGCGTTTATAATATTAGTAAGATTCATGTTGAAATTGCCGCATAAATGATAAATATTATATTTTCGACGTACGGTTGAGCTTTGGCTGTTTCTTTTAAAATTGGAAGTATGATAAACCCCTGTTCTATATATAAATATAACCTTAATTTAAAATCACAATATACCTCAAGGAGTTCAGCCACTTTAAACCGTTTTCAAGGTGTGTGTTACCTAAGGCGAAAGAAAGGTTAGCTACCAAACATCTCTAGCTTATCTCTTTTAGAAAGCAGTTACTTTGTGGTTTGACGTTTTAATGAAATAAAAAAAAACGAGTGTGCTTTAGACCACACGACTGAAGTAAAACTTCTTTAGCTCCATCTATGTGTATGTTGATATGTATGATATATACATGTTCATACAAATACGTATATTAATTTTCTACAAATATTTATTTATTTAAATTTATTATCGTTCACCTCGCCCGATCACACTTTTCGTAACGCTCTCGTCACGCATTCCCCAGCTTACTCCCCAAGTCAAGCGTGCGTAAATAAGTTTAACTTCAAAAATTTACTGTGGTTATAATAACGAAAATTATTTAATTTATTATGACTGAACGGTTCATGCAAAATTAAAGTAATAAAAAATAATAAAAAATATGTACTTATATATACATATAGAAAGAGACAGGTGAGGCTTTGTTTCTTGAGATATAATATGGTAACCGATTATGTACACATTTGTCTCATTCTTTCTGTTACTATGTTAGAATTTAATTTCATGCTTTATGCTGGGTTATGTTTTATCTATATGTTAAACGAAACAGGTCGGTCGCAATAAATTGTATAAACTTCGTAGCTATAAACAAAGTTATTTTTTTTATTTCACAACTATTTTCATTTACTAGAATAAACAGGAGCAAAACGCATGTAAAAAAAAACAAACATAAGACTGAAGGGACTGAAACCAAACTAAAACTGGCTTTATGCTATGGTTTCCAACCAAACTTTCTACTCAATTTTACGATTTCAATAATTATCTCAACTTTTAACCATTGACGAAGAACAATCAGCTGCCATGTCACGCAACTGGCATGTCGAGTCGCAAGTCGCCTGCGTTGCCATGGACGACGGGTTTTTGAGAAGTTGTGTATTGTGCGGACCATCATATTTACATACAGAGGATAGCGAGTTTAGTTGTAAACTGGTTTTTTTTCAGTTGCCTCGTGAGCGGAGGCAGTAAGATTAGTATAAAAATTCCACTCATTTTGAATGTTATAAAATGTACTCTCTTGTTATATTTATAATATCCAGTACCTACTGCTTTTACGATACGGGCCAATCGAAACCAAAGTCGCCACAATAGTGCCCGGATTGCAAATTTATCGGGTAACTTTGTACCTTACACTAAGGATTTTTAATAGGTTCGTCTTTTTCTTTTGTATGGGAAAAAAAAGTTGGAATTTCGAAAAAAGTGGTTAATCTTTTTTACTCCTAGCATCATGTAGATTGTCGAATCACCTCCCGAAGTTAATGCTCTTTACTCCCGGACACCCTGTATTTATCGTTTGTTTACTTTAGTATCTTTGTAAGTATATTCTAACCTAAATGCAGGTGGAACTAATTTAGGACTTGTGTTATGAAACTGTCAGTTTTTAACCCATTGTGGGTGTGACTCGCTTACTATGGATTTAATCCGTGTAATAAAATATATGCAATTATTTCCAAACCCGTTGTCAACACTAATAAAAAAAAACTGGTCATGGAACGACCTTGCGACTAGATGTTGGTACTACATATTACCTACTTACCTACAAGTCGTCAGGCCGCCCAAATTCGTCGAAAAATAATCAGAAACCAACGAATAAATCGCTCTCACCTTATTTGATAATACAGCTGGTTTATAAGAGCACCTTAGGTTGCCAGAAAACGAATAAATTCTTATGTAGCCTTTTTTTAATGTTCGCGATTTTTCGCTCAGTTCCCGTAGCGAAAAAGCGAACGATATGGTAGGTACGTTTTATTTCATCCAAAGGGCATATCACTCCAAGATACGTTTTTACTACGACCTGGCTAAGAAACCTCGGACACAAAAAATACTTTAATTTAAAAAGAAAACCAAGAATTGATTACTACATATAATAAAAAAAACGAGGGAGATTTGGCATGGAAGCGTGCCGGCTGTCACCGAGCTATGACCTAACTGCAACTGCACGGACTATCAAATAATATAATTAGGAATTTATGCATAGATGCGATTTGCAGCAGTATGTATCAACGAAGTTGGCAACACTTTTGTGGGCGCGGTTTTTTATTAAGATAAAGTCATATGTTTAGATTTTTCTTTACTAAGAATCGGTTTACATTATGAAAATGAAAAATATGTTTTGGATACATTGCACCTTTTCGTACCTTTTCAACGAATGAAATTAAAATCAAACCATTAATTCCGTTACAATACATATAAGCGCAAAGTACTAAATAATTGGTTTCATTATTAGATAAATATGAAACAACTTTTTAAAAATATCCCTTTATGGCTAAGATTATTTTTGACTTTATTGATTGACTAACTTTTTTTCGTTCTTGTAAATTTATTCATTAAAAAAATAAAAACGACTTTGGCGCTACTTTTCTCGCGCAGATAATACCAAGAATAGGCGGATTTTCAAGGGGTAAGAAGTCGAATTAATTCTTGCGTTTATATTCGTCTTAATGATGCTTCATGGTTCAAATCCTTTATATCCGTAAACATTATTTTCATCAAGGCAATCTTATTTTTAGACTTGATAACTTTTGGCATCGTGTATCGCCGTTCAATTTGAATTTCATAACGATGATGATTCAAAAAATTTTTTTTGGAAATTTTAGGCCTGTTTAAACACGTCGACATCGCCTTCTATGTTCTGCTTTATTCTATGGAATGAAGTTTCAGGTTTTTCAAGGCCATTCAGAGGTTGTTTTGTACTGGCTGTTTCCGGGTGATTATTACACGTCCTTCTTACCTTCAAGAACTTGACTTAATTAACACGGATACTTGAGTTTTCTAGTCAACTAATCAAAGAAGCATAAAAATACGCAAATAAAAATAGAACCTACATATTATAATAAATAAAAGCAATTTAAATTTATTAATAGTTAATTGTTTCTTATGTGGCATTACGACCCGGCTTCAAGCGAATGTTGTTTTATAAGTTCATTGAATGATTGGCAGATATGAAATAATTAACAATATGATGTCTTGTCTTGTTATCTGGCAGCTAAATAATATGATATTTAAATGTTTCGTAGTTCATCTTAACATTCCTTAATACTTTTAGCGGTATCTTTCATCTTATGGTAAACAAAATATAATTTTGTTTTTCTCCGAGCCTCTTTTATTGGAGATAATATAAAAAGCATATTATTTATCAAGACATTAATATACTTGTACATTAGTGTAGTGTATCTAAAAGCTTCCGGCTTGTAGACATAGATGGCAGTGCTAAGAGCTATCCTTAGATTCCGCTAGATGGCAGGTAGGTTGGTACCTGTGTGAACCAAGAGAGGGTCAAAGAGCTCTGAGAGAGCGTTCACTGGTACACACGGTTTAGATTCCATTTAGCCAGCTTCTAGTTACGTCGATAAACGAAATCTACATTGTAAACCGCGAAGTGTATAATAAACGCAGGTAATAACAAAGTATCTATTATTCCAGGAGGTAATCTCCATCCAAAGCATTGGAGAATCTGTTAGTGTCTCTAGTAAATAATAGAACGCTACAATTAGAAACATAGGTACCTATAACTAGCTAACAAAACAATTTACAGCTCTTCCCAAATGGGTATAATCCTTTAATTATGGCAGGTAAGATGAAACTTTATATTGATAAGTCTGGCGAGGGGAGTGGAGTGGAGGGATAGTGGTTTGTATGGCCCCCCTCCGGAAACTAAATAACTTATTTCCTAGAATAAATCGACCCATTTAAGCAGATTTCGCTGGAATTGGCCGCTGTTGATAAAGAAGGGTCACAAGTCACAACTCAAAGGTCAGAGCGGAAACTGCTGGTCGACTAGTGATCAATAATTTTTTTTTTGAGAATTCCGCACACTAGTACCAAATGCTCCCACGGCATGTAGCCAGTGAAACTCTGACATCCTCAATATAAGCATGACGTGCGACTGAAGGTAGTGGGGAGGGGAAGGAGCAGATATTCCATCGATTTGGAATATGATGCCATCCTAAAACGAAACACGACCGTAAACTAACCTAGCCTAAAATAACCTAACCTAACCTTACTTAACCCCACCTTTAAAAACCCGTTTTTTTTAAACAAAATGACATATAATATTCATTTTCAGTTTGTGTAATAAAACTCAATTTTTATGTAATAAAAAAAAAATCCAATCAAATCCACAATGTGTTATAAAATAATCGAGAAGTACCTACAAATATTAACGATTCATAAAAATTATGTTTTATTTTTTATAGGTTATTCGTTCATTTAATCTCTTTAATGTGGGATGACATTTGGCCACACGATGACCGTTCTCTATGGAAAATTAATTTAAAAGCTTTCCATGAAGCTACTTTACTGAAATTAAAAGCAACGTCTGGAATTATATTGGCGCAAGCGATTCTGACCTTGTCCTTATACAGTTTCTTTATACAAGGGTTAAAATCGCATTAAAAAATGGCTCGGACGCCGGCCATAGATGACAGATTAAAGATGAAAAGAAAATTTATTGTATTGTAAAACTTTCATATATATTCTGACATCATAAAAACGGCTCGCAAACTCATCGAATATAGCGATTAACATTCAGCGACATTAACCAAATCAAGTTGGCCGTTTCAAAACTCAAAATATATTTACAATGCCTACCACATAAATACCCACTGAAAAGCGTCTGCCTACTGATTTAAAAAAAATACCAGATTAAAAAAAAAATTTTTTTTTCCCCAAATCTATGGTATTTTCCTTAGATTCCCATGAATTCCTAAAATCTGGTATACCTACATGTATTTCGGGTCAGTATGATGGGTCACGGCAGCCGGCCGTCATTTGTCTTGCTCCCTATAATTTGTCCCCGGCTCCTGTAATTTGTCCCCCGTTGAACTACAGGTCATCCCGCCTGCCGGACCGAAAGGATAACCGATGGCGCCAATTTTGAAATTTTAGATGGAGGGATGTTGGGAAGGGTTACCTACGGACCTACCCATGCGTTTCAAACTATTTAATTAAACTTATGTCACCATTTTTGGGACAACGCGCCATCTCTAAAAATTGTTGTATAAAATTTTTATTATTTATTGTCACATGGAATAGTTTTGAATAATGATGAAAAAAAACCAAATCTAACCTAACCTAACTTAACATAACCTTACCTTACTTCACTCACTATGCCTAATCAAAAATGTTGTTGTGTTCTGTTTTGCTTTTTCAGGTTTCCTAGTTTAAGATCACGAAATACAAATAAAAATATCTTCATTTTTTTTCTATAGACTATTTTCATAAGGATTTGTACATTTGAAATATTTTGCAATTCGGTTTTTTTTTGTATATAATGAATCACGCAGACAGCTTTTAATTTTGACAATGACTTCGGAAGGCAAACCAGCTTTGCCATGAATTTTAACTAGCAATTTGCTGCTTTTAATAGATGCAAAACTAAATAGTAAAATAGCATTGAAATTTTTTAGTTATTTGACACAAGGTTATATTATGATGTAGGTATATTATCACGACTTAAATATGAATGAATGTTATATGAAAAAAAGAAAAGGAATATTATTATGTTATAAAGTTCTCTTGATGAGTTGTTCTTAATAAACTATTTGGAATACAATTCAAAGTACGTTTTTTTTAAATTTAAACAATTCATCATTTTTTTTTTGAGTTGATATACACATTTTGTGAAAGCCCTATTCAAGTTCTGTTATTTATAGAAAAAAATCATTAAACTGAAATAGTCACAGAACTTTCACAGAATTTTTTGATTAACTTAAAATATTTAATGAATTGTTAAATATTTTCAAAATCCGTGGTAACGTGGTATTTATTCTAGGTTTTAATATCAGTCAGGTTCCTATTATTATATCTTTTAGTAATTATTTGTGATAGAGACTTATTTCGGAGTACTTAACCTTCATGATTAATCGTGCGTAGGTGTGAGATATATAGTATCTGGGCTAAGATATAACAGTAATTCATCGGAAACGTTAAAACCATATTTCGATTAACCTTTTGCGAAGTTTATTAGAATCGACGATCCCCTGCAAAGCAATTTTAAAGTTATCGACTGAGCTGTATGTAACAAGTATAGTTTCCTAGCAAAACAATACACAGACATAAACATAACATTTTCAGCAAACGTTTCAAAACAATATGAAAGAGTCGAACAGTTTTTAATTACTCAGCTGTCAAAGTTTATTACGTAGAATAGAAAATAAACACGAAGACAATGTGGATAAAAAGCCTGTTCATAACGAGAAGCAGGTATTATTTGGAAGTTCGAAAATATTTGATTATGAAAATTCTTTCACTGGGGGACGGTAAGCTAATAGTACGGGAGGCCATATTATTATTTAACCTGGGTTAATTAAATTAGAACTAGCCAACAAGCTGATTGCGGCTCGGGAGTAAGTTAGGACAAGGCTTTTTGTTCATTTTTTTATGTCAGTTGAAAAAAACGAGGCGAGTTATAAGACTTCAGGTTCAGATACAAGTTATCAGATTACTGGGGCTCGGTATTATTATTTTCCAGGCGTGCACGGAGAAAATGTTATTCTAAAATACGATCATTTTATTCGTAAAAATGGTTAAAAACGAGACTGAAGTTCTTACGATCCAATTAACAGGGTTTCAATGTTTATTGGCGGGAACATGTAAGAATAATTTGTTGGTATACGTAATTTCGTACGTACACCAACAAATTATTCTTACATTTTCCCGCCAGTAAATATTGAAACACTGTCAATTTGTTCGTAAGAATTTCAGTCCCATTTTTAACCGTTTTTTCGAATAAAATGATCGTATTTTAGAATAACATTTTTCTCCGTGTAGATTATCACGATACAGCAGCCCGTGAACTTTCGTGATATAAGCATGCAACACGTTGTAGTTTAAATCTCTGTGTGCCTAAATGCCTTTCGATAAATAATTCCTCTTGCGGGAGAGGCAACTTCGTCTTCAAAGTAAACTCACGGTTTCGCAAAGCCGAAGTTAAACCCGAGTGACGTTGTTAGCCAAACTTGCCTGCAGTCGGCAAATATTAAATTATACCAACTTCACAAGCAGTTTAAAGCAGATACAATTATGTCAAATAAGTTCACGAGGAAGTCACCGCCGTATGCAATAATTATTCTCGCCCAGACAGTAATTATGTTTTGAATATAATCCTTTATTAACTTCTGCACACTATGGAAAGTTAGTAAAATTCAAATCAGAGGGTATAAACCAGAAAATATCGGAAATTTGTCCTTTTTAAATCAAATTCTAGACTCTTTTCCACAAAAAAACATGAATTGATTTTGAAAGATTGTTATTTTATCTGGCAAACGCACTTTTTAAATTTCGAAAAACTAAGTTTATTTTTAGTATACTAAGGTTATACTGTTAATGGGCAAATTTGTTAATTTTTCAAACGAAATATTGTATTATACAAAACAAATTTAAAATCATATAATCAAAAAGAAAACTAAATCAATACATAATCTAATAAACACAGTTTTCATAAATTAAATTTTAGTTCAATTAAAATCGTTCAAAAATAAATCCGAGAGCGTGTTTTGTGGCGAAAATACCTCAGTTTATCTATTTATGTAAGGTCTTACAAACTAAAATATTTCAAAATTTTTTTACACACTTATTTTGTTTAGACATTATTAAAAAATCATAAATACTTTTAATAATCAAAAAACACTTATAAGTAAACGATATTTAGTAATTTATCGTCGTGCGTTTTTTAGCATTTTTATTGCTTACTTGAATGTAGGTATGTATTAAAGCAAGTTTTGAATGAAATAAATGGATATTAAATTTTTAGTTTAAAAAATTTGATAAGGGGAATAATCGATCTTTCTCATCGGAATCTCCCTGTACAGTTGCAAGCATTTTGGAACTTTAATTCTCAGCCGCTGGTCAATGCGTCTTAATTCACATTTGGCAGATATTGACAAATATTTATTGGCAAAAAATTTGTAACATAACAAAAATAGAGAACAAGATTTATATATTATTTATTTATATATAAATATACATTAACGGTGTAGGACAAAACAAGAACTGTAAAACTAAAGTATTGTATAAAACAGGAAAACACTAAAATATTATATAAAAAGTAGACATTAAACATAAAAGTAAAATAAGGAGGAAACCGAAACCAAACAATTACCGGAAACTTGAGAACCTGGATTATTAGTATATTGAAAAGAGGATTCATGAATAATATGATTTTTTAAATAACTTTGTTTTTAAAGCCCGTTTAAATTCAGCAATATTTTGGATATTAGAAAGAGCTGAGGGAAGTTTATTCCAAATGAGTGGGCCAGTTACACGAAAAGAGCGATCATAGTAAACAGCTCGATTTGACCGAGAAAGCTCAATTAAATGTATCTATTAATGTAATTATCATTGTATATTCTATTTATAAACGGTTTGTTTCTTACAAATAAATAAATAGATAAATTTCAAAGAATTTCCAAAACTATGAATTTCAATGAGCAATTATGAAATCAAAGATACTTCAAAAGGCATGAATTTTTTTTTAGTCGTGACTCGTTATCAGCGTATTGTATAGAGATATTAGCGATACACAACTGTGCGAGCTTGCTTTACTAGAAACCGACAAAGATGTACGTATTGTAGGTGTGTATTTAGTTTTATTTACTTATTTTCATTTTACTTTTTTTGAAACAAACCGTTTCTTACACATGTTTTATAATAATATTCATTGTTCACTAGGTTGCATAAAAAGTAAAATCTCATAATTATAGAATAAGAAAGAAATGCTAGTTACTAAAGTAGTCATTTTTTTTTTTTTTTTTAAATTTTTTTTTTTAAATTAACTCTACACAGGAGGCCCTGAGGAAAATAATTTCCCTCAGGGCCTATGTCATCTTTGAAGATGCTGTGAGGAGGGTCTTTCTGAGGAGAGGAAGGAGTGAACGTGGGTCTTGAAGAGACCCATGTTATAGGAAGGAGGAAACACAGAGGCCGGCAAATCGTTCCACAGCCGAGCTGTTGAACACAAGAACGAGTCGTAGAAGCGTCCCGTTCTCATGTGACAAATGTCAACCGTGTACATATGTTGGCATATGTACATAGTCATTGCTCAACTTATCCAAATGAAAATACTACAGACGTTTCAAAATAAAGCTATTCGCACAGCCCTGGAGCCCCAAAATGGATGAGGGTTGCACAATTACACCGGGATTCTGAAGTTCCCCTCTTTAAAGATCATATCTTAAGTCTCGCGGAAAAAAATTATGCGGGTATTCCCACCCATGAAAACGCGTCCATCAACTGTCTAGCACAGTACGATGAAAATTTAATAACAACCCATAAGAAAACCAAACAAATCCTCCGTAAAGTTTAAATCTCCCCCTATTTCAGCCATGTTACCTTGCAAAAGTATTATCCAAACCAACTACATAAAATCAAATTTTTCTTCCACCAAATATAAATTCATGATGAAAGAGAAAGGGGCCTTTCTGGCCCGGAGCTCTGTATGCCAGTATATCTAAAAGAAAAAAAAAATTGCACAACTTCCGAGTATCACACCGACCGCAGCTGTTTTCTGTCATGCTATAGAAATATAATTTAAAAATGGTAATTCTTAAGAAGTATATATATCTACATACTTTAACTGATGTAACAGCGATGAACTTAAAAAAAATACCTATGGCAACTCGCAAAATTTATGATCGAACATAGAAAATTTAAAAAAAATCTTTATTTAAAAACGGAACGTAAAACACCGTTTTCTTTTCAATGTATTACTTTAATCATTCTAAATTACTAGCAAATTAGTAAAACAATGTATTCACATAATCGGATATAAAAGAACTGCACATTAATTATTAATGACGCATTTAATTGTTCATAAGTTGGTAGATAAGATATCGACAAAACTCGTGTCGACGAAATATTTAAATTGACTCAAACTAGCCCCTGGAATGAACTCATTATATGAAAGCTAAACCTGAAACTACTCCTGATCAAAGTTCGATGAAGTTTGTAGATAGGTAGGTACTTCTACTTCACCCCTATTGAGGTACTGTCTCCTTCCCCAGGAGTAGATGCCATTTGACGTAAAGTTTCCGCTTTCGTCACCGTGCTAGATTTACCTCGAGCCGTTCAACTTATTTCTACAGGATGCATTTCTGAAAATGAATCTGAATTAAAATTATACTCAAAAATAATGTTGAATGATATAATATTTTTTGGGCTTTATTATTCTAATCTCCATAAGTAGGGCTCCGTAAGCTCGAGGAGTATTTTTATACACATAAATGAAAATAATGCTTAGTAGGAGGAAGGTGTTATGTAAAAAAATATTGGTATTATGTAACGTGATTTTTTTGGGGGTATTATACCATGTTGCTCTAATACCTTCTGTAGCTCTTATACCACGCCATAATTACCTAAAAATAAAGCACGATAATACTTTAGTAGTAAAAATCTTAAATCGTGTCAAATATATGACTAAAATAACTATAAACGTAATTCAACAAACAATTTTGAAAATCAATAATAATAACCGAAGTGTTATTTTTATGCGAGATCGTATAGATTCGTATACATCAAGGCTAAGGCATAGAACAGTGTTCTTCCTTATTCTTTGTATTAAGTATAATATATCATTAACTATATTATATTGTGCCCTTTAAGGAGCACAGCCTGCGTTTGAAACATATGTACCATCTTATATCTGAAAAAATAAAAGTAGTTGTGTTGAGCCATGCTTAGCTTCCCATTAGGGTGGTAGCAGTTCATTCTTAGCTTAATTAAAATATAACACAATTTCTATTAAACCATTTGGCTGCATAATTAGACTGATGTGTTAGAAAATTGAAATTGCCATAACCATTTGACCTCGATTCGAGAGATTGGCTAATATTAATGTTCAATATTACAAGAAATGGTAAGAAATAATACTTATAATGGTCCAAAATAAAAAGTATCTACCAACGTTAAAACAGTTTACTTAAATTATATTTTTGAATGAATAGAACATTAGTTGAAACAAATAACTTAGTGTACACCCCTTATATAATCTCAACCTTCGACGTGTTTCGAAACCGAAATCATCGTCAGGATAATAAGAACACGTTCTTATTATCATTCGTATTCTCATTATCCTGACGAAGAAACCTTCGGTTTCGAGACATGTCAATAATTGAGATTATATAAGTGATGTACACTTAGTTATTTATTTTGTGAGTGTGATTTTGAATCACCACAAAGTGATTTTGCGAAGATTAAGGAAGTTTAATATAATTTTAATGCATTGGGAACGTGTATATACTATAATACTTTTGGAAGTACAAAGTTTGTCAGCAGTTAAAATTGGTATATAACATATTTCATCCATCCATATCAAATACGTATCCGCTATCTAATTTATTATTAGGCTGTAGTTATAAACTCTTTTCGGCAGATAAGACACCTCCCACAACGCGCTTCGGGTATAGATAATTCCATTTGCTTCTGAATGTACCCTCAATACATGCATAAATATTAAAATAATAACCCCAGTTGTCTTACTTATGTTGAATATTATAATATTGCATTGATCATTCATACTCCTATTGTTACGACTCTTCAAAGAAACATCTCCGAAGGGAATATTCCGGCCAGAGTAACAGCTTAAAACCTTTCTGAAAGTGCAATTCTTCTCCATCCGTTTAGCTTCAACAAACACATGCGATTAGCTTTGGTCGCTTCAGTTTATTAGATTTACTAAGTCGCCTGTTACTACTGCGGAATTGTAGGAGTCAAATTGAGATTAAATGATCTTATAGAGTTGTAGACAGCAGACTCTTGTAGGGGAAGCTTAAACTTGTATGTATTTATATTCAACCAATCTTCTGTTTTGACACGGAACTCCTAGTGAGGCGGTAGTAACTGTATTATGTATTATTTTTTTGGTGAAGATAAGAAAAAACAAGTAGTAGATACTTTTTGCGTCAGTTGAAATGGCTTTAGCAGTGTTGTGTGACTAGATCAGAATAGCCCAGTACTTTAAAACCTCTCTCTTCTCCAGATCCTTCCCTTCCCTACTCCCTTCAGTCTCACAACACAACAGAATAATTAGGATTGCTATAATCCTAGCTCAGGATAGTTGGTACAGTATTATTAATTTAAAAAAATTGTGAGCTATTCGTTTTTGTAAAAGCTATCTCGTTTTGTTCCTAGGTATTTTACATCACCTTTTTTTGTAACGTTTGACCATAGACGAAGTTCTTTTGGTTAGTTAGTTTCACATGTGCTGCTGACATGCTGACATACTCCGCTTGTGACATTGCGACATAAAAATTACCATGAATTATCTCTAAGTGAATTTTTGTCACATTGAGTCGCTGTCAATTTGACAAGACCTATTTTACAGTAAAAAATCGCAATATTCATCTCTTTGTTTTACTATAGAGTTGACAGCAATAAAAAATAAAAGAAAAAGATGTCTAAATTATTAAATATCAGACCGAAAAATAATTGTCTTTTGTTCAGTTATTAATTAATTAATGGTACCATAGGTTTCTTGATTAAATCTCCAAGTGATCAATGTTATCGTTGATAGAAAAAGGCATTGTGGATCAAAGATAAGTTTTATTAACTCGGTATTGAATGTGATAATATACGATAATAATAAATTTGAGAACACTCAAAGTAAATACCTATGATATAATCAATTACGCATGGAAAATGTTAATAAACCTATTTTAGAATGTTCCTCATTTTTAGTCATATGAGCTTATGAACCAACTTCGGAAATCTTCAATTTCGTAATCTTACAAAAATAGAAGCGTTCAATCTTGCTAAAATGCTTAAAATGACGCGTGAAATACTTTGCATAAGAGCTTTTTGATATATGTGCTCGAAAACGTGGGATTAAAGTAAGTTATGGGACACTCACTTAAATATTTGGAGGAAAAAAGCTCGGCGTAAGTGGTGGATATGGTGGTGAAACGTAGATAATCTTCACGGATACGGTATGGTTCCAAATATCTTCCAAACATAGTAGGTATTAGGAAGGTGTTTTTGGCTCAGTCTCTGCGGTATCGTTTGCTGAAGTAAAAGCTCAACGGTGGTTATTTCCCATATAATGTTCAGGTGGTGCTACCTTCTCCTTGAGCGTGGCGCGGCAGGATTGGCTTAATGCTTATGGAAAGGTAAACTTTAGACAAAGGTGTGAATTCGATCCACAAAGCTTAATGAGATTTGGATTTTGAGTCTGATTTTTTTATTATTAAATATACGGAAAACATTTCACATATATATACTACACTAATAGATAGTCCAACGAAGCCGTCTCACAAGACAGCTTGTGAGTGAATGAATTATTTATCCAATATTTTTATAATGGATAAACCTATTGAGGAATTCCACAAATTGTAAAATTTAATCAATATTAAAGATAATATTAACCACTCACAAAAGAAAAATGTCAAATAGAAAGAACAGGAAAAGATTCTTACGCACCTGGAAATTGAGCAAGGCAGAGTGCCGGAGTGCGCTGACCAAAAATGGATATACTTGTATATCCAGGACACTATAAGGATTGCAATTTAATTCAGGTAGAATTTTGCAATCATACTTAAAGATAACAGCCAAATAATATGCGTTAAGAAAATTAAGATAATGTGGGTAGCTGATAACATGATGGAATTAACTCAGTGGTCAGAAAACTACCACGGCACGACAAAAGTGCTGCGTTCAATTTCCAGATGTAACTGAATCTTTTTCGGTTTTTTTTTCACATTTTCATTTGAGAGTTAACATTGTCTTCAACGAATTATTAATTTGTTCTTTTGCATACTTTTTGAGTTGCATTTATGAAAGTACTAATAACTTACAATACCTTCTTGCAATATTTTAGATTTCAGCCTCCTCCTTTGCCAATCTTCATTCGAAAGTCTCTCTGGCTTCTAAATTAACGATGGTTACACGTAGAATCGTATTTTAACCATTAGGGGTGGGTTTTCTCATTTACCTTTACTTTTAGCTGTGAAGTTTACAGTTACTTTAGCAGTAGGTACATTTGATAGTTACGACAAAATGAGTTTTTTCACGACGCCAACTGCTAAAGTAAAGGTAAACAGGGATGACAGCATGATAACTAGTCTAATTCCCACATTTTCGTAACTGTTCATATATTTTTTTCATGTAGCAACTCACACATTAAATGACAAACATTCTATGAATTCTATGCGCATCGCGTTGTGATGGTCTTGTGTATGAAGTTCGGAAATTTGGCCATCTGGCTTTTGATACATAAAAAAATATTTTACACACTGTACTTTTGTGTGTATTTGCAATATCCCCAAGTACTCATTGCATGTTTGACAGCATTATTCCTAGCAGGGGAGAGAAACAAATTATTGCTTCATTTTATTTACGTCATGTCATTTGAATAAATATTTGCAATTACACTTTATCATCCATTAATTATATGTCACTGGGAGTACATATCTGCAATTAATGTAGTCAAAAGTCGAGCAGTTCCTTTATTAACGCAAAATCGGCATATGAAAGTCCTGCGTATAATATGTCGCAACAAAAGATAGCAAGAAAATGACCTCTCATCTCTGAACTGTCACTAAAGTGACATTTAGACAACGGCGGCCATTTTAGTTACCTTTACTGTAGCATTTACAGCACCATTGCCAGCCTGTAAAATTTAAGGTAAAAGTAAACGGTAAATGTCAAATGAAAAAACTCATTTCTATGACTTTTACCATAAACTTTTACAATTCATCTCGGTAAATGAAAAAACCCACCCTAAGTAAGCGCGTAGTCTTTGACGTACATTTAACGAATATCAAAAGAATTTCTTCAATATTATTGTTCAAGTCTTGCTTTGATGTTCTACAAAATAAATAAACATAAACAATATTATGAAACGACTTCGATTGAAATCCTTCTTCTATTGTTTAGTTCACGCGACAAGTAACAAGTCAATAAAGGTCAATTTGTCGAATGCGTCTGTCAAGTAGCTTTCAACGAGAATAATAGACATTAAGAATTTGTGCCATCAACCATTGAATTCTTTTGTAAATTTCAATAACTAATCTTTGATGATACGTAATGTATAAGAGTGGCGTCTGTCCTTGTCAATATCAACAATGTCGTTTTTTGTTTTGAATTCGGCCATTTTCAAACCTGTCTGCTTTTTTCGTAGATGACATCTGAAAATTTATCTCTAGATAAGGAGATAATTAGTTTTTTTCTTTGTCGTACGTCTGTTAAGTGAAATCATGTCAATTTTATCATGATTTTTGAAGGCAGGTGTGATTCAAGAAAAAATACTATTTTGAGCCATGTATTGTATTTTTCGCAAAATATCAATGTGATTATTGTTTTTTCTGCTTTATAAATTTTTCGCTATAATCCTTTTCAAATTTTTTAAAGAATTAAATATTATTTTAAGCCATTCTAAATTGCTAGTTTTTTTTTAATATTTTGGGTTTTTTTTTGTGTGAGCTGAAATATACAAAATTTTTCAGTGTAACGTAATCAAACGATTGCAGGCTGGGTGCGATGCATTTTTTAGGTATCACCTACGCATTACTCCGCTACAGGACATAAATCTTATTTTCAAGATGACTACCTGCAAAATGATCAAAATTAATTAATTATTATTTATTCAATTATTTTAATATTACATATAAATATTACCCATCTCACTAGGTGTGAAACGCCTGTATTGAAATGGCAATTTACAGAGCGGTTGTTAACTATAGTAGTGTGAAAATGACATAAAAATAATATAAAATCTTTTTTTTATTTAAAAATACAATAAGAAAGCTAAGTCCATTTTTAATTTTTTTTATCAATGTTCACGTGCAAACTTAAATTGCAACAGTACCTAACATAGCGGTCGGTGAAAAATTATATTTCTTGTTTTTAAAATTAAAAAATAACCATGAAAATGCACTTTTTTCGAAATTCCGGTAACTGAATTAATTAGTACTGGTTAACTATTAAAAAATTTTAAATTTATTTTTTTAGTCCATATTAAGCGTGTCACGGTTTTATAAATATTTACCCTTATTTTTCACACAAACAAGCATACAGATGACGTCACACACTCTTTCGCCTCTTACCGGGCGTTTTCGCGGGTTTAATAAAATTCAAACTTGTAGAATTAATTTAATTATGAAAACGAAGTTTAAAAAAAATTACTAGTATTTAAGTTTGCGTGTAATCTACATGAACATATTTTTTATGAGTCAAAATATTTTTTAATCAATTTCCTTATTCAAGTATGATGATAAGGAAAAAGGCAAGTGAAACTCATTTATAACTCATTATCGTGAAACTATTTGCTATAATTTCCCAATATTTGACTATTTAACAGCAAGCCATGAACACGTGAGTATTTTAAATGCAATATGTCTACTAAGATCGACAGTCTCTCGTATCTGAATGAATGCTGTGAATTTATTTATTTATTCACGCCCTTAGGGCTTTTACAACAATCATAATACAAAAATAATAGAAAAATAAACAATAAAATACAAATTATGTTACATCATTGTTTAGTAAACGGAAAACAGAATTTTTGACATTTCAGAAATAAATTTTGGTAAGGAATAAACGAAAATATCAACTGAACTAAATTTTTTTCCAAGCCTACGTAGTCTTTGGATTGGGGAGTTAATGAAATAGTTAGTTTTCGAAGGATAAACAAAGAACAGCTCTGGAAGCCTCGTGTTACGATTTGGTACTTTAGTTAAGTCAGGTGCGTCAATTGTGCCATTTACTAATTTAAATAAAAGTACCGTATCGCTCTTGGTTCTTCTACAATATAAGTCAGTTAAATTTAGTCGTTTCATTAATATATCATAATTGATTTGTTCAATGGGTATTGAGAGTTTGAAATTAATGAATCTTAAAAATGTATGTTGAACTCTCTCAATTTTTACTTGATTGCTTTATAGTATGGGGACCAAATAGTGGAATTGTATTCTAAATTACTTCTAACTAAGGCAGTGAAGAGTATTTTAAATGAATAAAGTGACGTAAAATCTTTGACTGTGAATGATGAATACTTGGAGCAGGTGGATTTGGAAAGTGTGTTTAAGAGAGATGTGGAAGGCTGATAGGGATATTGAAAGAAGGGTAAATGCAGGTAAATCCATTAACGGAGGACTGAACGCTGTTGGAGCCAACAAAAAGCTGTCCACAGAAGCGAAGCTAGCAGTCCACAATGGAGTGCTGGTACCTACACTGAGGTATGGCAGTGAAGCATGGAACTGCAAAAAAAGGATCAAAGTAGACCGAATGTTGTGAAATGAGATACCTGAGGCGTAAGTGTGGTAAAACCATGTATGATCGTGTGAGGAATGTGGCGTAATGTGAGCGTAATAAGTAGGAGGCGGCTAAGCGGTGGCAAAACGAAGAATTCCAAGTCACGAATCCGCAAAAACATCATTCGGAGACATTGAAGTTTGAAGTTTAGAATTGATATGTTATTGTAATAACAAATAAATTCTAAACTTCAAACCTCAATATCTCCGAATGATGTTTTTGCGGATTTTCAATTTGGAATTCTTCGTTTTGCCACCGCCTAGCCGCCTACTAGTAATAAGTAAACGCTTTGATGGTTTGGGCATGTTGAGCGAATTAATGAAGAAAGGAGTGTAAAGAGAATTTATGACGCGATTGTGAATGGTAGAAGAAGTCGAGGACGCTCAAGGAAGACGTGGAACGATCAAGTGAATCAGATATTTGAGTTGGGCCATGTCGAGAGTCAGAATATTAAAAGAGTGTGTATGAGAAGATGTATGAATATGAATGAGGCAAGGAGTGTGCGCCAAGACTGAGTTGTTTGGCGGTCCGTCCTCTCTGCCTACCTTGCGGGGAAACGGCGTGATGGTTAGTTAGTTAGTTTCCAACGTTGTTCCTTCTAAATGCAGCGCTTCGTGTACGTGTAATTAGTTCTGTATCCCTGAATTATTATGCCTTTCTTGTCGCATTTCATATGAGTCGGTTAAGTCTAGATTAGACTTGTCTCTCTTATTATGTCTGGGGAAAATATACGCTTTAAGTCTAAAAAAAATTATGATTCTTAAAAGCACAAAAATGCTAATGAAAATTTGCTTAAAAATAATATACGAGTATTTTGTACATTTGGTACCTACCTTGTAATAATTTAATGTATAGAAAATGGAAGTAGAATAATTTTTCTTAAACCATTACACATTACGTTTTTATTTTTCTATGTGAATACTGCACAAGAGTTGGACTATTATCAACCATCTGGAGCCAGTGGGACCATGGTATCCCCAATCGGAATATGTTGTGTGGCTGAAGGTAGTGGGGAGGAGAAGGAGATAGGGAAGAGGAAGGCGGGGAAGTACCTGGCTAATTAGTTCTGTTGAAGACATTTCAAGTAATGTTTCCACTCTTACACCATGGTACTGAGAGTATATTTTACTCTGGTATGCTACTCGGCTTCATGCAAGTAAACATTACTATTTTTTAGAGATTATTTAAAAACTTTGATTGACAAACTTCATTATAATATTATCATGGATATCTTGTTTAAAATTTTTGCAGTTAAGATGATACTTAAAAGAATTCACAATTTTGTCTTTCATAGATGACGCGAGTTTAATTATTTTACTAAAAAATTAAATGAATTTTTTGCACCTATACATTACGCAATATGAATGTGAATAAATAGTTTTGTCTGTAAAAAACTAAAATCTTTCATGTAAGACTAACAAATACAATATTGCACTGGTGATTCAATCCAATTTTGTATTTGTTAGTTAGTCTTGAAATATTTGAGTTTTTGATTTACAAAACTATTTGTTGATATTCGTATTACATCTGTATGGGTGCAAAGAATTAATTAATCTTAATATTTTAAAGCACAACTTGTAAAAAGCGCTTTTCCCAAAAATAACTATACTAGCGCCATCTATGAAAGAGTAGATTATGAATTCTTTTGAGTATCACCTTGAACGGGTATTTCGAAATATCTCATAATAGAAAACTCCCTGCGAGCTTAAAGTAGTCCGTTGTGATAAAAATATCAGACAGATATAGCCTTGCAATTTTCGCCACCGCCAGACCTAACGCCGTTCTTCCACGTAGCTATTCACAAGCGACGCTACCGCTACCTGTCATACAAATTTGCTAGTGTAGCACCTAGCGGCGTTTTCAAACACTAATAATAGTATGGAAAACACAGACGAGCGGCGATCGCGTCGCTTGAAGGTAGCTCCATGGAAGAACGGCGTAATAGTTTTATTAGTTTTCAAATAAGCATATTTTTGGCTTCATCATTACGATTTAGCCCAATTACACGTAATCAGTAACCGTGATAGCGTATATCAGATGCTTAATTTAAAAAAGAAATCTCTGTAAGATATCTCAAATGATTAAAAGTAATTATTATATTTAAAAAATATATAATAATTAGTATAAAAATTACAACAGATGCTAAAATGATCATTTGATTCCATGGGCAGATAATTTTTTTGTTTGAACAAAGCATTGACGTCACACGACACGCATTGATAATGCCTTCGAAGGACAATATGGCTGCCACGCGAATTTCAAAACAAAATATTTTTTATTACGAAAGTAAAAAAACAGATTTTATCTTTATTATTATTCTAGATGTTTTTTAATATCTGGAGGTACATTGTTATTGTTAGAACTTGGATATGAAACCATCACGATACAAATCTTTCAATGTACTTATTTCTTGCTGGTTCCACTCCGTTTTAAATAAAATTCAGCCAGTAATTTCTAAAGCCTCGATTACATTGAGCGAGTTTACAAGCTACTAGTCAGCGAATTCACTAATGTAATCATATTTACCAGCTAACTAGCAGATTGTGAACAATACGAAGTTTACTAGCAAATAGTGAATTCACCGGCTAGTAGCTTGTAAACTAGCCCAGTGTCATCGATGCTTTAAGCTGAACATTTTTGTAAATTAATTTTATCTACATTTTATTTGAGAATTTTTATTTCACATGTGCATTAGTTACAATTTTTATTTATTACTACCGGTTTCAACACACCACTAGCATTCAACTAACTTAAAAATTATACAAGTACAGAAATTATTAGATTTGATCAGTTAAGAGGGCATACATTTATTAATTCACATGAGCAAAAGTGGTGGGGGAGGGGTCCAGTAAATTCTCATCAAATCCTATTTAAACCGGGGGGGGGATGGGGGGGGGGGGTCAATTAAAATCTCAAGTAACTTTAAAAGAATAAACATTATTATAGAGATAATTAAAAAAATGTTTCGCTTCTTTTGAAGTGTCCCATTTTTCCCGGTGAAAAAATGGCTATTATGAAAAAACATTTATTTCGAGAGTAAGAAAAAATCTCACGTGATGGCGAGGGGGGTCCCACCAAATCTCACTGAGAGGGGGGGGGGGGGGGGGGGCGGAGGAGTCTAATTTTATTTATTAAATTGCTCACGTAATTAATGTATGTCCCCCCTAAGGGGATTGGGAGTGGTGATTTGAGAAACCGGTAGCAGATAAAAAAAATTAAGCAACTAATGTATATGTGAAATAAAACTCTTCTAAACAAAATGTTTAGAAATTGTGACATGGTTAATGCCTAAGGCTGCATTTATACACGTAAGTTTTCTTCCTGTAAGTCGCTCACGTTAGTATCTTATAGCCAAAAACCAATTTGCTCATTGGCTAGAAGTCGCTTACGTGAGCGACTTTCAGGGAAGAACTTACGTGTGTAAAGGCAGCTTAAGAAATACAATTTATTTGAAATAGTTTTTATAGCCGAAAAATAATTAAAATATTATATTTATGATAATAGTTACAAGTAAAAAAGTCACATAAATCACTTGTCACAAGTACACTCGCTCAACCAGACAAGAATTGTCTTAAAAAATGAATGCTTTTCTCGTAATTGCTATGATTTATCGCTGGCAGAATTGATGTTACTCAACAAAACTATCGGAATAACAAAATGTAACTGGAATACAAACGCTAATCCAATAGAATTATAATCAATAGTATAACACGACGGTGTCAATGGAAAGGTTTAAAAAATATTTTTAAAAATGCAACACTGGAATTTTTTTTTAAATGTTACCATTGTTCATATTCTTATTGTATAGTTGAGATTAAATGAAATTTAAAAAAAACCCTCTGCCGCATGAATAAGGATTTCCTCATACTTTAAATATATTGGTTTTGACCAGAGATCCAAAGAGCGGGCAGATAAAGTATGGAATAATTTATAAAAGTCCCCATAAAATTGAATATATTCGAAAAAGAATTCGGAGCGGAAAATGTTTTTGGAAAAGGGATGTTTCGTGGATAAGCTATCTTTAGAGGTTATGCGATGGAAATTGTTGAAAGCGGCATTTGACTTGCCTGTATTATCGTTTTATTTATTGCCTGAAATTAATTTATGAACTCCATGACCGAGCGATTAAGTTCTTGAAAGCCGTCTAGGTTCGAATCCCGGCCTGCGCAAGTAAAATGAAAAAGCCTAACTAATAAACGTGTTTTAAATTTTACACAATGGATAAACAACCATTTCGTTAGGGTAAATATTTTGTTTATCAGTTGTATGTTTGTAAATCTGTGATTTTTTATTATTATTTAAAATCGTAAACGGATATTTGGATAGCCCTGAACTAGTGATAAATTATGGTTATTATAAAATATGATAAATTATCAAGTACCCAATAATTACAACACTAGACTCCATGCTCCATTTAATATAGTTGCTTCTCGCACAAATTTTATGTTCAACTCTTGTCTTCAGAGATTGCATCGTGTGGGGAATGATACCTGCTCCGTAGACATATTGTTTTATAAAAACCTCGCTTCATTTAAAAAGTGTATCTTTATGCAAATAATATGCTACAATCCTTAATGCTATTATTATGTTATTGTAATTTCAGGTCTTATTATTTAACTTTCTATATATACATATATGTTTTGCTAAATTGTGTTATTATTATTATCTTTATTTTTTAAATTTTATCTTTATTTTTTATGTGTAGTGTGTAGATACATTCTTACAGCCAATTTGCACTAAATTTTGTTACATTCATGTGTTGCTTTTTTACAATTATTACAATTGCATTTTTATACTTAATTACTGTCACCAATGTATAAAATTTTCATGTAAAGGCCCATTAGGGCGTGAATAAATAAATAAATAAGTATAAAATGTAAAACACGTTTATTAAAAAGGGGGTGAGTATTTGCTTAAATTTGTGGTATTTAGGATTTAATTTATATAATTACTATGCACAGTATTTTTGCGGCATATTCCAGAATGGTAGATGCTTTTAGTATCGTTCCAATGATCACCATCCAGAATCAAATCATTGGTAAATTTTTTAGTTTATTTATTGTTTTTGTGTTTAATTCGTAGAAATCCATTTAATGTTTTAAAAATTGTATTAAGTAAATAATGTTTATTAAGTTCTGCAAGTGTTTTAGTTTTTTTTATTATTGTGACAGCTGTTTCAGCCTACAAGGCCATTTTCAAACTGTGGCTGTTCATAAAAAACAATAGTGCATAAAATCTATAGCTTCGATGAATGATGAATTAGTCACTTCACGGTAAGTTCACAACGTGTAACGAGAAATCTTTTGATCGTTTTGCCGACCTCACCACAATTGTAATATTCAAGGAAGGTCGCACGCCATCTTGTGATACATCAACCTTTATCCCAATATTTCAAGTTTGACCTTTCAGAAGCAATTTGTTTGTAATATACCTAATACCACCGATAGCATCTGCTGTTCATACATTTTCGATGGCGATTTTTCATGGAAAGTGTCAACAGGGAAATGCGTCCCTTTTTGTTGATAAATATTTTGAACGTGCTTTTGCGTGCAAATTCTGAAAAAAAAACAATTTTCTGTACCTTAATATTACAGGTTTTAAATAACTCAATTTTTTAACGAAAAGTTTTAATATACTCGTACATTGTACACTGTAGATACAGTACTTAAGTGTACAAATCAATCATCCAGATATTAAGATTTGATTTAATGAGGAAAGCTATATTCGAATAATTGTCGTAAGTCAAATATTATTTACACGGGTCTGTGTTTAATATATAAAATATCACCGGGAGGCATAATGATCAGCTCCATCGGTATTATATTTTGGAATATCCTTCCAGTGACCCAGAAAATATCCATGTATTTTGTCCATGTAATTCACTACAATTTATGAGTAGGTACCTATCGTACCAGATAGAGGGTACCTATACTTTTACATATAACTGCACAACTATCCTAAATTTCGATTTTTCCAAGATGGCGGACTATTCAACTGGACGATCGATTCATGTGTAAATATATGTGTGATTTAATGTGAATACCGCACAAGAGTCCCAAAACCTTCTGGCCCCCTAGCACACTCGATCTTTTACGATTGATAGGATAACTTTCGGTAACTTCTCATCGTTCCCTAGCATGACTACAAATAGCTAAAGAATAAGTGAGATTTCACAATGACTAAGTGTTCTTAATATATTCTACATCAACTGTTGTTTGTATGTTAGCAACCTGCAGTTGTCCTAGGGAACGATGAGAATTTATTGAAAGTTATCCTATCAATCGTTATTTATAGATCGAGTGTGCTAGGAGCTCTGATGCTAATAGTATGATGGAGATAGGAAAGAGGAAGGTTGGGGATATATGGCTATTTAGACCTTGTCGACCGCGACGCTTCCATTCTGATTGGTTTTCTTTTTCAAAGGCTTTAGTTGTAACGTGCCGCACGGAGAAAAATGTTATTTGAAAAAACGATCATTTTCATAGTAAAAACGGTTAAAAACGGGACTGAAGTTCTTACGAACAAATTAACAGTGATTCAATGTTTATTGGGGGTAAAATACGTACGAAATTACGTATACCAAGAAATTATTCTTACATATTCCCGCCAATAAACATTGAAAACCTGTTAATTTGTTCGTAAAAACAGTCCCGTTTTTAACCGTTTTTACTATTAAAATGATCGTTTTTTCAAATAACGTTTTTCTCCGTGCGCAAATACTTACACTCTATATTATTTTATTTATTATATTATGTGAAATAACACAATAAGAAAATAAAATAAAAGTTATCTGTTACCCGGGCCTCGAACCCGCTATCTCTGTAGGCACAGACAGACCGTGACACAACTTTATCTTGGCACCCAATTCTTGCTTCATTCACTTTCATACACACCCTTTTATTATTCTGACTCGCCCATTGACATTACCCGGCACAAGTATTTGTATCACATTATGTAGGTTTTAAAGACCCCTAGCACACTCGATCGATAACGATTGATAGGATAACTTTCTGTAACTTTTCATCGTTCCCTAGGACAACTGCAAATCGCTAACGTAAAAACAATAGTTGATGTCGAATGTATTATGGATACTTAGTCATTGTGAACTGTCACTTATTCGTTGGCGATTTGCAGTCATGCTAGGGAACGAGTTGAAGTTACCGAAAGTTATCGATACAATCCATATCGATCGAGTGTGCTAGGGGCCCAGACCTAGTTTAGGGATGGCTAAAGTATGATTGAAGCGAAATTTAATAAATTAATTTCGTAGGAAAAAGGGTAAAAAGTGAATTAGGTTGAGAATAAATACTTTTTGGAAACATTCGACTTTTGCCATTTTCTTATTTAAGTTTCAAAGGGTGGTTGATACGATGGTTTTGGAGAATGTTCCTTTCAAAATTGTTCGAATTGTTACTGGCGAGTTCGCTCAAAATAGAAATAAGGTTTCTTTAACATTTATACTAATGCTTTAGAAATATTCACGACATTTTTTCTCTTTTACGAAGTCCTTTACAAAATTTGATAATCAGATCTTACTAGTGTTTTTCTGAAAATTAGACGTCATTTTCAAATGAGTATGTTTGTAATTTTCTATTTTTCAATAAATCAAAACCAAAAATTTCCTCCGAATTTGATGGATTTTTTAAGTAGGTACTTAAATAGATATGTAATTATATACCGCATATTTTATGAAACATTAGATATTATTTTTTCCAAATAAGGAATTAAACAATTTATCCAACGTAACGTGACTATCTCAATTCTTTTTTCAAACTTTCTATTTCAAGTAGGTAGGTGTAAATGAGAATAGGATAGTTCAAATTTATCAACTTGGGCGGTATCGCCACCCTAGAAACCATTTATTAGATAATCAACACCCCTTCCATAGGTCACCCCAAGTGGTTCCCTACCTTTGATAACTTAGCAGGGGTGGCCCGATTCATGGGTGAGCTTTGTTTAGGTCTTGGCCGTCAATACGTCCGCCCAACTACAACGTGGCGGGGCCTGATCAGGAAAGATTGGATGTTTATTTTTTACAGTACATTTCAATTTTCCAATATACTTGATTGAAATGATTCCTGTCGGTTAATAATAGTAACGTTGATCTTACAAATCCACCGTAAAAATACTTGCAAATTTCATAACGCCAGAACTCACCGTTTGATATATTTTGTTGCTTCCGAAACAACAAACGTATTTTTAGTTAAAATAAATGTGTGTACGATAAACTTAGAAGTAAAATACTAAAACATTTGAATGCCCAAAGAGCGACAAAGCTTTTAAATAGGTAGGCACATAAATACTCGTACAAACACTGAATTGAAAATCCCAAAAAGTATTGTGTATGTCGACTTAAAGTTTTTTTTAAACTATGCTAAAGATTTAGACGTTTCTACTAATTCACCTAAGACAGGTCGATGAAATTGAGTGTCTGCTCAAATTAAAACAAGAAAAAAGAATTTTTCTTTTACAATTTCATCTGAAGTAAGATAATATTGACCTTACTACGGATACAGAAACACGTCCACACTTCTATCGGCTTATATCTTCAGTGGGTTACAATACATTATTTTAACGATAACCCCGTTACATTACTTTCCTACGAAATCTTGCTTACATAAATATTCTACTTTACGAGTAGTGCTGAAAATGTCGATGTCGCCTCTATACACTTTCAGTCCCGACAAAAACCATAATGTGTACAATATATATTCTCGAATGCGGGTTGTTACTTAAGGATGCTTAACTATTGTGGGTTCATTCCAGTGGCGGGTCATATAAAAAATTATAATAAGAGGGCGAGGATTTAGAAAAAAAAAATACATAAATAATTGTTATAAAGCCAAATTTATTTTATGATTTCTGGATTATTCAATACCTTTTAGAAATGTATCATTACACTAATTTCCAGTTGTCGATGCAAATGTCATGTGAAATATTCCTATGTAATGCGTATAATTATTTAAGTTTATTGAATTTTTAGTTTTCGAATTTGCAACTGAAAAGTGTTAAATCATATATCAGATAAGCGATAAAGTAGGAACATTTAAAATTATGGACTAATTAAAAACCATATATTTTCTAGGGAAAAATATGTTTTTTTTTTATAAGAATATACATGTGATATATTTATATATAAAATAGATGTCAGTTATACTCGTTGTTCTCTACTAAATACGAAGGTATTTATAAAACAAATTTTTGTTTTATAAATACTTTCAGCTTCACTAATCATACAATTATAACATCCCATGATTTTTCACTTGTCTGCGCTTAGTATATTTTAAACTGTAAAGAAATTATCTTTTCTCCTAATTCACGTCCTTAATTTTCGATTATGTTTCGACTATCATAAAGCGGACGACATCCGCTAAGCTCACATCAAAAGATACTGCGTTATAAAGTATCTTTTCTACCGACACACTACGTTATAAAATATTTCTTCCTACGGCAGGAGAAGGGGTCAGTTGAATCGGTCGAGAGAATATCATTTCTTTGTACCGGATATGTCAACTTGACAGCCCCGTGTATTCAAAATGACCCCCTCTCTTGTTTACGGCCAAGGGGGGTCGCATAACTTTTCTGATATCGCGATCGTAGCGGGGACACGAAAAATAACGCTGATTAGCGAAGTTTCAAACCGCGATCACAGCACATCATCTTTTTACGTGTGGCGGGTCTCTGTGGGATTGTATGGCGAGCGCTATTGTGTTATAAGTATCTTCTAGACGTGAGCTGCGAGTCTGTCGCTACTTTAATACGGGCATTTGCCTAGCTTGGTAGTCGAAAGCCCAGTAAAACAAACCTGAAACAATATGAATAAAGAAAAGAAAAAAAACTGTCGTAATAAAAATCTCCTCATTTATTAGCGCACGTTCAAAACCATAAATATCTACACAGCCTTTCAAAAACGAGTTTAGAAAATGTTCGCACTGGCGGTGATACACGCAAATCCACAGATGACAGAAAGTAATAATTTGATTGTGGCCACAATACAAAAAAAGTTCTTTGTTTTCATATAAGAGATTTCAGATATTTCGCACAGCTTTTAGTAGATTTTATCGTAGTACGACGATAACAGGAGACTTTTATAAAAACAATCCAATAATTTCAGATTTCACCGAAATACACAACAAACCCACGAAACGTACATACAAAAGCGTACAGAACATGTCACGCATTTACAAACTGGATCGACAATGGTATTTTTCACGTTGATATTTTCGGCGCCTATAGTTGAATGTTAAATTGGTTCACGCTTTACGAGCGCCTCCGAATTTGCATTGTGTAAACCAACTAAAACACCAAAGTCATTGTTTTTTAGTTTTTTTTACATCAACTCTACGCAGGAGGCCTTGAGGAAAATAATTTCCCTCAAGACCCAATCATGTCTGATTACGTCTAAAAGGGATCGAAATGACAATCTAGTCTCCTTCAACGGTAGCATTCTTCCAAACAGGTCCTCCATTGATATGCTCGGTGTAACTCTAAGTGACCAGCTCAGGCTCCATCGAGGCCAGAGTTAAGTTGGCCTCTCAGAAACTGGGCGTACTGTACAGGGCCCGCAGATACTTTAATTGTACACAACTGCTAACCCTGTACAAATCGCAAGTGCGCCCCACTGTTGAATTTGGCAGCCATCTATGGTCTGGAGCCCCGATGTACCTGAAAAACACCCTCGACTCTGTGCAGAAACGGGCGGTCCGCTTGATAGATTCTCCTGTCTTAACAAACGGATTGCAATCTTTAGAGCACAGGCGTCGGGTGGGAATGCTATCCTTGTTCTACCGGTATTTCAATGGAAGATGCTCCGAGGAGCTAGCGTCATTGATCCCCTCGGCACCGGTGCATAGTCGGGAAACACGCCAAACGCGCGCCCAACATATGTACACAGTTGACATTTGTCACATGAGAACGGGACGCTTCTACGACTCGTTTTTGTGTTCAACAGCTCGGCTGTGGAACGATTTGCCGGCCTCTGTGTTTCCTCCTTCCTATAACATGGGTCTCTTCAAGACCCACGTTCACTCCTTCCTCTCCTCAAAGAGACCCTCCTCACAGCATCTTCAAGGATGACATAGGCCCTGAGGGAAATTATTTTCCTCAGGGCCTCCTGTGTGGAGTTAATATAAAAAAAGGGCCTACATCACCCATGGTTGTGGGCTCATGTCACGTTTTGGTGGTGTGGTAGATACTGTCAGTATCACCCTGTTAAAATACCATATTCGAAACGTGTATTGGCTTTAGCCGTGTTTCGTGACGAGATCTGAACATCCAGGATCTTTTCAACCTTCCTCTTCTATATCTACTTCCCTTGTCCACTCCAACCAGCCTTACTACACGTCCCATATTTTCTCTGGCTTCGGACAATTGGAAGTGCCTGAGACCATTTTGCAATATTAAAATAAAATCATTGCCAGGAGTGTAGGTAAGTACCTACCTTCTGAGATTCCAATATGCACGACTATCAGAAATGATACCTTTGAATGGAAACGACAGAGACATCCTGAAATTTGTATTTTAGGAATATATAAGTCAAGGGTTGAAATAATGAGAAAAACAACTAATTGTTCATCTGGATATTTATCTAAAATTGTCGCAAACCCCTGGTTGTTATACATTTTTTCCTCCCGTGTAATATTGTGTTCGTGTAGATATGTTTTCCACATTCAATCATTTCAACTATTCGCATCATGTCATCTCTTGGGATGTTGTGGTACGAGAGGAGGGAGTGAACCTTGCTCTGAAAAATACTAGTGTTATCGGAGGAGTGTGAAAAACATTCAAGTCAACGACCAAACAGTTTCTGAAACTTTCCAAACGACCCGTTTTCACGCGTTTGTACTGTGTACGAATGTTAGGCACGCGTTTGGCTTGTCTCTCGGCCCGTCGTTAATCTATAATAATACATAATACTATATGGTATAAGTGCTTTGGTTATTAGCCCATAGCATTAATACCGTTAAGTGCAACAGGCTAATTTAATTGTTAGATAGGAGATAGATATGCAGACGTCGAATAATTTTTCTTATGTCAAGATTTCCTACGTTTTTTCAAATGTTTTCCCCGTGCAATTTACATACACGTCATAAGCATCTGTTTTTTTGAAGTAAATACTTATTTACGCACGCTTGACTTGAGAGGCGGTACGAGAGGCGTAATATCGGGCGTTACGAACGTTACGAAGGCGAACGATAATAAATTTAAATTAATTTTGAGGTTCATTCCTCAAAATCTAATCGTAACAACAGTGCTCAAATGTCATAGTAATAATGACGTTTGAATGGGTGCTGGCATTTATGTTTTAAACTTTGTAAGAATTAAATCAACAATCCCATTCTAAGCGTTATACCCACAATAAAATTAATCAAATTTTCGTTTAGAGTGTGCGAACTCAGCGCATTCAAACGATTGATTTGTCACGATGATTGGTAATAATCCAAACGAATCTTTAATATAGATTCTTATACACTAATGATTGAAATGGTTTTTCGATGCCAGAAAGAAAATTAGATTAAATTACTAAAGAAGTATTTACTTCAGTCGTGAGGTTTAAAGCACACTCGTATTTTTTTAGTAAAATGTCTAGGTAATAACATCTATCTACATTATATTATTTTCCACGTGTATCAGTATTGTTCAGCTTACGGAAAACTTACTTATTCATCTAAGTATGTTCAACTTGATGTAGATGCCGTTTTTTCCCTTGATACCTGCTGCAATTTTACGATTTAAATAATATTATATATCAAAATGCTTTCGTCACAATCAACGTATGAAGTGTTTACATCTGGATTTGGCGTACACGTGAATTCACTATGAATATAACAACTGTAATAATATGTTTACAGTATTATAATACGTTAACGTAATGTAGATCACAATTTTCGGCTATTGCGTATTATATACAACTTGTTTACTTGATTAAATGGTCAATCAAAATGGTATCATTGAGAACACCTTAAGTTTCACCCACTTGTTGCCGGCATGTCGTAATAAATAGTCGTAAATGCCAGAGACACGATATTGTAATTATTTTTGTACAGGCATCGTAAAAGTTTAAACAAACAATTCGTTAACAAGTCAGTGATCGTAAAAATGCACGTCCAATCAAAATTTAAAAACCTTTGACGGAAGGTAGCCGATTACGAAATATGTTTTTCTACAATCATCAAACATACCGATTTCAGTTGTGGGTGTGTCTGTGAGTGATTGTAACTCTGGTTCAATGAACTTTGAATGAATGTTCAATATCAAAAATGGATGTGATTGTGTCAAGAATTCAGACAAGCAATTAAAGTACCTAAGTACCTGCCAAAAATATAATATTTTAATAGAAAATTATCCTAACTCTCATTTTCAAAACTTTAACTGATTGTGTCAAGAATTCGCTTAAGCGATAAAGTACCTACCTATAATATATGTATTCGTACATAGTTTATACTAAGTAATTGTTTTAATCATATTAAGATTATAAGATCTCTGGATATAAGGTCCTGGAGAAAGGTCGCAGGACTAGGGACTGTCAGGACTCTCCAAAGAGCGCCGATGATGATAATTTGTTTAATCCAATTAATGGGATAGGGCATGAACGGTGAATTCGACGATAAATGAATTACTAAACATCAATGACTTTATTAACTCTCGTGAGTTTAATTTAAGTACAGATTGGTCACAATATCGATGTTATGATAAGGTTGTTAGGTTGGTACCAGAAAACACGACATGCTAATAAAATTATACTGTTTATTTGATCTACGCTTTCTGCTATTAGATAACAGGTTGATAAATTCTAAATGTTGCAAGGTTGCCTTTTCGTACTTAACAGTTTATTAAACATACATACATAATCGACAATTACGCATAAAGTCTGTAGGTATTACCCAAAATCTTTGAATCTCTAGTTCTTGATGAAACATATCTCACATTAACAAAGGTAATAAATGACAAACAACGTGGCTTCATTAAAGGTAGATCAACTCCAACAAATTTATTACTTTTTCAAAACTATATATTGGAGGCTTTTTCTAAAAATAAAGAATTTGACTGTATGTATACAGATTTCTCGAAGGCCTTTGATAAAGTGTCTCATAAAGTATTGCTCCGAAAACTTCATGTTCTTGGAATAGCAAGAAGTTACATATCTGGTAGAACTTTATTTGTTAAAATAATACCGGTCGGTGGTTGAGTGGGCATCGCCTTTGGGTCCCAACCAGGCGTTCCGTGTTCGATTCTTCAGCTCCATCACAACACAAGCAACATCTTCCGCTTAGTGTGGTGGTAGTAGGAGATTTTCAAATGTTGTTGGGTTATTCGTAACGCGGGAATGTTTGTCTTTCTTAAAAAAAAAAAAAAAAATATATATCTAAACCATTTTCTGCCACTAGTGGCATTCCTCAAGGTAGTCATCTTGGCCCAGTTTTGTTTCTTGTTTTATAAAAGACATAGTCAACTGCTTTAAAGACGTCAATTTATTGTTATTAATGAAAAGACAAATAACTTTGTTTTAATCACTTTTATTAATACACAATCTACATGTTTCATGAACAATGTTCACATAATTAGGATCAAATGTATACTAAACTTAAAATTAAATATAGATCACATATGGGAGGAAAGACTAGAAGGAAAGTGAAGGGGTAAGAGTGGGGGAAGTTTATTACAATTAGGGATTTCAAAATCATTAGCAGGGAAAGACCGGTTAAGTAGGAAAAGGTTCAAAATAGGATTTATAAAAATTTGCAACAAAATGGAAACAGCAAATCTGAGTTTGCAGATCATTTATTTAAAAATTATCATAATTTTGACAAAAACCATGGACTTAAGATATTACATACGGGTTATAAGTCATCACAGATAAATAATTTAGAGATTTTAGAAATTAGAAAAAATGTAAATAATAAAGCAGACATAATTAATTAGCAGCAAATTTTTATAAACCCTCCTTTGAACCTTTTCCCACTTAATCGGCCTTTCCTTGCTAATGACTTTGAAATCCCTAATTGTAATAAACTTCCCCGCTCTTACCCTTTCCCGTTACTTCTAGCCTTTCCTCCCATATGTGATATATATTTAATTTTATGTTTAGTATACATTTGATCCGGATGACATGAATATCTTTCATGAAGCATGTAGATTGTGTATTAATAAAAGTGATATAAACAAAGTTATTTGTCTTTTCATTAATATAAATAATGCCATCACAAAGTAAAAAACTTTCCGAGGAAGTTTTCTTCGAAAAATTAATATATTCTTATTTGCCGATGACATTAAATTATATAAAGAAATAACTCCCTAAAACCACTGTCAAGTTCTTCAGTCTAATAAAGATATGTTAAATAACTGGCGTTCACAAAATAATTTGTATTTAAATGTAGATAAATGCAAAACCTTGACCTTCTCCAAAAAACAACATCACTATTGTTCGACTATTCTAAAAATGAAATAAATTTAGAACGAGTTACAGAAATGCGAGATCTTGACGTAATAATGGATGAGAAACTAGATTTCTAGGCCCACATTCAACAAACTGTAAATAAGGGTATGAAAATATTAGAATAAATAAATAATAAGATATTTGTAAAATTTTTGTACATATTCCTTAATAATAATAATAATAATTGGATAATTTGTAGAGCGCCGTTTTTGTGAGAAATCACCTCAAGGGCGCAACTCCTTGTTAGAAGTCTAATCGAACATAACTCCATAGTCTGGTCGACCTTGTATAAAATTCATATTCATATGTTGAAAGAATTCAAAGAAAATTTCCACGATTTGTAAATTTTTAACTTTTGAGATTTGAGATTTTTATATATAAAGATTTAAGTTCGTAACTAAGTAATTCAGGGTAGGTGATCATGATAATCTTATCATATTTTTTGATGTTTTGTAAGGATACATTACGTCATTGCATGACGGTATTCTAAAATAAAAAGATGAGACATATTAATTTATAGTTAGGTACGTATCTATGCAGATTAATGATTTAATTACAGAGTCAGTTTTTATAATACAAAATATATTCCTGGCAGGATTTATCAACGTATTGAAATAGGAACAAGGAAAAAGCTCATAATTTTGTAATTCTCGCATTCAAAACAGGATTTTGCTTCACATTAAATCATATCCATTTTCCATGAGTATCACTCCTATACCTATTAACGAAATATACAAAGAAATTATTTAATTCATAAAACTCCGTTAATAAATTAAACAATTGGTTTCCACTGAAACACTCCGTTCGTGAAAGTTTTTACTTTCATCTTGAGTTTTTTTTTCTTTTATTCTATAAATGTTTTTCTTCTAGACTGGTTTCCTTTATCTTTAAACATTCCTGTAATTAACAAGAGCTTTAACTAGTCTTGTAACGCTAACTTCCGCGCCATTAAACTCTTAAGTCTGCAGATAAATCGCTTTTCCTTCCAGAGCGATATTAGTAGGTTCTGGTTTCCATAGAGACGGGGATACCTATTGTTTCCACGAAAAGAAGCTTTGAACGCAGAACAGTGTATTTTAACATCTACTATATAGCTCTTTTTAATTATTTAAAGCTTCTCTAACACATCAGTATTCTTCCTTCGTAGGCGAAAAGTGATTGCGGAACATACAACGAAATATTGAGTTTCAATCTACATCTTATATTTTGAATATTTGGTAATGCTAGAAAAGTATTCGATTTCTGCAAATATCACAAATAATATGTGTGTGACGGATCAAAAATATTAATAAAAAAACAAAATTTCACGGAAATCCTAGATTAAATGGTACCGAATCCAGTATTAAAACATAGTTATTATTCATTTTATCGACATCTATTAAAATATGTGAAAGAAATAAATGATGCATTAAAAATGCTGAAATCGTGCCGCGCAGAGTTAATTTCTCACCTGTTTTGTTCAGCAGCGTACGGGGCTAAATTATTGCAATATACAAACATTAGCTTCAGGTTAATTGTATTCCTGTTAACTTATTATTTATGTAGGTACTTCTGCCAGGTGTATTACATAGAGAAAAATGTTATTCTAAAATACGATAATTTTATTCGTAAAAACCGGACTGAAGTTCTTACGAACAATTTAACAGGGTTTCAATGTTTATTGGCGGGAACATGTAAGAATAATTTGCTGGTATATGTAATTTCGTATGTATACCAACAAATTATTCTTACATTTTCCCGCCAATAAACATTGAAACACTGTTAATTGTTCGTAAGAACTTCAGTCCCGTTTTTAAACGTTTTTACGAATAAAATGATCGTATTTTCGAATAACATTTTTCTCCGTGTGCTTTTAAGATCTTTGCTTTTGTCCATTCATCTTTTAATGTTTTCATTCCCAACATCTTCATGATTTATGTAGTTATTTGGAACTCGTATATATAGCAAATTCACAAAAATGACATAAATCGTATACATTTTAAATTAATGTTCTTACTACGTATAAAATGTAAATAATATTACAGTTTATGATGAAGTTAACATATAAATGGTTTTATTTATAATATTGCCAAATACCTAACTGTCGGTAAGGTTGCTTATATTGTGTAAACACCACGTTAGAAATGATTATAATTTAGAAGAGATTATATGTGCATTATTATTTTTTAGTATCTACTTGTAGATTACGTTAATCGAGTAAAACTGTAAAACAAATGTTTATATTTATCATCGCGAAGGAAAATTTACTGCGATAATAAAGTTATGCTACGCAAAGAAAGAGTGTTTAAAATGATATTTTTGTACAAATGAATAAAGTTAGTTGTTTAAAATAACTTTATTTGAATTATGCATGTCGACAGGTTCGGTTGTTCTCAACCTTCATCAGGACAGTAAATATATACACGTAAACCGGAGATCAATCGAAACCGGTTGACGTAAAAAATCGTGGCCTAATAACGATATAAATCATTGCCTCCGTGGTCGAGGGTTAAGACTCTCGACTCGCAATCCGAAGGTCGCAGGTTCGAACCCGGCGTGCGCAAATAAATTTTATTTAATTAATTTGTGTTATTTCACAACTCAATAAAAAAATTATATATTGTATATTTGCGACACGTTCCAGAGTGGAAGATACTTTCAGTATCGCACTGGTGTAAGATCACCATTCGTATAACTGAAACGTTGCTTGAAATGGCTTTTGCCGTGTTTGGTGACCAGATCTTAATAGCACTAGCTGATCCAGTGTTCCAGGGTAATCAATGAAGTCTTGATAACATAAAGGTAGATACATAAGGGTCGACGTACATACGCATCGCTTCGCCTAACAATATCTGGGATCCTAGAACACTCGATCGATAAGGATTGATATGATAACTTCTGTAAATGGCTTTAGCCGTGTTTAGTGACTAGATCTGCATAGCCAGGTACATCCCCACCTTACTCTTCCCCATTTACTTTCCTTCCCCGCTTACCTTCAGCCTCACAACATACCCCAATTGGTGATGCCATAGTCTTACGGGAGGAGTTGGGACTCTTGTGAGGTGTTCACTGTAAAAAAATATTTAGTCATTGTGAACTGTCACTTATTCGTTGGCGATTTGCAGTCATGCTAGGGAACGATGAGAAGTTACTGAAAGTCATCCTATCAATCCTTATCGATCGAGTGTGCTAGGGGGCGTGGGCTACTTAGCAACCTACATTTTCTATGAAAATATATGTTTTAAAATCAAACTGAGCACACGCATCGCAACGTGTGGCCCGTGTGATTCTAAAACACAGCCCAGATATTGTTAGGTGTAGCGATGCGTATGTACGTCGACCCAGTATGTATCAACCTTAATTATTTCATGAATGTGTTCTTATTATTATTACGACAATGCCGATAAAAGAATCTCTTAGCTCTTACAGAATTAGCAGAATTAACACAATGAAGTTGTCCGAAAAATTGGGACAACTACATAGAGCGCAATAAACCGGGATTCGTCAACGTTCTATAAATAAGTTGACGATCTAAAATTAATCTCTATCAACGACAGTGCGCGGCCTTGAGTCTCTGGTCCAGCCGCAGCATCTCGTGCTAAATTAATATACTTTATTAGTACAAATTAATGGAATCCACGGGATTTTTATTTTAATGTTTTTGTGTTTACGGGATTTTGGTCACGTAGGTACTAGACACCAGTATATTATATTCTATATTCTACAGTCTAAATATTTATCTAGTCCAGAAAAGGAAGTTGAGTCCTTTTTTTATTTATTTTTTATCAATGTTCACATGCAAACTTAAATATAAGTACTCTTTTTTTTTCAAAGTTCGTTTTCATAATTAAATTTTTTCTACAAGTTAGAATTTTGAAACTTGCAATAGTTCCCAACATAGCGGTCGGTGAAAAATGACATTTCGTGTTTTTAAATTGAAAAAATAACATTTAAAATGCAATTTTTTCGAAATTCCAATACATGAATTGATTAGTACTAATTAATATCTAACTACTGTAACTTTTTAATCACTCAGGTCCGGAACATACGTCATTCCTATATTATTAAATTATTTTTTTTAGTCAATAAAGCGTGTCCCGGTTTTGTAAATATTTTTCACACAATGAAGGGACCAGATGACGTCACACATTCTCCCGACTCTTACCGGGCATATTCGCGGGCTTTAATAAAATACAAACTTGTAGAATTAATTTAATTATCAAAATGAACTTTAAAAAAAATACTAGTATTTAAGTTTGTATGTCATCTACATGAACATATTTTTTATAAGTCAAAATATTTTTCTCTCAACTTCCTTATTATCTTTGTATTTTTGATAGCTATGAGCTATGACAAACGCCCACGTGTTAAGCCTTACTGCACGTGCAAAGCTTTGTAAGCTACAACAGCGTTTAAAAGCATCATGCCTGCTCCCAGAGAAGGTCAAGGTAATTATTTTTTTAATATTTTTTTATGAATACCTCACAAGAGTCCCAACTGCTCCCGTCTGGAACCAGTGAGACTATTGAGGTATGTTGTGAAGGTATTGGGGAGAGGAAGGAGATGGGGTAGATGAAGGTGGAAAAACTTCCGAACTAGGCAAGCAATTTTGAATATAATACAGATTTAGAATTTTTAATAATGCGAAAGCATAACCAGAGATGTATTTAAATGATCAGCGTTAAATTTTGTATATTTTAATGCTTAACTATTATGCGTAATTTAAGCGTAAAAGAAAGCATTTTTTCTTGCCGTAGGATGTGCATTTTATGTAGACCGATAATTGTAACTTAACCTACACGCGTCGTATAAGAAATATCTTAACCCCTTCTAGCCAACTGTCAACAATATTAATTGCGTCCAATTCAAAAATGCATATTTCCAATATTCTTTTAATATGTAAATAAATTTATTGATTCATATTCTTCATAAACTTAAGACGAATATAAACGTCAGAAATATTCGACTTCTTACCCCTTGAAAACTCGGCGTATTTTTGGTATTATCTGCGCGAGGAAAGTAGCGACAAAGTTGTTTTTATTTTTTTATGAATAATTTTTAATAAAACTTCATATTTATCTAATGATAAAACAAATTATTTACTACTTTGTGCTTATATGTTTTGTAACGTAATTAATAATTGTATTTTAATTCCTTTCGTCGAAAGGTAGGAAAAGCATGTATCCAAAACATATTTTTTCATAATGTAAACCAATTTGTAGTAAAGATAAATTGTGATTTGGCGTATGACCTCATCTTATGCCTAGAAGTATGAACTTTTTCAATATGAAAGAAAACTGATTCCGCTATTTTATTGTTTTTTAGACTTTTAGGCTTTTGTACTTCTAGACCGGACCCATAAATAGGCAAATCAAATTGATTATCTATTTAAAACAGAAAATCGATATATTTAAATCTTTTGTTAATTTTATGCAAAGCAAGTAAAAATATCCATTCGTCGGGAATACAGACTTACCCATAACACATTTATATCGGTTTTACTCTTGCTAGAATGCATCAATACAAATCATTAGCAAATATCTAACAAAAAAGATTTTATCAAAACCAATATAAAATTATACTTTTCTAATGATAGATGCTCATTGTCTCTTATTCTAAACGTAATATTGTGTTGTTATATGTTAACTGCTTCTGTCATAAAATGCGCCTGTTCTCAATACCTAGTTCCTAGTGAAACAGGTATAGCACATCCCTTGCAATAGGTTTATAAAATAATAAATAAGTAATAAAAAAATAATTGTAGGATTGTAACGAAAAAGATTGTTTATAAATATTTAAATAGAGTAGCCAATCATGTAAAATTCTACGGCATTTTTGTTTGATGGAAATTCTTTGCAGACAATAAAATAAGCACTGTGGATATATATATGTATACTGATTTTAAGTCGTTGACGAGCACGTAAAAAATTTCATCTGTTAAAGCTTTTTAAAAACCCTTTCTCTTAATTGGTTTATTCTAAATCCAATAATAATACATTCTGTTGACATTTTAATGGATATTTTTAAACTGAGTCACACTTGAATAAAATGAATATATTCATCATCCTAAATTCAAATTGATTCGTACATAGTTTTTTGATGGCTAAGTTTTTAAGTGAACCTCAAGGGAAAATTTCATGTGGATGACTTGCAGATTTTTTGATATTATGTATTTTTTGTCTTTGAAATATTAATATAAGAGCCAAATTGTTTTTATAACGCACATCTTGTACGATGCATACTTAATACCTTTGTATCACGAGACTAAGATTACATTTGTGCCGTCTATTGAAAATTATATTTGTCTTGATTAAACATTTAATTCCGCACGGAAAGAACATACCTACTAATTTAGTATCTTGCGAATGGAGCCTGAAATTCGCTAAGATACAAGTCAAATTGAGTGGATAATTAAATAAGGATATGTGATTAAATATGCATAAACGATGATGTATGATAATTGTATGTACATCATTAATAAACATCCTTCATAATTATTAAAAGAGCATGCCATAACTTGGCTTCTCGGTAATTATTCTCCATTGCTCGTGAATTAATAATTATAAAATGTATACGCTTGATAAATACACGTGATATCAACGAAGTGATTTGATTGATATGAATGGCATCAGTTGGATCGTATGCTATGAGTATTTTTAATAGACTGTTAATTTATCTCGATAGTCAGTCAATAATAATGCTTCATGAACAGAAACCTTTTACAAATAATATTAACTAGTCAACGAGTGAAGCCTTTATTTTGTGCACTGCAAATAGGACCGATAAAATAGGTTTCCCGAAAACCTTTTAACCTTTGTTATACATCAAATTGGGTTTTTATTTGGCAGTAATTGAAGCTTTTAGAGTTATTTTTAAATTTACCGCTCGGAAGGTTTATGTCCGTGCTGATTTTTCGAATTTTAAAACGTTTTTAACGAAAACATCCCGAAATGAATAAGTTCGTTTCAGTATGCGGCAATTTGCAACGTTTGCTGGAGGTAAATATTTCCTGCGGGCTTTATTAAATAGTCTCATTACTTTTCCCTCGCATTTCCCGATGACACTCTGTCCACATTCTGTGCGAAAGTTACTCGAGATGTTGCTATGGTGACAGAATAATGACGCGTTTGTCGCACATTTCAGAGGATTCCCTCGAAATGAAATTCCTCCCTGTTTTTCATTGCTCCTTGTTATTCCGTTATTGCGCAAGAAGTATATTGCATTGTGATAGGTGACTCAGCCTTGGCGTATTTCCATGTGATGCATTTTCCTGCATGAAAAACACGTATTCGCTTACAAGGGTTCACAGTAACCGACGTCTTCGTCGTGTGCCTTTGAATGGCAATTCCATGGCAGATATGCGAAGCTTTTATGAATACAAATTCAATATATGTAGAAGATCTGCGTCAAATGTACCAACCCTACCAATTACCTAGTCATACATCTACATATCGTAATATGGGGTGACTTTTGAATCTAGGGGGATTTTGCTCATCGCGAATACATGTAATTCTTGCTACCACTCAAGGATAAGGTACTCCCATAGTTGTTGTGCCCACATAATGCATAGATGGAGCTTTAAGGAGTCAGCGATGTGTAATTGCATTGCGGTGCCGATCACCGAACATGTGGTCAACGAATGCCCGCTCCATTCATTCCCAGGCGGGATTGATGAAGTCCACAGGGCGACGCCTGAATCCCCAGACTGGCTCGCACCTAGATGTCCTCCTTTAACCCCCACCTCCATCATACGAAATAAGAAGAAGTTTTATTCAAACATGTTGTTGGTTAAATTGTGAAGCTGTTTTTTAGATAGTTTCAGACACAGAGAAATGTAAATAAATTTCATAAATACCTTAACAATTTATAATAATTTCGTGTCATATTTATATTATAAATTTTATCAGTATCTATTGATATATTTATATAACTACTTGAATATTGAAGTTTATCGAAATAGTAGATATATCAAAATCGTGTCACTCCGAAAAGTGACTCCTGCTAATTAAAAAAATATATACAATATATATTTCGAAAGTTCAAATACGCACAATAAATATGACATCAATTTATCATTTGTTTATGACACATATGTTAACCGCTAGGACACATAAGCTTGTTTTCACGATAATTTAACGTAGGTAGACATAGGAATGACGTATGTCCCGTACCTGAGTTATTCATAAACTCAGGTACGGGACATACGTCATTCCTATGTCTACCTACGTTAAATTATCGTGAAAACAAGCTTATTATAAACAAATTGCTTAATTTAAATTTTTTGTTGAAAATTTGTCAGACACATCATTTTATGGAACCTTTAAGAGTATATTTTAATAGCTCTCTCCATGTATTTAGTGGAAGATTCTTCAAACACTGTGAAATTAGCAAATAAATTAGCAAATACTCGCATTTATTAAAAAAAATTAATCGATATATTCAGTAAATTCATATCTATGATATGTTCGGTTCAACAATTATCTATAATTATATAATAAATAGAGGTCTTCACAGAAATATTGACCAATGAATCTGGCTCTCAAACAATCATTCAAAAGCTGAATAAGCTCTTATCCGTTTCCTCTTGATTCATCGTTATAACGAGGGCAAACACTTAATATTCTTCCAACAAAAATAAGTGGGGTACATACGTCCGTTCGTATAATTGAACCCTTTTAGGGCCAATACCGACCCCACTCCCCCCCCCCTCGAGACTCTATCGAGTAAAACGAAACTGGCCGCCCTCCCACGCCCCTTGTTTTGTTGGCTTTTAGGGGTAGGTCCCCCATATTTTATGGCCACTTCAATTTTTCCCTCTAAATTGATTAAATATAAGGAACCTATATTTTTCGTGATATACCTTAAATACGAGAGAAAACATTTTTTTAAATACAGAGCGTTAAGAGACGTGCCTCTCTGACTTAAATAATGTATTTTGTACATTTTTTTCTAATAATAACAAAAAAACATCACATATCGTCCACTGATCAATCACTCACCCAATTTTTTATTAAATGTTTATTTCGGATACAAACATCTCAATGATAATTTTATATAGTATATAAAATGTAATTTTTTTACAAATATCTTTTTACGATAACTTTTTCATACAAATTAAAAAATAAGAAATGTATAACACAGTTAAAAACATCGTAAGCATTCTGAAGATTCATGATATTTTACCGTGCCGTTGGGCTTGTATGTAAAAATGTTTTAATGACTGAAGGGTTAATTTAAATTAAATTCACAACAGAGGTCCTGAGGGAGACATCTATCTTTGATAATGGTACGTGAAAAGTTCGCAATGCAACAGTGTACGACAAAACTGCAGTTGGTTCTGGTATAGTCGTTTCTGTACGCTCATGGTGAGTGCACGAATTATTAATTATTATTTTCATACAATTGATATAAATTCAACATATTGTTTGAATTTTGTTCTTCTATCATTAAATCAAGAATATCCTATAATATTAAGTTGTTTGTATTATAGGCTAGCTCTACTTCTAGACTTATAGGTCCATACATTAAAACTAGTTTAATATTATAACTTAAGAGCGATTGACCAGCGGCTGAGAATAAAAGTTTAAAAATGCTTGCAAACTGTACAGGGAGGTTCCAATGAGAAAGATCGATTATTCCCCGTATCAAATTTTTTAAATTAAAAATTAATGTCGATTTATTTCATTTAAAACTTCCTTTAATATTTATTTTATTTATTTATTTATAGATAGACACAAAAGAAAGTACAAGTTACACATTAGGAAGCTTTGCCTGTCCAACAAGGAAAGTTTCTCGTTCCAGGATAGACAAATTGACAGGTTTAGTTCATATTATTCCTTAAGTACATAATTGCACAACAAAAACAAAAACAAAAAACAAGAAATTTCATTTTTCTTTGAAATTAAGTTGTGTTATGAAGAAATATATAAAAAAATATACATACATTTTTTTTTGTGACTGCAAAAAAGTAATCTGTTAGCATCTGTGCTATTCGGATTTACCGAATAAGCCTGGTAACAAATAATATATTCAGAATTACAGAGTATGAGATAAGTAGGTAAGTTGGGAGTGTTGAAAATTGTAAACAAGGTATCTGATAACAAGATAGAGGAATAACAATAAGATTTACTATATAAAGATATAGAAATGTGTTGAGAAGTGTGAACTTATAATACACATAGATATAAGCATGATTATTTTCACTAATTTAAAACATGTTTTCAGTAAAAAATATATATACCTACATTCAAGTAAGCAATGAAAATGCCCAAAAGGCACGATGATAAATTATTAAATATCGTGTACTTCTTGTAAGTGTTTTTTGATCATATTTAGCAGATTTTTTCAATAATGTAAGAAAGTTTTTGTGTGGGAAAAAAAAAGTTGGAATTTCGAATAAAAGTTTATACAAAAAGACGTACCTATTAAAAATCCTTAGCTTACCCGATAAATTTGCTGTGAGTCAGCCGGGAGCGTTGTGGCGGCGTTGGTTTTGATTGGCGCGTATCGTATTAACGGAAAATACCTACGAATGCAGGCCGCACACGCCGTACTAATTGTATTTGTTTACCAAAAGAGTACCCCTAAAAGTTGGAATTTCGAAAAAAGTTATGTATCTTTTTTACTTACAATATCAGAATCACCTCTCGAAGTTGATGCACCTGTATATATATATATATCTCATGTAATATGGCAGACTGGGATTGCACATGCCTCTCAGTCCTGCTTGATTAAAAACCTAAAAAGAATAAATAAATAATAATTGGTCCTACTACTTGCAATTTTTCTGGACTACTGACCTTCATGGATTTCCATTACTTGCTTTATAATATGAAAACTGTACAGTTATTAATTATATTTTTTTAAAAAAGTATAGGAAATAAATTTACGAGTATAAATGTTAATGAGTTTTTCTGAAAGTACTCCACAAATCCTGTAGAAAATCCATTACTGAAATGTACAAAGAAAATCGTAAAAGACAAGAACTCATTTCCTTCAAGCTTTCTCATCAATTTATTCTCGTGTAAAGCTACAGAAAAAGCATTTTCAGATGTTTTTTCATTTATGTTTTAATTGTGATTAGAGACGTAAACGAACGTGTTTTAGGGATTTAGGATCGTGGCTTTTATAAAAAAATAATCCGATACTAATACGTTTCCAGAACTCTAGTTTCAGTAGCCATAAGAAAATTGACAGCATCCGAAATTTAACGATGGCATTATTTTCGTACTTTAGGATTTTCATAAATATCTCAGTATTAAATTAACTTTGACAGCTGGAACAGTCCAGCGGTAGGGCGTTGGACTGCCATTCCGAAGGTCGCGGGTTCAAACCCCTCGTGCGTAAATAAATTTAATTTAATTTATTTGTGTTATTTCACAATTCATTATTTATTTATTTATTTATTATTAATTTTCAACGCCCTGATGGGCTTTTACATAATAAGTATATAGTACAGTGATATATATGTAATATATATATTATACAGTGATAATAATGTTTAAATAAGAAATATATTTAAAATAATATATAGTATGTTTGCGGCACGTTCCAGAGTGGAAGATACTCTTACTATCGCTCTGGTGTAAGACCACAATTCAGAATTGAAACGTTGCTTAATAATGGCTTTAGCCGTGTTTAGTGACTAGATCTGAATAGCCAGGTACTTCCCCACCTTCCTATTCCCCATCTACTTCACTTCCCTACTTCCCTTCACTACTTCCCTACTTAATTGGGAATGCCATAGTCTTACTGGCTCCAGACGGGAGCAGTTGGGACTCTTGTGAGGTATTCTCTTTAAAAAAAAACTAAATAATAATTCCAAAAGAATTGTGAAACAGAGTTGAACCTTAGTGACCTATCAAACCAACATATATTTTTAGAAAAGATTAACTTTTATTAAAGAGTCTTTTGAAATTCTTCGAAAATTAACCGACGATTATATTAAAAGCATCCCACACTTTACATCAGCTTTACTTCTTCATGCAAGCTATAAAATTAGTTGCGAAAATATATTATTTTCTTTTAATTAAACTCAAGAATCTCGTAATTCCATACAACGTTGATTTTCCCTATTTTCAGGGTTGCAATGTGTATGAATATTAAATTTATTTGTTTAAAATAAATACTTAGGCATTATTTAAAAATTTAAAATGTATACCTAATATAATTTTCAAGATCTGTGGTAACAATATTATGGGAAGAACAGAGATACCCGTGAAGTCAAATAATACAGAACAACCATCATTATTGGAACACCGAGCGATAATTATAACAATGGACCTTTGACGTGAAAGCCTACCGGAACTATGTACATTGGACATCATATCTGTATAAATAATTCTAATAATAACAAACGGACTGTCAATCAGTTCTCTAATAAAGGGGAATTTACAAGAACAGCCAACTCAAAGAGTAGGGCTGAATTTTGAATTATTAATTGGTCACACGCATGCCTACAATATCTACTTGTCGCACAACCCGCCGCTGTCAAATCATCCAATACTTCTTATAATTGGTCACAAAGAGACAATTAAAGGCCGGCTGTTATTCCTATTGTGTGTGAACTCCAAACGCTGTTGAAATAATTGAAACGTGAATGTGAACCATTCTTGCAGCATTGACTAGATACATTTATGTAAACGTAAGTAATTGAGTGAAACTGGGATTCACGCATTCACAGCTCAATTTTTAAAGCACAAATATCCCGTCTACCTGCTTTGTTTGGCTTATAGAATAAAACAATAATGTTGTTGTTACTGACAAATGAATGATTGATGTTGGTAGTATGTAAGGAACTGATCATGTGTTATTTTGGTGAGACTAGAAAAATCTGCTAAAATAAGTTTATTCAACTGTATAGGTATTGCATTTATGACACTCAATAGATTTAGGTCGAAAACCTGGCCAAATGATGTCGCAGTTTAGATATCCAGGATATATCTTCAATGTTGTAAAATATTGATAATCTTAGGCCACATTTCAAAAAAAAAGATTTTTTTAAAATTATTATTATCAGATCAACTGTATTAATATTGACAAGCATCTCTTTGTCAATTTTAATTCGTAGGAGCATCTGAAATTCACTGCATACTTGTAGTCTGGTTAAATTTGATATCAAACGGAATTAGATATAATTTTTTGTACCGTGAAGGCTATTCATATTACGCGTTCAATATCAATGGACTGCGTTCACTTCTGATTAGTTAATGATTAAACATCATTGTGAACCTACTTGGTATTGGTCGCGTTGTTAATACTTATACCAACGGAGCATTGACGACTGTCAATCTCAATAAACTTGCTGCGTGTTTTAATCATTGTGTTGATGTTGTAAGACTGCTTATTAAAATCAATGACACCCAATATTTACTGTAGCGAGTATCGATAAGTTTTCAGATGTATTTTTACATTTGAGATGTGTAAAAGCAAAGGCAGCAATCTCCATTCCGGCCAGATTGCTATGTTTGCTTTTGAAAAGTCGTGGAGATTGTTATCTTTGCTTTTACGTACAAAATTTAAAAAACAAATATTGTACGTAATATACGTGTATACAATATGTGTATGTAATATTGTAAGTAAAAGCAAAGACAGCAATCTGAATGTCATTTAGAAAGCAAACATAGCAATCTGGCCGAAATGGAGATTGCTACCTTTGCTTTTACACACCTCATTTTAAGTATTAGTGATATTCTACATCTAAAATAGGGTAGGTACTGGTATCTTATAAAATAAATTTATTATAATTGAAGAAGAAGATAATACTACTAAATCTAAATCAAACAAGGAATAGAACAAGACACAGAACAATAAAAAGGTAACGGTCGCAATTGGTACTCTAATCCAGGATCTTATGAAATCAGTGGTTGGGACCTGTATTTTTTGGCGATATCATCTGTCAAATTTAGAATTAACAATATTATTTTCAAATAATTTTCCCAAAATTTTTGGCAGCATCTTTTTGAATTATTACAAAGTTCTTTAACGAATTTATTTGTTACCTAGATAGTGTTTACTTTTTCTGTGTCTTGTTCTGTTTAATGTTTCGTTTAGATTTATTGGTATTATCTTCAAAAGTGATTAAAAGTTATTCCAATAAAAATTTAATAAATATAGTGTGTAAACTGTGAAAATTATAAATTTCATATATCAATTTATAGCATAATATATTATAATCAATTTATAGCATAATATATTATATACATATATTTATTATTTATCTTAGTCCTTCAAAATTCAAATCAACTATAGTCACCCTACTTTGTTTACATTGTAATGTGCCAAGACTGCCAAGGGCCTTTAGCTTGTCCATTATCTGTGTAACAATATTGTTTTTTGAAGTATCATTTTTATTTTACCTATATTATTTGTGTTTTTTGAAGTATTATTGTGTTTTTTGAAGTATTATTTTTGTTTCCTTTTTCCTTTTGTGTTATTTTGTTACTTTGTAAATAATTGTTAACCTCAACACAGGCTTGTCCTAGTGAGGGTAAAAATTGTATTGTAAACTGAAAACTAAAATGTGAAGAAGAAACAATAAACAATAAACAATTTTGAAAGTTTCTTTTTCAGACACAGGTAGTACAGAAATCACGAATCGTACATGAGTTCAATAATCTAACCCTTAAATTATTATTATCAGGTCAACTGCATTAATATGAACAAGCATCTTTTTTTCAATTTTAGTTCATAGGAGCATCTGAAATTCACTGGATACTTGTAGTCTGGTTAAATTTGATATCAAACGGAATTAGATATAATTTTAGTTAATTATTACTATTCTTTTGACAGATCGCATAAATAGACTTTCGTTTCAAATTTATTTGGAAATATTCCTCTTATGGACTATGGCAATTCATGAAAATAAACCGTTAAACTATAGCAGGTACAATTATTAAATTTGATATTTATCATTAGACGTATACCTATCTATGAATCTGAAACGAAATATAATTAAAACTGGACTTTTGCGTACATCACTTAATTACCAGTAGTATGCATATTTTTTTATGAAAATATGAAAGCTTATTTAATCACCTTTTGAAACCAGTTTTTAGTTTTTGGATAGGTTCAAAATTATTCACTTATTTGTTTTTTTTGCAAAGCGGAACCCTGTGACAAAATACGCCAAATTTTTGAAGGGTTGACACAAACACAATATATCATGTGAATTATTAATATAATATTCGTAATTATTTATCGGGATGATTCAGAAAGGAATTCAAGAAAAAATATAGCGGCTTTAGTAGTTCAGATTAAATGCATTTTTCGGTTATTTTTTGGATAGGTACACTACTTTTTTCGAGGTGTTGGCACTACTGCGTATAACCTTCAGTTGCAAAACAAACATCAAACGAGTTTTGCTATTCGAAAAATATTTAATCAATACAGGGGGATATACAATATATACCTATACTTCAGTAGCGGTCCGTGAGTTTTCAGTGAGCTAGAGTGCTAATATAGAAAAAAACGTAGTTATTGATGTTGTTGTAGCTGAAAATGAATATTATTTTTTTTTCAAAATTTTAACTTTTTGTATGAAGATCTTCAGGATTCTTTCAGTTTGGGGATGCGCCGAATCCACAATGTCTTCATACAAAAATTGAAAATAAAAAAAACCCTTTTCAGCTAAAACAACACCAAAAAGGTTGTTTTTTTCAATCTTAGCACTCTAGCTTAAAAATCTCACGGACCGCCTCCGCTATTCTTGTATTATTGTCATAAAACGATGAAGGATTTTTTATAAGCTTAATTAATAGAAAAAAATACAACGACCGAAAAACTACTTTATTGTTTTAATGTCATTCAAAATTCTATGTCGCGTTGTAAAATATCTGTGATACATTCAAAGATAAAAAATATTTTAGATGAATGGAAAAAAAAACTGTATGAAAAGATTTTGCTAAGCTTTTAGCTCGGAGCTTGGAGCTTGTAGCTTTAAGATTTAAGCTTGGAACTTTAGATTTTTTCAGATTTAAGCCTTAGGCTCAGAATTTAAGCCTTTAGCTTTAAGCTCAGATCTTTAAGCTTGAAACTTTAAGCTTGGAGGTGTTAGCTTGGAGCTTTAAGTTCAGAGATTTACGTTTGGAGCTTATAGCTTCAAGCTTGGAGCATTTAGCTTGGGGCTTAAAGCTTGGAGCTTTATGTTTGGACCTCATAGCTTTAAGTTTGGAGCTTTTATCTTGGAGCCTTAAGCTTGGAACTTTAAGCTTGGAGCTTTAAGCATTAAGCTTGGAGGTTTAGATTTGGACATTTAAGCTGTCTGTAACCGATCTCACCGGGACAAGAGTGCTCTTGGCTGGGGTGGTACAATCGTATCGTAGCGTATGAAGAAAATAATATAAGTATGTATTGGTATATCCCCTTGTACGTATTGGCAGGTTGGTACCACTTTTAAATGAAATTCATGAAAACGTTTTACATTAGCAAGTTCGTTCTGTGCGATTTGATGCCTCATAGCCCAGGCGAAATTAAAAATACGTGACATTTCGCAATAGAAAAAAGTTTTTCTCCGAATTTCTGCGTGTATACAATACTTCAAAGGATCTTAGCATAAAGGCGTAGTCAAAGTTATTTCAGCACAGGAGCGAAAACAACCCCCACGTTTTTTCCTTGCGTTTTCTTTGTCTTTGTTATTTATGACGATGTAAGGGTATTATTTCTCGCCTTATATTACATTTAGAATATTTATAATGTTTTCGGAATTTGTTTTCTAGTTGGTATTAAAGACTCTTTGTTTAATATAACATAATGTACAGTCGACGCACCTTATAATTTTTTTGCTAAATAAGTACCTGTCGAAAAAAAAGGTATAAAGTCTCATGTATATGTAAATAAAACTCCCACATAAAAGTGTTAGTGAGGTTCTTAGTCGTTCATGTCTATAGTTTCTCTACATATTATACCAGATTTTTTACTTATATCTTCACACACGTTTTTTCTTTATCTTTACGTCTATTCCAAACAATTCAATTTGAGAGGGATGGTTGGATTTGAGGGAATTTGTATTATCATTTTTGGATAACCAACACCTCTGCCATAACAGGAGTGTCCGGGTTCGTGGGGTAAGATTTGTCTCTGTTGTGTCTTGGCGGTGGATGCGACTACCTATCTACAGCGGGCCGGATCGAGGGGGACCGGTAGGCTTTTTGACCACTCCATCCGAACTCTCTCGACTCGCACTGCAGTTATCACTTCTGGACACGCTTACCCCCAGATTTTTACCGTTCCTTCACACCTTCTTTCTTCTCAGAACTTCTTCTCCTTCCTTGCCTTAAAAATGCCCTCCACACAGCATCCACTAAGATGACATAGGCTCCGAGGGAAGTTATTTTCCTCGGGGCCTTCTGTATGGAGCTAATGTAAAAAAAAATCACACCCAGGCACGCACTAACCCCTCCCGATAAAATGTATATAATCACTCACCAGATATTTCTACAAACAAGTCTTTGGTACCGATCTTTGTAATAATTTAGAAAACCTTGTAAGCTGTTTATACCATTCATTTTATATATCTACCTACTGTTTGTTTCTAAAATAATAATAAAATAAATAAATAAAAAATGTAGAAAAGGGAATACGGAAAGTCCCTGCTCAAATAATGTATATTATTATATCTTTCATTGAGTATTTGAATGAAAAAATAATATATTTCTCTCGTTTCTTTTCAGCTACAGTTTGTTCATCTCGACAATTTCAGTGCGCGAACGGGAAGTGTATACCCCTGTCATGGGTGTGCGAGGGAGAAGACGACTGCGGCGATAACTCGGACGAGAATCCGGAGGAATGCAAAGGTAACGATCACTTTCAGCCACTCCAAGTCACTCTTATCATTTCAAAACACCTGAGAATTTCTGGAGCAAATTAAGACAATGAAAATAAATTTTAGTTGTCCCGCTGAAATAGCGATACAAACTACGTTGCTGAGCGTAAGTTTCATTGTAATTTTAATTTTCTTTCGCTTATTTAGTAAATTAAAAAAAAAAAAGTTTTTTTAATTAAATTTATAAAAACTCCCCCCTACACCTTCTGGAATTTTGGCAGCAGGTTAATTTAACATAGCTTTAAAAAAATGGTATATACACATACCTATAATATAAAAGTACATAAATAGGTAGTGAAAAGCGATAGAATAATCTACAACTGGTGGGTACTAAGTATGTTGTAGTCGAATTGTATTATCTGAGCCCCTTATGAAGCACTTTATACTTTGAAAATTAAAAGAATTTATTAAAATAAATTCAAAAAATTCTAATTTTATTCTAGGTATAATTTTGCCACATTATTTTTCGCTTTATTATTCGTTCTAGTCTGCATTTATAAATACATGTTAATTGTCTATTGCTTCTTTCATTAATCTATAAATAGCTTTGTAAATTTATTTACATTATTATAGTTACATGACCGGTAGATAAATAATTGAATTATGATTGCTTGGTTTTTCCTTGTAGGAAAATCTTTATCTTTCAATATTTTTACAATTTTCTATTCTTAATTATTTTAAAATCATGATTTATAATTTAAAACTGCAACCAGAATCATCCTGATAAAATACCACCAGTCAGAATCGATTGATGGGTTTTAATATAACATATGGAAATAAATCACTTCTGGACAAGTTTACCTCCATATTCTTACCGTTCCTTCACACCTTTTTTCTTTTCCTTCCTTGAATTAAAAATACCCTCCACACAGCATTCCCTAAGATGTATGCTAGAGAATAGGGGTAATATTTAAGTAGATACTTGGTACAACATTATTAGAAAAGTATTTGCAGTGCTTTTTCTTCCCCACTAAACATTTAGTAGCCTTAAAATAGAGCAAAACACGTATGTTAAACTTTTTTAAAATTTATCTTTATAGGACGTGCTCTAGAAATCATTTAGCAAGATTGCGTAAGATATTTATTAGTTCCCTACAAGGGGTAAATTAATAAACTATTCACACTAATGAAAACATCTCAAAGTTGTGTGAGCCATCGCAAATAAGCCAGCAAACAACAGGTATACCCAGTATGAAATGTGAATATTACCTGAGAATATTGTACTAAATTACACCCACCGTACGCATATAGCCTGGTGGGACAGGTGTAATGCATACAGCCTTAATGGAACCAACGCCCTCGGGAAAGTCAGTCATTGTACGACCCAGGTAAGAGGACAAGGAAGCTAGGGGAGGTTTTAGAAGCGTCGCAAGGAACTAATATATATTTCGCCTGAAGATTGCATCCGACAGTGATGTAGGTAGTCATTGTCTTGTAGTGAAAATATTCACACAATCCTATTTACCAAACTATTTATTTTTTCATAGTAAAAAATCATTACCAAACTCAATTACAGTTTTTCTACCCTCGGACTTTTCGAAATCCTCCTGCTTGACATTAAATTTGAAATAGATTAGTTATTTATGTTTTATACATATCCCAAAATGTAATAATATTTTTTAAGGTATATGAAAGACACTTTCAAATTTTGATCTGAATGGGCATATGATATTAAAAGTTTTTTTAAATTTTACCACGAACGCAGGTAGCTAATGTTTTTTAAAATCGTTTACTGATGTTTTTTTTTGTGTTTTTACTACTTCCAAAATTAAAAATACATTCAATTAGTCAAAGTTATTTTTTCTTCACTTTTTTAGTTTGAAATAAAACTTATTATAAAAAAATGTCGGTTTTCTGTTGTATAGGTAGAATTATTTCGAATTGTACGGGAGCTTCTTCGGTAAACTTTTAAATGCAAAGAGAAAGCTCGGCGTTCTCTATTTTTAAATCTGTTTACATTATGTATCTAATTTTATCTGCGTCGTACCAAAGCGAAAATGAGAAAAAAAATGAGAACTTGTCATTTAGTGACACTTCGTTGCCCCAGTGGTTTGTATGATACATTACGTGTAAGCTTACAATTCGCAGTGTGAACATATATACTTATTCTAGTACAGATTGTTTTGGGTGTGTTTTTAATTATGTTTCATGACTGAATACTTGTTTAAAATTGTTATATTTTATCATATGATTTGCAAAATGTGTTCATTTTCATTTTTACTTACTTCAGAGCTATTTGGAAGTGTAGAATTTACACGGGTGGTTATTTTGTGACATGTTGTCGGAACCCACTGAAATAGCATCAGCAACGTTAATTGAAGCTTGATTTTGATATAATTTGTGAAAGTTCAAAACTATATTTCTACCATGAAGTGCCTATTACAAAATCATAATATTCATGAGTTTTTTGATCTTCCGGTGATAATTTATTATTAATGCTCTCTTATTTGCAATTTCAAATAATAATTAAAATCTGACTGCGCAAAAGGGAGCTAGGAACACAGTAGGTAGATCTAGTATAATTGACAAAGCGCGAGCTTTATTACTCCCCTGGGACCTCTTATGGAATAAATTCATGCACTGCTTTATCCGCTAGGCTTGATCCAATGATGCTCTAAGCTAACATGTCCCCTAAGTACTATCACGCTAAAGATCATGCTATCAAATCAGATACGAACGATTAAGTCTTTCTAGAAATTAATGTTATTGTAAGTACACATCCTCAATTTTCCATCCTCGCAAACAAGATCTAGTAATATAAATAAAGCGAAAACCTCTGTTTAAAGCTTTTTTCTAATATTGATAATCCCAAAAAATGTATTTTAGACTTTTTATGAGACAAGATTTTTATTAGTATTTTAAGTTTCATCCCTGATAAAATAACAATATTTACTGAGATTGAAAATATGATTAATTTTAAAAAAGGATTAAGAAATTCTGTCCACCTCAAATATTGTTTTTTTGTGGTTGAACATGATATGTTTACCAAATTGATAATGTTAATTTTTATATGTATGTGTATGTGTATACCTATTTTGCTAAAATTATTAGCACGCACGACGATGCGAAATAACTTAAGATTAATAAATAAAATAAATAATATACTGCCGTTTTTCTATCAAGTTTGATTCCAGCTCGTCCCAAAAGTATTCTTAGAATTTATCAGATTTTGAAAAGCTTTTGGTATTCTTTCTGACAACGGCGTATAAATAAATAAATTTCGAAGAAGACAGGAAGGAGCTTCAGATAAATTATTTAAAAAGAAACTACGCACCTTAAAAAACCTGATATTGTATTTATGTCAATTTAGTAAGCCGCAGATTCAAAAGGTAATTTAGCCCCATGTCTCATTATTATGAGATTGAAAGGAATATTTGATAAAAATTGGAGACATTTGTTTATTCAGAAAAGGCACCTTATCGTGTTTTATACATACAAATTTTTATGCTTTGCTCTTCCACAGAATTAGCGCCTTTGTGTCCCTAATTAGTGGATTATACGAAATAACTGTTGGCGCTTATTGATAAAATGGCGTGTGGATTTGGGCGGGTAAACAAGGATATAAGCAAATTTCCCATTTCCCACCCGAGTACAAACAACGACCGCTTATTATTCCAGGGATGTATCTAATTTTGAAAGTTGCGCCATGTGCCGCCCTCAGAAATCCCGCTATGATCCGATGAGGGGAGACAATGGAGATTTGCTTAAACTTTCCCTCGATATGTTTGTGTAAACAAGTTTCGGGAATATTGTTATGCCGGCGGCGAATTTCGCGGCGAAAGTATTCGCGAAAGTACCGCCATTTCCCGTTTTTTGTGAAGCTACAACTCAACCCGCCATAAGGCGATTCTGCCCGTGGCATGTTTTCGATCTTTTTTAAGGCGAGCTCCTAAAAATTCCAGAATATTCTTGAAAATCTTTAAAGGCCTCCGTTTATCGCGGACTTACCGCGAGCTCCAAACTTTTCGCGGGGAATATTTAAACAACACGTTTTCGAAAGGATAGCCTAACAACTCTTTTGAGGAATTTGCATTATTTATAAATTAACGCAGAAATTAAATTTAGGGGAAAGGTCTTCCAAATTAAGTACAGGTTTTTTGTGATGGTTTAAAAAAACAATTCTATAATTTTGCTGAAGATAAATAATTACATTATTCCTGAGAATTTGTTATCTTATAATAGAAAATAAGGAGTATATTCATCTTTGAAATGTCACGCAATAGCGATATTATCATAGTTTCTAACGGCAACCATATTCCAGTAACATTGTTCTTTAATAATTTATTCACCTTGCGGGGCCTTGTTAATGCTTCTGATGGCCCTAGAGAATTCCCAAGACTAGTTTCAACATATCCCCCCTTACTTAAACTGGCATTAAATCATAAAACAGTTACCGATTGATGAATTTTTAATTTTTCCTTTGCCGCTATGAGGAAATTCGACACGAGTGTCACAAAATCAGAAGCCTGGAAATGTTTGTCATGTCTTCAAATAAAAAAAGAGAGATTATCACTGATTCATATCACGTGAACTCACTGACTGACGGAATCCCAGGGATTTCACGAAAAAATTTAAGATGATTTATTTAAACGTTGAAAACAAAGTTTAAAAATATATTCCACGAATAAAAAAAAAACTATTGAGTTTTAAATCAATTTGGTTATAAAATTAAAATATATTTTTCATTTATATTTTTATAAGAAAAACTCTCTTTTTTAACTTTTGAAGGTTATTCCCATCAATGTAATATATCATTGAAGAAGAAGATAACAATAATAATTTATTTTTGTTTAATATGAAAATGAACAAGACACAGAAATATAATTAAAGATAACGGTCGCAACTGGGACTCGAACCCAGAACCTTACGTCTTACCGGGACATACACCTCTACCAATTGGGCTACTGCGATCTATTATGAGACTGTCGTAATTTTCAACTTCATATTTCAAATTTAACGTAAGGTTCTGGGTTCGAGTCCCAGTTGCGACCGTTATCTTTTATTATTTTTCTGTATCTTGTTCATTTTCATATTTTTAAAAAAAATTATTATTATTGTTATCTTCTTCTTCAATGATATTTTGCATTATTTAAAATCACCGATTTCTCGTCTTCACTCCCAGATTAATTCTCCTCATTTTCATACCCCCTTGTGTGCAAAGAAAAATATACCACGGAATCCCTTTTTCTTTTACGATTGTTTATTTCGTCGACGTTATTCACATGATTTTCATAAATTAGGTGCATTTGTAAATCCCTTCAGAATGGTTGTCGTTTCACTGCATAATATATTCATCAAGTTGCTTCCATTTACTTTCACGAACGAGTTTCCTAAGGTAGGGGAGGCGCTGTCGCATCCACCTTTCCATTACGCGCGAGGGAAACTTTTCTGATATTTCTTTCTGAATTGGAGCCCCTCGTCCAAAGTTTGTCGCATACTTCACGGCTAAAAGAAGCACGGTATTCTCCTTGTATTCCTCGGTGCAATAAAGAGCTAGTAGTCTTGTTCTACTCCGCGCCGGGTTACTCTGCCAATAGGATGGGGGTAGTTTCAGCAAATCGGTCCTGACAGATTTTGAAAGTAGGAAATAATGGTTGATTTCGTTATGACACTGAGTGGATCAGGGTGAAAGTGGATGGCGGGAGATGTTCCTAAAACATCGAGGAAACTTTTTGCCTTTGCAGAACGGGAAAAGTTCGGTCGTAGAGTTTTTACAATGTTTCCGAAACTATAAGTACTAAAGGCAGTGCTGTAAAATTCACGGCCACAATTTTATAAATGTATGAAAGGTTTGTGATGCATTCATTTTTAAAAGGCGAGCTCTTCTCTCTGCCAATTAAAGATAATAATGTTTTGAATGGAATGACTGTCATTATTATATCATAAGGGTAACCGAGTGATTACGAAGTTTTTGAAGGAAAACTTATTTACGCACGCTCGACTTGTCGAGTAAGTTGGTGAATGCGTAACGAGACCGTTACGAAAAGTGTGATCAGGCGAGGCGAACGGAAGTTGAGAGGGAGATATAAGTTAGTGAAGATAGAAAGAGAGAGATTTACGTTTCGTATATTACAGTAGGGGCAAGAGAGAGAGGTGCAAGCACACATTTTCTTTCTCTTTTCTCTCATAGCCAGGTTATGTTTCGTATATTTAACACACAGTGGAGGCCTATTGTCTGTATCACACTGTAGGAGCATGAGAGAGTTTTAAGAGAGGAGCAAGTTTTACTTCAGTCGTGTGGTCTAAAGCACGCTCGTTTTTTTTTTAAATATTGGTTTTATTAATATTTACGGCCGCCACATCCACACTATCATATTATTAGTTTTCGCGTTTTGTTTTCGACGTTGCTCGTTCGATTATTGCCGCTGTGTAACAGATTATTATTAATATATATGGTAAATCCTTTCTTTTAGCCCCTACCTTAACTCGCCTCGTATCGCTGCCTAAACAGGTGGATAGTTCCAATGTCTTAACATTGTACAAACATGTCACCTAAAAAAAGTATGTTTAATTTGTTTAAATTAGTTTTTACATTTACGCTTTAATAGTGGTAAAAGAGCGATTAAACTGATGTAAAAAAATTCCTAAAATTATGAATATTTGTAGCGTAGGAATTTGTTCACATAATAGTAGCGCAGATATTCTAATCGAAATGAAGTAAGGTCCAGGTTCGCCATACAATCAACGAAATGAGATAGTATAATGATTTGGTCTTGTCTAAATACCAACAATTCCTGGTAAATTTGTCACGTCTTAGTTGATGTAAGCTGTACCGCGGAACCTCAGCATTTAAAGTGACAAAGTCAGTGTTACGAAGGATTGTGTGACTGCCCATATCTTAATGAAAATCTGAGCAGGATCGGCAAAAATTCTTGAACGATAAAGTCTTTCGCCGTGAAAAATGCACAAATGCTACTTCCTGGAACTACGTCAATGTTAATACTTTAAGCTCGTGATATCACTTCCATTACAAGCTTTGGAACTTTGAAATACTACTTGGTTGTTTGTTAGTATTTTTAATAATTTTCCTCAGGGTCAATGTCATCTTTAGCGATGATGTGTGGAGGGTCAAGACCTAAACAAATCTCACCATATGAACCCGGGCACCCCTGCTAAGTCACCAAACGTAGCGAACCACTTACGTTGACCTGTGGCAGACGTATTGGTTATCCATTAAATGGTTCCCGGTGCGGCGGTAGACACACCCGCCTCCCAAATTGTAAATGGGGGACTCTAGCTAGTTAAAAAATGTTAACTGCGTCCCAAGTTTTGATGCGCCGGTATGTGAACCTTTTGAAAAGAAAAATCATCTAATATTATAAACGCGAAAGTTTGTATGGATGTATGTATGTTTGTCACTCGGAATGGATTTTAATGAAATTTTTTTTAATGAATTTTGGTATACAAGTAGTTGGGACCTAGGAAAAGAAAATAGATTATTTGAAGTCCTAATCCTAAGTAGACGAAGTCGCGGGCAGAAGCTAGTGATTTCATATTTTTGAAAGTTAATAATTTTATTAACATTCTTCCAATCTATTGTTTCAGTAGTAAAAAAAATATGAGTGCGTCTAACCCAGTCTAACCTTTACGCACAGTTGAAGTAAAAATTCTTTGACTAAAAACTAAATAGAAACCTACATCTTTTAGGCGGAGGAAGATGATTAGTTTGTTTATTTTTTTCTTTATAATTATATTTAGACGAATTTGTAAAATTATTAATAGTTTCGTACTCCGCCTACTGGTTAATACGGAATATTTTTTATTCAAACAGTTAGATTTTACTTTATTATTACGAAAAGTGAGTATTTATGTCGGGGGAGACGAAAAAATATGCATTTTATATTTCAATTTTATAAGATTATTTCACTTACGCGAAGTGTTTGACAGCCGCATTTGGCCAAGTGAAACGGACTTATACAACCTCAATTACTACAATATACAACTAGTTTCGTGCACAAAATAGGTTATTAGCTTCTTAGGCTGGGTAAACTAAGTAATTCATGCGTATTTAGATTGAAAAAACATTCGCAAATATCAAATCTAAAGAAATGGCGCAGAAATCCAGGAAATGTTCCGCTCCTATTATCTGTGCGTATCCGTGTATCGAACTTTGAATTCCGTATTATCCGGTAAGCGGAGTAGTAAATATTTACCAGATATAAATAAGATAAACCAATATGTTCATCTAAAATCAGTAGTAATCACATAATAATCAACAAAACATAACACACACCTGTTGAACTTATACATTAATTAACTAAGATAAACGGTTGACGTCTGACCGTCTGACGTTTGAATTTGTTTGTTATTCGTTGCTAGGCTTTGCAATAATTTTTGCCACAGGCAACTGAAAACTCTCAACTGCCAACTGTCTTTGTATGACAATGTGATGGCCCGCACACTACACAATTAGGCGCTCCGCCCACTGAGGCAACTGAAAACCAACTAAAACCAGCTGTTTCTCTGTCTTGATTGGTCAAAAAGCTTGGTTAACCATAGAAGAAGAACAATCAGCTGACAGTTGGCAACTATCAATGGCCGCCCAGGGCAACCAGTAGAGCAAGTCGCAAGTCACCGCTTGCGTTACCATTGACAACGGGGTTTTGTGTGATTGTGTATGTGCGGGCCATCACATTGTCATACAAAGACAGTTGGCAGTTGAGAGTTTTCAGTTGCCTGAGTGGGCGGAGGCGCTTACACAAAACCCCGTTGTCAATGGTAACGCAAGCGGTGACTTGCGACCATCTTGCGACTGTCACTGCTCATTGCCCTGGGCGGCCGTTGCTAGTTGCTAGCTGTCAGCTGTCTCGTAGTTCGTCTATGGTTAAACAAGCTTTTTGACCAATCAAGACAGAGAAAAAGCCGGTTTTAGTTGGTTTTCAGTTGCCTCAGTGGGCGGAGCGCCTTAATATGATGAAATATAAGTCGAACGTCATCCAAAAACGATCTGGATTACTCTTGGGATTACCCCTAAAGAAGTCTTACTTCAAAAACTTATTTTCGTGATTACAATGGTTATAAGGAGAAAAAAAAATCCTCCAATCTTATGAGGTGTTTCTCCTATGAAAAATGTTATTCTAATACTACAATAAATAATGTGATATACAGCATCCTCAAAGATTATATAGGCCCCGAGGGAAGTAATTATCATCAGGGTTTTAATGTGGAGTTTGTAAAAAAATTAAATTATTTATGAGAAAAATAGTTAGAAAGGTGTTTGTTTGGTTACCTAAAAATAGTATACCGATAAGATTTTATCAGATATTAGAAAATATAATATAAGAAAACGCAAGTTTGCAATGCAAATTATTCCGGAATAGTTGAAGACTCATGCAGTAGGTGCTTAAAAATTTAATAGAGTCATAAGAAAAGCCATCAGTGCGTGGCGCGCTTCCGCCGGAGGTCCGCCGAGAGCGACGCGTGTGGCAGACATAACGCGGCAAATAAAGGAACCACAGACGTATCCTACAGATCTCACACAATAGGCTTAGGTTACATAGATAAGAGCTCCCCGCAAAACTTATTTCAATATCACGAGGTTTTAAGGATGGAATCGAAATCCGACGAGGATTAACTGACACGTGGCCCGACAGTTGAATCCCTCGGCAGTTGGTCCCCCGACAATTGGTATCTGACAGTTGGTCGCTGAAATTATAATTAATATTACCTAATATCCCAATTTCAAACATAAAATCGACTTAAAAAATACCTTAAGACCCATTGACCAGCGGCTGAGAATTAAAGTTACAAAATGCTTGCAAATGTACAGGGAGGTTCCGATGAGAAAGCTCGATTATTCCTCATATCAAATTTTTTAAACTATAAATTTAATCTAGATTTATTTAATTCAAAACTTGCTTTAATATATACCTACATTCAAGTAAGCAATAAAACTGCTCAAAACGCATGATAATAAATTATTAAATATTGTGTACTTCTTTTAAGTATTTTTTGATCATAAGTATTTATGATTATTCAATAATGTCTAAACAAAATAAGTGTGTGAAAAAAATCTAAAATATTTTACTTTGTAAGAGACCTTAAATAAATAGAATTGAGGTATTTTCGACACAAAACACGTTCTCGGATTTATTTTTGAATAATTTTAATTGAACTAAAATTAAAATTCTGAAAAATGATTAGACAGATTATGTATCGATTTATTTTGCTGTATGATTATATGATTTGAAATTTGTGTTGTATAATATAATATTTTGTTTGAAAATTTAACAAATCTGACAACGACCCAGGATATTGTACAATTATAAATAACCTTAGTATATTAAAAACGCACTTTTTAAATGTTTTTTAACATTTAAAAAGTGCGTTTACCAGATAAAGTAACAATCTTTCAAAATCAATATGTTTTTTTGTAAATAGGAGTGAATACGTCTAGAATTTGATTTGAGAAATTTCCGGTATTGTCTGGTTATATATACCCTCTTAATAATAACTTGGTATAGATATCAAAGGAATTTATTTACGGTGTCGGTTTTCTGGTACATATATTAGTTATATTTTCAACTGTCATGGAATCCCAAGCCCATTCGTTCACGGAGCTACTTACAGTAGCACCCGCGCCGCTCGTGTGTACCCGCCATAATATTTACTATACGATGCGCGTAGCATTGTGTGCGAACATCAGCTATGCGCATGAAGCTCGAATCGCTTGTAAGTAGCTCCGTGAATGAAAGGGCTAACAGTTACTGTGTTGCGGGCTATATCACATTGATAAATCCACGAATTTTAGAAATCACGCAGCAAGCTTTGGATTAATTTGGTTTTGTGTTCCAATTCCAATAAGCCTTTGTACTTGGTACGTTAAATTGAAATTAGATTATTTGAACGTAGTAATTAGGGAAAATCGGTCAGATTGTGGTGAAATCACTTAATTATCTATTCCTCGCTAACATTTAAATTACCGTCGTAAACAGAAGGACCGGGCAACGGCGGAAAATTAACGTAGATTTTTGAAGTAGTAATCTTTTTCAAATATTCTCGGTTCATGAATAAATAACACTGAATTTCTCCTACTTCCATTATTAAAATTTCGTGTGAACAAAGAAGGAGGACTTGTCCAGCATAAGATTGAATCCGCAACTGGGAACGTGGGAACCCGATGCATTCGTCTACTCGACTACAAACATGTTCTCTAGTTACCTACTAAATGTTTCTCCTCCTTCTTTTCGTACTGTTTTAATTCCTAAATACGCTAATGGTACAAACAAGGCGAAGCGTTGCACTTGGTTGATGTATACAGAATTACAGAATAATGAATAAAAATAAAACACTTTTATTTTATTTTAAAACCACGATATTTATTAATTTACTTTGCCGACCGGTTTCGCTTTACTCAAGCATCTTCAGGGTACAAATTAATACTAAACAATAACTACAAAATGTACGAGATCTGAGGGCTGAGTAATTAAGATCTAAACTTTTCTTGAAATTAACCTATAAAATTTACGAATAAATTTAGTTTTTAGTACCTTTTAAAAATGCCAGCAAAAAATTACTTTACAATGCTGTACTTTGTTCATAATATTGACTATTTTACATATTATGAAACCACTGAAGAGTGATATTCCTAAAAAAATGTGGCTTAAAGTTTTTTACCAACCTGCAGTCGTTCCATGTCTAATCGGACTATGAGATCTCAGCGTCTAAATTCCCATAGTAAATTTATTCAGACACGATACTTCCTCACATGATAATTCATCACATCATAACTTACATCAACCTAACCTAACCTAACCTTACCTAACCTAACCTAATCTAACCTAACCTAACCTAACCTAACCTAACCTAAGGTTAAAAACCCCAATTATCAGTTTTCGACGCTTCGAGACATGATGAATTATCATGTGAGGAATTAACCTCCGATGAAAAGTTTGTACTCAATATTCATACACTTAAAAAGTTTCCACTGAACATTCTGGTCACCATTATAAGCTGCCTCTTTTCGCTTCCACGTAATGCAATGAATGACAAAGTCCGAGTAGCCATTAATGAAATAACAAGGTTAATGAAATTTCTGCATCATCTGAATCCTTTTCTCATTAAGGGAAGACCACAGCCACCCAGATGCAGTGGGATAGGTCAACGTTGGGTAAATGTACTTTAAGGGCACTTTGGAACAATTCTGACCCATTTACGTTAAACCAAAAAGGAGTTTATGTTAGTTCTGATAATATCACGTTAGGGTAGGGTACATTGAACGGATAATCCAAAGAAGTGTGATTTTTACCGATTTGATAGGATATCACCAATTTATCTAAGACCATTCGACCATGATATTGATTAGCTGTTCGAGAAATATTTTCGATATAGAAATCATTTTCACCCAAAGTAAGGAAAAATTAGTTACACACGGAGCCCATTCGCCCACGCTTCTAGCGATGGTTATCTTTAATGGTAGGATAGGTAAACCAAGAGATCTCAAATTCTCGAGACACCCAAAAATGTACGGCCATCTAAAAATGCCCAGTGTGGTTCCAAGTATATTTTTATAATTCACAAAAAAGGTCTTTTAAAAAAATATATTTTTGTGGCAAATTGTTTTACCGTTTTCGCAGTATTTATTACCAAATCAAAGGAGGTGGATTTCCTAAAGGAGATAAAATGTAATTTTATCGTGCTGGTAAAAGGAGAAGTCATTAATAAAAAACAGGGGAAGTATTATTCATTTATATTTATATTTTTTTATTTTTTATTAGCGATTATATAAAAAACACGTGAACATACAAAATTTAGTGGAGATAAGCATAAAAATGTTTTAAGACTAACAGTTTATATTTCAATAATTGATATCGGTATTATATTAATATGTTTTATTTTTTGTTTTTTTGTTAGACCTTTTTTATTTATTCTCATTAGGAGCCATGTGCTATTGTATAATGAAAATCTTTAAGTATGCGATTAGATACACACAGATCACAATCATAATTATATATTATTAATGGTACAACGAGATCCCGAAAGAGTTACCAACATTTTTTTTACATAAGTCGCGTAGGTATGGTTGGAATACTATACATTGTTTTGATGACTACATATGTTCATAATGCCCATATATTAAAATAAACTATGGCCATAATAATTCATATTAAATGTATTAAACTGTTATATATTGCTTTTGTTAGAAGTCAACTTGAATAGAATTCTCCCCTCTGGAACCCACATTACAATATTCACGTGAATAAGCTATTAAAAGAGTACAGAATAAATTCTTACGTTTTATAAATTTAAAAATGGGTATTACAGCAATTATGTTGAACTACAAAACTCTTTTAAATGATATGAATATACTTAAATTCCAAGACAAGGATTTTCACTGACTTTTATATAAAATATTAAATGATATATTTTACTTTACCAAGAATATTAGTGGAGGGAAATCGTTATACCTACTAATTCAGTGGAAATCTTTCATTTGTCACTAAACAAATACAAAATATTGTTACAAAAGCGGTTAAGTTATGTACAATAAATAGGTATATTTTTTTAATATCCATATTTAAAATCCCCTAAAGAAGGCGTCAATAAATAAATAAATAAATAAAAATTCTGGCCTATCATATTAACGTTTTATTTAGACGTGCGTAGGCAAGAGATAAATGTTCTGAATGGTTTCGTATCTTCAAGAAGTCAAAAAATATATTACGAATATTACCATAAACATACCATACAGATAAATTGTTACTATTGCCGAATGTACATTTTTCATCGACGTTTTAATCAGTTTGTTGAATATTGATTCTTCCATTTTTTGACAAAATATTATATATCTAAATAATGATTGATTGAATCACTATGATGATAATTCAATTTTTTTAAATAATACTTGTCCAGACGGAGCCAAACTGGATTAAGGATTTCTTCAATTTTTTTTTATATTGGCAATATGATTATAATATTTACATAACATTTGTGAATAGCAGTTTTGTGTTATTTCACTTTAATATTGGTAGATAAGATTTGAATTCGGGAACATATTATTATCAGAATAACCTTGGGTTAAAATTATCGTAACCTAAATAAAATAAATAAGTTATATTCTTGTGATGAATGAATCGACTGACTTTTTTATCTCTTTTCTTACAAACATTATTGTAAGAAATTTAAGTTAATCTTGGTTATAAAAACATCCATAATGCCACAAAACTCAAGCCAAAGTAAATGCATCATAAAGCAATAATGAGCATTTTTCAACTTTTATTGAGGTTCTTGTTACAAAAATATCACAACATAAGAGTCATAAGCGAACATTCGATACATGACTCGTCGTTTTCTTGGAAAATTTGTTTTATGATGTACTTACTGCTTTTACATTAGTAGCGATGGTGACAAATGATAGTGATCAAATTATAATGAACCACTTCATTCGGATTCCAAAGAAAAGTTACATCATACCACTTCTATTTAAATATTATGTACCCATAATATTCTCATATAATCTCTAGACAAATAGGTTGACAAAATCTCGTTGCGTTACTAATTGCATGTATTAATTTATTCTAATTATATACTATATGTATTTTCGGCAACTTTTAGAGTGTTCTGGCGAAAAAAAAATTATTCAGAATCAAAACTTTGCTTGAAATGGTGTTAGCCTTTTTTGGTGACCAGAATTGAATTTCCAGAAAATTCTCCACTTTTCTCTTCCACATATCCTTGCCCCATTACCAGCTTCAGCCTGACAACATTCCTCAAATGGCGATGTCATAATCTGACTGGCTCCCAGGCTCGGTCCCATTTGCGACTCGCTGAGAATCGCCAAAAAGCCATTAGTTTTTAGCGTAGGTGTAGGTATCATGGGCTTGAAAACTGAAGTCATTTGCAGCACACTTGGGACCCAGTGACTACCATTTATCATACCACATTCATTTCGCATGTCACAATCGTCAGAATGAATAAGTTTGTAATTTATAATTTAAGAATTTGACCAAATTGCACATATTTAGCATACGCACCGATCGTGAGTACCCGCCATTTTGCTAGTGTTCGTACACGATGCTACGCCCATTGTATGGTAGATAGAATGAAGGTACTCGCAAGCGAGTGTGTTATGATTTTTTTTTGATGATCGTGTTTTCAATGCGCATGAAACTCGAGTCACTTGTAAGTAGCTCCATGTACGAATGGACTTACTCTGGTTCAATGAAACTGAACTTGGTTGTGTGAAGAATTATTTAGACAAGCGACAAAGTACCTACCTATAATTATTTTTTTTACCAATAAATTATTCCAATTTTATATTAAAAACGTGATTTTGTTTAATTTTATTAGGGTTAATCTTTATAGGTAAATTCAGATTTCGTGATTTTGATAGGGTTTGCGCTTTTTAACTAACATGCAATTATCAGTCTAATAGTTATAACCCGTGATTTATTAATAATAGCTAATAATATAATATTTTATTTTCATCACGTAGGGGAGCATCGTTAGCAATTCTGATTTTAGGCGCCATTCTTGATATTGAAACCTCAAATAGAGTTATCTCACATTATATTATTTGATGTTTACAATCTTGTCGAGTGTACCTGTTTCTAATTACAAAAATTATTAAATTATTTTTTTCTAGAATAAACCAATAATTACTACTTACATGTACAACTATCGTCTGCCCAAAAACCTTGACAACGTTTTACGACTTGCTTATTGAAATGTGTACTTAAATAGAATATTCCGAATGTAATAAAAAAGTTATACTAATGCTAAACTTACCAAACGCGTGTGGTTGTCAAATTTGTAGTGCTAATAAAATAATATCGCCGAAGGGCCTCGCTAAGAGTTCCTAAACCGACGATTTTGTGGTTCATAAAAGTTTGATTATGTTTGGGGAGGAAGTAACTAGAAGACGAGAGGGAAAGGGGTATTTTACGAAAGGGTTAAGAGGCTAGACTTTAAACGACACGCGGAACACCCGCGTCTGTCATTCTGTCCCCCTCACAATAAGCTCACGCACACTTACAATACATGCGAATGCGAAATGTGCGAATGAGACAACGCTCAAATTTACCTACAGAAATCGCTCGAAAAGGGGTTTATACAGAATACACTTTTCTACACCGAAACTTTCACGAAATTGAAATTTTTAAAAATATATATTTTTTAGAAAGAAGAAGCTAAGTCGGTAGCTTTTTATAATTTTATAATTCTTTATGAGAGTTAAGTTAGCAGCACTTTTTCCTTAAATAATATTTTTTGATAAATCGTACATGTTTGACAGTGAATGTTTACGTTAATACGATACGCATCGAAAATTTGAAAACATACCGACATAGTTTTAACCCTTTAGAAGGCAGCATAAAAAATATATTCATTTTGTGCAATTTTCGATGTAGAAAAGTGTTTTTTCCCGGGCGTCCTTTTTGTATGGGCCGAAAAGATGACAGAAATTTCACGTTCCAATATTACACTGGCAGAATTACACGCGAATTACATACGGACGGGAAGTACACGTGGAGAGATTTACACCTACATAAATTACACTTACTGGATTACGTTACGTTAAAATATTACCTTACTTAACCTTACCTCACTTTTTTAAATACTTATTTTTACGTTAGGTCTACACTAAAATTCCCGTGGAATACAATTTCCCTCGACGTCTACGTCATCTTTAGGAATGCTTTACGGAGGATCTTATAAGGGAAAGAAATGAGATAAAGTTCTGCGAAGGTATAAGGGGTGGGTAGGAATCTAGGGGTCAGTGTGTCCAGGAGTGACGGACGTATGAATTCATTCCTTCCACTGCAAGGCGATGGGTCGAGGGAGTATTTTTGGAGACGTCAAAGGGTCTCCCTCAACCAGTTTCTCCCGATCCGGCCAGACCTAGACAAATCTCACCCCGTGGACCCGGTCACCAAACGTAGCGAACCAGAAAGTTGTGGGTTGTCATATTGCAGAGGTGTTGGTTATCCAATAATTGGTTTCCTGGCGGCATTACCCATACCCGCCTCCCAAATTGAGAAATATAAAGAGAAACAATAGAACACTTTAAAACTCAAAAATTTAAACCTGATTTTTTGTGTAGGTGTAATAATCTCCATTCTGTATTTGGTGTGATCAACGCCCTAGAGGTGATTTTTCACAAAAATGGAGATATTTACGCTTGTGTAATTTCTACAAATTTTGGCTAAATTTCCCTTGCATATGAAAGCAGAAGTTAGACTGTTATAAATTAGATGAGTTCTGTAATTATAAAATTTTTATTATTGTTGAAAGCTTTGTGGTTTGACATATTTAATAAAATAAAATACTTTTTTGTTTAAAATCACGAGATTTATTAATTTATGAACCGACCGGTTTCGCTTTACTCAAGCATCTTCAGGGAACAAATTAATACTGTATTAATTTGTTCCCTGAAGATGCTTGAGTAAAGCGAAACCGGTCGGTTCATAAATTAATAAATCTCGTGTTTATAAAATTTCTGTTTATGCTTAAGTTCCACTGCCCGAAGCTAACATTTAACACTTCCCAAAGAGGTGGTGTCGTAATAAAGAAGAAACAAGGGGGAGCGTTGGAAAAGATTTAGGTTGAGTGGTTCCTGACTATTCAGATCGAGTCAATAAAAAAGCGGTAACTTACTCCGAGTTACGTTATGATTTTGAATTCCGCTTTCTCGCCACCGTTTTTAATGGTATCTTCTTCTTTAGAACAAACTTGAAATATGTTGTGAAAAAACTAATATTTTAACGTAGTACATACACATTATTGTATTTGGGTAATGTCAGGTTTTTAATCTTGATCTTACCGTTCAGCCAACCATCTCATCGTCTGAACAAAAGAATTGGTATATTTATCATATAATATTAAAATATTTTCAGACCATAAAAATGAATCCATCTGACCTGTCAAAATTACAAACTAACATTAACACTTTCACTATTCATTAAATTCAACAGAGTAAGCGCATTGACGTAAATTAACTAATACACTTATGTAGTAAATAAAATTTTAAAAAACACTTTTTTTAAGATGACTATAGAAAAAGTGTTATAAATCATTAATATTACGCTTCTTGATGAGTATGTCATTATTTTTTCAAAATCAAACAGAAAGCAAACCTACTCGTATTCGGCTAATACAAACACATCAGATCCGTATTTTTACTTCGGACTTGATGAAGAATAGTGATGCTCAGCGCCGTGAGATGTGTGGTTAGGCGGGTAAAGTGGGTCAGAACGTGACTTGCGTGCTTCTACCATCCCATCCCAACCTTCTCTTCATTCTACCCGGTTCTACCTACTCTTCCCCCGGACCTACCTCGTCTCCGTGTACTCACTTTCCTCCTTGCCCGCTTTTACCCCGTGCCCACGTTCTCTTACCGACTTTACCCCGTGCCCACTTCCCCTACCGACTTTTCCCCTTACACTCTTCCTCCCGCCGATTTTCCCGCACTTCCCCCCTTGCCGACTTTGCTCCATGCCCAATGTCTCCCCTGCCACCCCTTGGTAAACACGATTCGGAGGAGGTGATTTTGAACACGACAACACGGAGATGTCGCGTGAGATCCAAGCATACAAGACCATTCCACTTTTGCATTAGTGATTTCAAGTTTTAGAAATGCTTTCCGCGTTTGTACCTACCTACCATTTAAATGTCATGTAAGGTGTTCATTTCGGAACAAAGAGAAGGGACTGTCTTAATAACAGCATTTTTTGCTATATTTGGGAATCTAACATATTTTTTAAAAATTCGCTTTTATTGTGTTGCGGAAATCAGTGAAGTATCCGCGTTCATTTTGAATATATAAGACATTTCTCCCTAATGCGTGTACTCCAACATTTATTTTGGGGGCGTTCTTCTTGCGTATACCCACGAATAAAGAACTTCAGTGAATAATATTATGGCTTTAAAAAAATATTTTCATATAGGCCAATAAACGCTGTTTCTGAATATATTTTTTGAAAACAATATTTATCGAAGAGTTTTAAAAAATTATTAAAAAGTCTTAGATATGAAATTAAACAATTTTTTTCACTTTGTTCCACTTGTTTATTTACACCAGGACCGGTTTCGTCCTACTACGGACATTTTCAGACTGGTAGTTGAAATTCTTATGCTACGGAATTTATACAAACTTAGGCAGGGGCGCACAACATTGTCTCTATATGATGAATGTTTCTATTTTGTTAATTTAAGGTATTACCCCTGCTTAAGTTTGTATAAATTCCGAAGCATAAGAATTTCAACTACCAGTCTGAAAATGTCCATAGTAGGACGAAACCGGTCCTGGTGTAAATAAACAAGTGGAACAAAGTGAAAAAATTGTTTAATTTCATATCTAATACAATGGAATTCCACCATGAATTAACAGTTAAAAAACTAGACTTATTAAAAAGTCCATTTTTAATTATGTCATTAAAACACACTGTCAAGTTGGTATTACTTTCATGTTATTGGTTTATTTACAAACTAGATTTAGACATATATAATAGTTGTTGTGTTAATTGAAATATTATTTAGTCCCTCAAGAATTAAAGTGATGACGGAAAAGGGCTATATTTACGGACAACCTGATAATTTGCCAGTGGTGGATACCAAAATGTCATGTTTTTCAAATATAATACGGACCATATACACAGACCAATATGTAAGTGCCGAATTTCATGGAATAAATATAAATAATAATAAAAGCTACTAAATTAAATCGTCTTTTTACTTGTTTTTGAAAGTCGTATTTAGCTGTAAAAATATTTTGGCCTGTTTGAGGTTAAATGCCAATGTTTTTTTTATTTATTTTTTTATTTATTTACAATTAAACCCGCTAAACTACTTATGTAGTTTGTCAGCAGGGACATAGAGACAACATTTTATACAATTACATGATACAATTTAAACGGTGTATGATGATTCATAAATACATAAGTTGGTAAAATTACAGAAAAGTTTTCATACATAAATAGCAGCACAAGCCTTATACATATAATAAGCAAGTAAAAATAAATGTATGAACAAATTAGTATAATCATTAAGTACATCAATAGTTTCATAGATAAAGGTAGGTATGTTAGGTATTACAAAGTAATTATTTTTCCATTTCCTAGGAATGTGAATTTCATTTTGGAATACAAGGACTTCAGTGGGGCATCAGTATAAATCATTATTATCCAATAGCCATTTCCTTAGATTATATTTAACTTTAGCAGTATACATGTTATTATTTTTAATTGTCATCGGTAGTTGATTAAATATTTTGGGTACAATATAGTTTAAAGTTCTTTCACCATATTTATTGGTACATTTCGGAACCACCAGTCCTTCACTGTGAGTGAATCTTGTATAATGTTTATGGCAAACCCTTTCCCTATACAATGAATCAGACAATACAACATGTTGACTTACAATATTATAAAACAATAATCCTTTGACAGGTAAAACATTCAGAGACTTGTAGATTAATTTAATGTTACTTCTGTGTTGATTGGCATATTTATGGATTAACAATTTTATAAGGGAGTTTTGTAATGTTTGTATATAGCTTATATTAGTTTTACAAGAATGTCCCCAAGAAGTAATTCCATAACGTATAGTGGATTCAGCCAGAGATAAATAAATTAACTTTAACGTACTTATAGGCACGAAATATTTTATTTTATAAATCCTACCCACGATAGCTCGTAGAAGTTTACAAACATTAACAATGTGTACATCCCATTTCATTTGCATATTCTCTTCTATTTTCAATTCGGCCAGAAAATCTTACGGTGACAGTGCTATTGGACAAGTACAATTGAGATGTCATTTGTATTTGCAATGAATAACAATAATTATAATGTATTTGTATACAATAACAACAGCGATGAGATGTTGACATTTTACCCAATGTTTTTCCATATTAAAAGCAATTAATCTTGAATAAAAAACGCCTCGACTTTTGACAACTAAAAAACATTCCTCCTTTGATTTTTCCACACAAAATGACAACATCTGTTGAAAAACAATCAAACTTTTAGAGAGTGATGACGTCACATGATCCACCATAGCTACGGGCTTTTCGGGGAATCTTGAAAAATTAAAACTTTGACAATTATTTTAACTATTAAAACTAACTATAAAAGTAAATATGCGATTATTTAAGTTTAAAAAAAAAAAAAAAAATTGTACTGGAGTTCCTTATTATTTCCACCGTCTGTTGTGAAATGTGTGGTCTAGCGTTATCATGAAGCAGCAGTGGCCTAGAGCGATTAACAGCTTATTCTGCAGGTCGAAATTTCCAGAACGAAAACGTTGGAACCAAAAACGTAAAAAAATTATCTTATATATAATCAACCAACTTTCAGTAATAATTAATATTTAATAGGTAACCATTAACTTAATGTGTTCTCGCCTGCTTCGTTGTCTATTATTGTTTATTCTTTTGATTCAAACCATGTTTTTTTACAATTAAATGGATTTACTTTGTAGTAAATCAAAAGGCAAACATTGAGATTTTTATTTAAGTTTACTTTTCACACATATTTTACCATTTAAAAGATTTGTTGCTAAAATAATTTTTATATGTAGATGTAAAATAAAACTTTGGCTGACTAGTTGGAAATTAATTCATAAATAAGGCATTATTTGACTTATAAATAGGAATCCACTTTTCAATCACCCAGATATTTTTATATTATTCACTTGAGTAAATAGTTTTTCGACCTGCTGGCTTGATTCGAGTTTTAATACTCTTTTAACAAAATTAAATTACTATCATTGAATTTTTAATAAACATACATAATATACGTATGTAAAAACATACAAAGTATATGGTAGAATCATACAAAAAAAAAAATATTAAAAAAATTTCAATTGATCGAAATATAGCAAATCTGATAATTCTAAGAAATTCCAGACCAAAAAAGCAGGCTTAATTTTATAAGCCTTGTACCATTTGATAATTTTGCTGCTTTGTCGCAAAGATTTTCGGCTTTATACGAAAATAAAACGAAGCATTTATTTACATCGTATGCTCCACATATGACAGTCCTTGAAAATATCGTTGCTTAGTGATATGTATCGTTTGAATACCATATATAAGGATCCCCATAAAAAGTGTTTTTAAGAAAACAACAACAGACAATAGAGGTTCACGTATTCACTACCTTCACGATTTACCCAATATATAGCCATCCTAGTACCAATATATTTATGTTTATAAAGCCATCCAAACCTTGAACGCACTGTTTGTATTCAACATGTTTCATAATATTAGTATTTGAAAAAATATAGCTCCATGCCAAAATTTCTGCAAATGAGAAAATTCTTGACTTTGGCAATCGAAGTTATTTTTCTGTTGGGTAACGTCATTTTATAATATTACTGGGAATTTTTCTTAGAATAATGCACAAAGCAATATTACTTTCCATTATTTTTGGTATCCTTGTTTTTTTTTTTGCTTCTATAGAAAACCTTATAATACAAGATCAAAAAACAGAGGAAGTTTTTTTTTGTGTCAAATTAAAATACTTTATTATTTTATTACCTTATATTTTATCGTAACGATATCTTTCTACGAGTTTTTAACTTCTTAAAAATGGCCAGCATCCAATCAATAATGTCTATTTTTTATTAGCTGTTATTATTTGCTTTAAAAAAGGTTGTGCTACACTTGTAGATAGGTACTAGTTCTTCGAGGGCCTAAAGGTTATTATTATTATTAGCGTCGATTATCTCTAGAAATTCGAAAACATTTTTATCGGAAACTTGTTTCGAGTGAACTTCAAACTTAAACCACTCGTCATGTTTTCCGATAGAGAAAGCATTGAACACGTTACCAAATATTCAGGGTGATGGAATTATAGAGGATATTATATTATTTTCTGTCGTTCTTACTGAATGATAGACATTGGTTTAAACTTCGGTGGTGGCGAGTAGTGTTCATTGTTTACATTTATGCTACAATGTGTAATCAAAGGTACTAAGACTCGCAAATCGTCGAACTTTTAAATTTTTCTTCTCATCGAATATGATACCTATTTATTATTTGTGCTACCTTGCTTAGAACAGTCAGATTCTCATAATTTTTTCAAATGAACTTTTATTTAAGTTTTGATAGCTTAATATTTTTTAAAGCTCCACATCTCCTGTTAGAAATGAGATCGCTGGCTAAATACAAATAGTTTCGTGGAAACAGAAATATCAGAAAAAGGAAATTTGCATTCACTTCTAATACTTGAATTACTTGAATTCATATTCATATACTATAATTATAAGCGGAAACGGATTCATGGATACAATTATGTAGAATTTTTCTGGCAGAGGATTGGTTCACGATGCCTGGATGTAAACCCTACGTATTTCCTCACTGAGCTACTAACAGGCCAATGATTGAAACCTTCGTGCAAAACTGGACGCTAGAAGGCCCCTGCAGGAAATTTGAATAATGAAATAAAAATAATGTCAGGCCATGATCATGCAGATGAATTGCCTGTCATGAAAGCTTTCAAAACAAAATTATCTTCTTAACATATTTTCATCTTAGTGCTTCATCTTTTATTTTCTAAAGTTTTCATATAATAACTGATAACCGTCCGTAGCATTGTACGAAATATGAATATATTCATCCCTTAAACGCGCGGCTCGAGGCTAATGAAGCCTGTTCTGAGAAGAGATGAAGGGTTTTCATCCCAAATTTGTACCGAATATATTTTCTGTGAAGGCTCAACTGAATGATGGACGGGTGGATTGATGATTAAATGGATTATTGTCGGATAATAATTTTTCGAGGGCTTTTCAATAACCATCCTTTGTTCGTAAATGTTGAATTTGATAGACGCTCCGTGTAGATTTCGATGGTAAAATAATTTCAGTAGATACAGTTTTTGATGTACCGGTTTCTACCCGTACATAATTTAATATAAAAAATAAAATAAGAGTTTTATCTACCTTTAGACCGGTTTTAATCAAAGGGTTGTCTGTTATAAGTAGAACAATGCTTTACATGTGAGTGAGCCATTTAAAATAAAATGTTTGTATTAAAAAAATATAATATTTTAGAAATTATGTTATTTTTATTTCTAATAATTGAGATCATTTTCTAACACCTTTTAAAAACAATTTTTAGTTTACGATTATTCAGAAATATTCCATTTATTTGGATTTTATTGCAAAGCGGAAATTTTCTGAACTTCTGACAGAATATGCCCGAGATCTGTTTGTTAAATCTCCTGGATCACAAGACCGGGACAGTCATCCAAATCAGCCTCCTAACTTGTATGAAATTTTTGTTTTAATTTTTTTTTAATTTAATCTTATTTATTAAAACATTTTAAAGTATTTCAGTTTATTTTAAAAAATCATTTTTTTTGAGGTTCTCACACAAGTTTTAAGTTTAAGAGGCCGATTGATTTCAGTGTCCCAGCCCTGTGATCAAGGAGGTTTTGGTTAAATACACAAAAATTAGAAGATAAACTAAATTATGAAATAACTTAAATATTATTATGTCGCAATAAATTAGGTTTATGTATGTATTGTGAATGCGCATATTGATAATGATTTATGTATAAACATGCCTTTGAAAATACGAAATAACTACTAAACACTTGCATAACACCCCAAAAACAAACAACGAAAATACTAAACACTTGTTCTAAATTTTTTAGAATCGTGTGGACGCACACTTTACCTATCTTGCAGCATCGCTGATAGACCATGAAGGTCTTTCATCGCTGAAAATTACAATGTTATGCTCCAATGAATACAGACACATTAATAATTCTACTCAAGTAATTCCATAAACAAAATGTTATTTAAAATTGATAACACTACGCCAGAATTATTTACACGATCAGCTTCGATATATCAAAGTGTTTCCAAAGAATATGAGGTGATCGTGATATCTTAGAGAAAGAGAAAAGTCGTGATAATACTTGGGTTAAACCGAAAACTAGTCAGATTTATTATGTTATAGTAATTATTAGAAACGATAATAACATAAATGTACATTCACTAATGAATAAATTTTGCCGAGAAGAGTCAGCGCTACCGGAGATCGGAAAAAACTCTAGTCCATCGCCTATTACCAGAGCGCACGCTATACCATAGATGGAGAATTTCCCTCAAGACAACGTAGTACAAGCGCTAAATGTGTTAACATTTTTATTTTATTTATCTTCTATTCAATTTAATATTAAATAAATTATTGTTTGCTATAAATGGCAGACATAGTATTGCACTCACCGCTCTGTACAGCTGAAATAAACGAGCATTATTATTAAGACACGTTTTATACTCAATTTATAATATTGGGTGTTCGTGGTTGTTTTAATAATTCGTTTGTGTAATTTCATTTTTATATAAGAAGCATCATATTTTTTAGAAAACAAATATTCTTTCTGATCTAATTTTCAAATTGATACGATATCTGGGTTAAATCTTTTTTTTTTGTTATACATTAGCTTTACACAGGAGGCCCCGAGGAAAATAATTTCTCTCAGGGCCTATATCATCTTTGGGGATGCTGTCTGAAGGGTATTTTGAAGAAAGGAAGGAGAGGAGGTTCGGGGAAAAAAAGGTATGAGGGGTGGGTAGGAATCTGGGGGTTGGTGTCTCTAGGAATGACAAACAAATGAATCCATCTCTCCTATGGCGATGTTCCGACAGAGTTCGACTGAAGATCAAAAGGTTTTCCTCAACCAGTCTCTCCCGTTCCGGCCGATGCATACACCGCTAAGACCCAGACAAACCTCCCTCCCCATGAACCCGTATTAACGAAAAAACCTTAATTCTCTCGGAAATTCAAATGAAACATTGCCTTTAAATGGCCATTCAGAGCCTTTATTTGTTTGACAGATGAAAGATTCCCGTTAAGTGCCGATTCCAAGTCCTTTTTAGCTTTTGAACAAATCGTGATCAGCAGAAAAAGACAACTATCATGTTGTTAAGCTTGTCAGATTATTACAATTTGATAGAAAGCTGAAACCGATCCAGAATCAGCGTTCGATGGGAACCTTCAAATGTCCCAAAAAACCATATGCGAATGCGAATTTCTGCGAAGTATCTTGAAAAAATTAGGAATTAACATTTTTCTTAGCTTAAATCACATGTCTAGATATAACCATTCGGTGGTGCAAGAGTAATTTCCCTTTGCACGTATGGTATAATATAATAATGTGGTACTTAGGATATTTACACCTCCTTGTTCGAGTGGACACTGAAGAGAGAGTTCCCACGAGTGTGGGTTTGTTGAAGTGGCAGTGTTCGCGTCCTTTATTGATGTTTATTTTCCGGATGCCATTACGGTGGGTTTACCTTTTGAGGTTTCGGGCGTAACGGCGACCTCCCATACGGTGCTCTGTTGAACTTCCGATCAGTTTGCCTCGTTTTGGCAACACTCACGCTTATAGCATCGTGTGCTAACACGTGGTGAAACAAATATTAGAAGATTTGTTAAGGTAATATTAAAAAAAAATTGATGAAGAATTAAAAAAAATATTACTGAGATAATAAAGTGATTGATTTTGTTGTAACATTTTTTCATAACAATGCTTTGGGAGGAGGGTAAGAGTATGGGAACCATTTTTTTTATTTTTATTTTTATTTATTTATTGAATCTATATAATAAGGTTTACATTTTTTTTTTGGCCTTGCCTGTCTCACTAGGAACTCCTGTGTCGAGACAGACTAGTTTACAAATATTTTCTAATTATAATATGAAGTACATTTTTCAATAAAGCAAAAATATTTGACAAAATTTTCAGGTTGGTAGGTAGTGGTAACAATAATGAGATATACGATTATATTTGGGTGAGGTGACTAATTATTGCACGACCTTTTTCGATGATCCATTGTTTGATCAGGATTTTGTATTTTTTAATATTATTCGATTGTCTTGTTTTGTCAGGTAGGTTATTGTATATTTTAGACGCAATGTATTTGAAATTTCTTTGACCAAATGTTGTGTTTGTTTTAGGTATTTGTATGAGTTCTTTGGTTTTGTGCCGCGTGTTTACAATATTTTGGGTATTTTTATAAAATGTATGTGTTTTATTTTTAAACAGATGAGTTAAGATAGTTTTTGTGTATATTTGTCGAATATCTAATACATTGAATTTGTTGAATATATCTACAGTACTTGTTATTATGGGAACTTTAAGAATAACTTTCATAATTAATTTTTGTGCCTTCGATAATGAATCTATAGCTGATAGTGTTGCACCTCCCCATGCGATTATTCCATATTCAATGATTGATTGACAAAGAGAGTAATAAACAATTTTCATAGATTTGGAATCTAGTATGTTTCTAATGTTTTTGAAAATATAAACATGTTTTCTAAGCTTATTCGTGATAAGTAGGCAATGTGTATTCCACTTAAGATATTGATCAAATGTAAGACCAAGGTATTTGATATGGTCCGTTCGATCTAGGCAAGGACATTGACAGAATGTATCGTGAATACAAGAACATTCATGTACTTTTATTTCAGCATCTTGATTAGGTTGGCCAACGATATTCATACTAAAAGGAATGTATTTTGTTTTGGTAGTGTTTAGTGCAAGAGAATTAATATCTAGCCATTTTTTAACAGAGTTAATTGATTTCTCAGCCATTTTGTATGCGTCTAACCAAGTGTCTGATTGAATGAGTAGCACAGTATCGTCAGCAAAACTTACAATTTTTCCATCTATCATTAGGTTACAAAGATCGTTTATGTATATGAGAAACAAAGTAGGGCCTAAGACCATTAATTGGATAACCAACATTTCTGCCATATGGTGACTTAGCAAGGGTGCCCGGGTACATGTGGTGAGATTTGTCCGGGTCTTGGCGGCGGATGCGTCTGCTCACCAACTGCGTGCCAAGCCGGAAAGGGAGAAACTGGCTGAGGGAGACCTTTTGATCACTCCAGCACGACTCTCTCGGAACATCGTCTTGCATCTACATTGCTGCATCGCAGTAGGGTTGGATTCATACGTCCGTTACTACTGGACACATTTACCCCAGATTCCTACCCACCTCTCATACCTTTTAATTCCTCTCCCTTTTCGAAAAAAATACCCTCCACACAGCATTCCCGAAGATGGCAAATTCCCTGAGATTTTTTTTCTCAGGGCCTCCTGTTTGGATCTAATGTAAAAAATTGGCATCATATATTTTCATTAGTCATGGAAATATGAATGATTATGTCATAATGGAAATAACGTTGCGAGCTTAGGTGCTTTGAATTAGAATTTCATCATTAAAAATACTGTGCAAATTTCATTACGCTATAGCTCATTGATTATGTATACGAGATGAGCACAACAAATATCAGAAAAATACTATAGGTATATCAAGGATTTGAGTAAGGAATTTCACATGAAACTACTTTACACATTTATTTATTTAAAGTTTTAGATCTGTTATATATTTTACATCACGCGTGACCATTAGTTCGTTTGCTTTGTTGGGCGAATTTACCGTTGGAAACAATTCAAAATAATATTAGGGCTGGGATTAAACTCCGTCGTAAATTTAGACTATCATTTCAAGTTATCACAACATCTGAATTTGGGATTATTAAGGCTTTGTGTTTGCTGTCTAGCCTCAATTTTTTTTATGAAATGTTCCGTACATATTTGCAAACAACACAGGAAGGTTAAATAAAGAGATTAAATTTGATAACGTTCTAAAATCTGGCCAAATTAATTGGCGCTTTTTAAGTACCTTTTCTGTTTTATTAAAGGTGGAGATTTTCTCTGCTACTCGCCTTTCCAATTAAACACGTTTTAAATATGTATATGGTCGTACTTTTTTAATTTAATTCAATAACAAATTCCATTTCATGTGCTTACAATTGCTCATTTTTTCTTATCAATTTCAAGTCCGTTGACTTTTTTTTGTTTTGGAATTATTTGAATATTTGAAACGAATGATAAATATTGTAAGTACTTACTTACTCCACTTACTATTAGCCATAAGTAGGTACTTAAAATATGATATAAAATAGAACCTACCTATAACGGCATTATGAATTTTAACCTTTTTTTTTTAAATATTAATCTTCCAAAAAGAACACAAGATCCGACCTCTTTTCTATCTGGATGATGAGGGTCTGATTTCAAAGCGCCTACAAAAGTTTAATATTGTTTCGAAAACGAAGTACTTTATTATTTGAATGAGCTTCATTCCTTAAGTGTATTAAACAAAAGAAAACCACTTGAATTTTGACAGCTGAACTATTTGAAGGGAAAATATATCACAGTTTAGGGAGGGAAATGGTCGGGAAACAGAGGGGTTAGAAAAAGGTTACAGATTGGTTGCAGGTTAGAGATATGTTGTGGAAATTATGTAATAAATATCGTTTTGGGCATAGAACAAAGAACATAAAAAAGTGCCTTGTGGTCGTGTTCCGTCATTCAAATATAAACCCAGTTTGGGCCTATATTTCCATACAAAAATGAGTTTCAAATTTTTTTTTTATATTAACATTCAAGCCCGCTAAACTACATACGTAGTTTAGGCTTATTATTTATATTAATATTATATTATTTATATTAGTATATTATTACACTTATTATTTATATTAGTACATGCTATTATTTTTAATTGTCATTGGTAGTTGATTAAATATTTTAGGTACTATATTTTTTTCACCAGATTTACAGGAACGGGTTTAGTTTTCCCCATAGGAAAAACTAAACCCTTTCATACACTTTTCCATATAAATGATCATCTAGTAAATCCACGTTATGCAAATGTATTATATAAGTATAATTAATACAAAACAATACAAGAACAACACGTTAATCTACCAAACTATTAAATGGGAATATAATTCACCGTCTCCAGATATTTTCATATCAGAGGGTTCGGCTCTGTGGAATTCCTAATTTGACCGATAAATCCTACTGATCCCTCAATATAAATATTAAAAAAAATCTTTCGTAATTCTACATGTATTTAAAATGACTGATTTTTGCATTTTTATATACAAATTCTTTGACAAATCTAATATGCCTAAATTTTTAATAAGAGAGCTAGGTATAATGCCAGTAGCCGATATAACAAAAGGTAATATTTTTATAGTCTGAGAATGCCAAATTCTTTTAATTTCATTTCCTAAATCTGTATACTTTCTTATTTTTTCAGAAACAGATTTTTGAATATTAAATTATTTAATTATATATAATATATAATTATTATTGAATATTAAATTATTTAATATTATTTATTTGTAAACTTATTATTTGGAGACGTTCCGATGGCCGGCGTAGTCCAGGGGCAAGGCTTTGTACTCCCATTTTTTCATTTAATTAATTTATGTTATTTCACAATTAATTAATTAAAAATAATGTGTACTATATTTGCGGCATGTTCCAGACTGGAAGATACTCTCAGTATCGCCCTGGTGTAAGACCACCATTCAGAATTGAAACGTTGCTTGAAATGGCTTTAGCCGTGTTTAGTGACTAGATCTGAATAGCCAGTTACTTCCCTACCTTCCTCTTCCTGTCTCCTTCCCTCCCCCGCTTTCCTTCAGCCTCACAACATACCTCAATTGGGGATGCCTCACTAGTCTCACTGGCTCCAGACGTTAGCAGTTGGGGTTCTTGTGAGTTGTTCACTATTTAAAAAAAAATAATTTAATGATAGGTAAATTTATTCTAATTGAGGTTCATAGCGTTTGCTTTAAACTCTAATCGAAGTCTAGCCGGTGCTCAAGCAATAGTGTTTTTATTTTTGTAATTTTCTCTTAGAGGTTTGGTTTTGCTCTTTAAAACCGATTTATGATCACTTTCATCCACTTTGCTGAAGACTTATTTTTTTGCGGGGTAATAAATAATATACCTTGCTAGAGGCGGTATATTAATTTTTTTAATTAACTGAAGGCTTGGGAAACATTAAAATTATTACATCTATGCGCAATATGGGATTCGTTTGAAATTTTCCATATGTTCATTATCTAACATTACTGACGTTGCAGACAGTTGCACAAGTAGTCCCAGAAAGAGGTCGTAAGTTAGTCATCATTCTTTGATGACTATATATATATATACCTTGCCAGAGGCGGTTTGTTAATTAACTGAAGGCTTGGGGAACTTTAAAATTATTACATCTATGCGCAATATGGGATTCGTTTGAAATTTTCCATATGTTCATTATCTAACTTTACTGACGTTGCAGACAGTTGCACATGTAGTCCCAGAAAGAGGTCGTAAGTTAGTCATCATTCTTTGATGACTATATATATATACCTTGCCAGAGGCGGTTTGTTAAATAACTGAAGGCTTGGGAAACTTTAAAATTATTACATCTATGCGCAATATGAGATTCGTTCGAAATTTTCTATATCTTCATTATCTAACTTTACTGAAGTTGCAGACATGTAGTCCCAGAGAGGGGTCGTATCATAATATGATGACTATATCTTCTATCTTTTTCGTTTTCATACAAGATGTGAGAGAATGAATATTTTTTATTTGAGAACTTAAGGATTATCGTTGATGACATCGCGTACGACCTTTCTCTGGGAATACTGTAACCCATAAACATATAATTAATGTTCTTGGTAATTTTACCTGTCTTAATGGTAACCATGACAAGATCTGGTTAGCTAGGTACTTCCCGACCAACCTCTTCCTCACATCCTTCCCATCCTCACTCCTGTCAGCCTTAAACATGCCCGAATTAGGGTTGCCATATCCACACTGCCTCCGGGCAGTTGAGACTCTTGTAAAAAAACTCAACAGTAGAACTATCAAATATGCGGTAATTAATCATGGTGAAGCACGTTTGAAGACATAGACTGAGAACCCAGAAGGTTTAAAAAACTAATATTTTTTCGGATATAAAAGATTTATCTGTTGACATTGGGCATAGCAAAAAAAATCCAGTTTTTCTCTGTCACTGCCCCAGCAGTACCGACTACTTTAAACCAAATACTGATTAAAAAATAAACGCCTTCTCTATTCCCTCACGAAAGGTCTCGCTCTCTTTGAGTCTAGACGGTTGTATTAGATTTTGGTAAATAAGTAGAGATTTACACGTCTCTGGTAAACCAATTCCACGATGACTACGTCCTCAAGAGTCGTTGCCTCCAATTACTCCGTCGACTGAGAAAGCAAATAACCCTAAGAAGCTGCAAGTAAGTAATTAAATACGCTTGAGTTTCGTAATTACCACGCAACAATGAAATTGCATACGTAGAACATCGGACAGTCCTTTGATTGGTAATAATTAAACCTATCTGGTTGAACCATTCACCAGACCTCAGAGATACCGACCTTATTGTGCTCAAGTCAGTTGTTAACTCATTAGGTTAATGAATACAGGCATTATACATGTATGCAAGATCGACATCATAATTTTATTATCTTTAAGTAAATTTGACACAGCGTCATTCATGAAATTATTATTTGAAATATTAGAGTTAGCAATCAATATTATTAAAAAATGTAAAACATCTAAACACACATTTTTCGAGAATATACCAACTATACACCCACTTAAAATGTATGTAATTTTTTTATTTTTTTTTATAAATAATCAGTTTAAAATAACCACTAATTTAAAAAAAAAATAAAGAAGAAACTTTCTACTACAACACATAAATGCTTGTCACACTTAGAGATAACCACGTAAACACCTCAGCACAGGTTCTCCTAGTGAGGTGTTCACGAAATTTACAACATTACCCAACCACAGTTTCACATTCACAAACCTACCTTACACACAACATACTAAAAAGTTCATAAAGTATATTACTTTATGTGAACACTGTAATATTATATAGAAATAAAAAAACCAAATTGCTTTTGAACAAAGAACCCCACAAATTGAGAAAAAGATATTTTAATCGAAATCGGTTTTACTGAGCAATAACTTCAAAATAGATTCTCATTCTTGTGCAAGTTCATTCTTATGGTAACTTGCTACAAACAAATTTGTAGTCATAACGAGTACCCTGTGGATAAGCGATTTTTAAGTATTGATAAACAAATAAACTGTCAACGATTATAGATATTTAATAGGTATTTAAATACACAAACAAGGGAATAGGATCACAAAGGCGCCCCTTTTCAAATACGATAGTCCCTGTGTTCCTAAATTATCCTGAATTAAACACAAATCTACAAATGGTGGTAGTAGGAGATTTTCAAATGTTGTTGGGTTATTCGTAACCCGGGAATGTTTGTCTTGCTTCATAAAAAAAAAAAATATTTTAATATTTTGACGGCCGGCATAGTCCAGCGGTAGGGCGTTACACCCCCAATCCGATAGCCGCGGGTTCGAACCCGACGTGCGCAAATAATTTTTATTTAATTGATTTGTGTTATTTCACGATTAATTATTTAAAATAATATATAGTGTATTTGCGGCACGTTCCAAAGTGGAAGATACTTGTAGTATCGCCCTGGTGTAAGACCACCATTCAGAATTGAAACGTTGCTTGAAATGGCTTTAGCCGTGTTTAGTGACTAGATCTGAATAGTCAGGTACTTCCCCACCTTCCTCTTCCTCGTCTCCTTCCCTTCCCCACCTGCCTTCAGCCTCATAACATACCCCAATTGGGGATGCCATAGTCTTACTGGCTCCAGACGGGAGCAGTTGGGACTCTTGTGAGGTATTCACTTTAAAAAAAATTTTAAAAAACCGTTTATCAATGTTTTAGCAATCTCTTCTCTCTTTCCCAGAACTGTTTGGTATATTTTGCAAAAACTCTGTGTATTAAGACGACTCCATCGCATGCTATTTACCCAATGAATTTAGGAAGATATTTTAAACAATACATCAAGATATTATATATATTGAGATACCTTGTACGGCCTCGATTCGCGGTGATGTTGTATTATAAGTTATAACTCTCTCTACTTCTGCGACACATTCTATTGGAGCACAAACAACTCAAATAAACTAGGTTTGCTGAGGTCCAACCGCATTGTGCTTGCTTCCAACTTAATACTTAACTCCCGCTACTCCAGGACTGGCATTACTTTGCATATGGATTATATTTCCGAGTCATGGTGAGCTCCTATCCGCAAAACATACGTGGATTTATCATAAGTTCGCGCAAACTTTGAGGGTAGGGGTCGGTGATCGTCGTCACGTGAAATTTAGTTTGAATTTATGTTGTAATTAAGTTTTATCACCAGACCTGGCTCGTCGGTTAATGTATAATCGCGATTAGTAAATCACGCCCTTCGTGGGGAATTTTAATACGAAAATACAACACGCTTAAATAAATGTAACAACAATCAATTTATTAACGGTATAGTTAGTATTGGTTTTATCACTTGAATGGAGTACGTCGACATGTTTCTTTTAAGCCTCTATTCGTAAGATGGTCGATAAGGTATTCACCGTATTTCACAGTGCCATATAAAATAATAAAATAAATGGTCAATACGTCGCTTTCGCTTTATGTTTATGGTCACGTCAATCAACACATTATTTGTAATGCCACGGATACAAACGCGTTGGCTCATCGTCACAAATTGGACGGTTGATTTTAATTAAATTACGAACTTTTATCGTAAACTGAATGATTAATTGTATTAAACGTGATCTGAGAGTTAATAAATTTTCGAACCCCAAACAGTTTTCTAAAATTTACCAAAGACACTACGAAAGTTTTACTTAAGATATGTATAGTTATTTATCTATTCAATCCGCCGCACGCCACCCCCATGTATGTGTATGGATTCCGGGAAGTTTCGGCAAAAGTCCATCTCCTTAGCAAAGTCGTTAACTAATCTCGAAACCTTAAGCATAGCATGCAGAGATCCGGAGATCCCAGAGAAACGGTCAATAGAATATTGCCGCGACCGTCCAACAAAGCCGAACACTGATCACGGTTGAGACAACCCCATGTTTACACTAATACATGGGGAATTAATTTAACCCCTAACAACTCATACAGGTCTTAATGGCCCAGACCCGAGCTACCAACTTATGCAAAACACTGTCGAGCTCTAACCCTTGCGACATAAAACTATACCCATCATTTATTCCAGAGCTTTTGTTTAACACTAGGGGATCATGCACCTTTTACTGAAACGCGTGAAATCCTCTCCCTCCGAGTCTTATTCGCTGGATCCTGATGTATACCGTATTAATGGATCGCACTTCTAGAAAGCCTTGAAAGGAACTCGAATGTTGGTTCAAACTTTGAAATGGAGTTAAAGTTAGTGTACTCTGAGTAAATGAACAGAGATTCAAATGAATCGAATTACTTAGCTACCTATTTACCTTTGAAGATCCTGAAACATCAGGCATCACTGAAAGTACGCTAAGTCTGAAATACGCTCGGGCGAATTATATTTAAGTAGGTAGTACCAGCTCATATTTGTAAGGTACGAGTTGCAAGTCATATTTCAGATGTACCTTAAAAGTTGTCGCTTCAAATTACAGAATCAAAATATTTATTCTTTTCTGCTTAATTCTACGAGTTAGTCTTTAGTACTTCTTTTGATGATAAAAATACCGACTGATATAATAACTATGTATTCAAATTTCCACCGAATTCTCCCACCTAATTATCATATTCGTTATTCATCGCTGACCTGGACATTAATATACTCATGCTTATGTTTTAAAAGTATTCGTTTCAACCGAAAATAAACTAGCGGAAATTAAGTGAATATATGTTTTTTTTAACAAAAGCGTTGACTTAATTTTTAACCCAATGCAGTCAAACTAACTCTGCAATAAATAATATCTATTTTTTTAAAATTATTCGCTTTTTAACGGATTTGCGTCTAATTTTTAACCACTAACATGAAATAAAATTTAAGAAATTGTAATTTTTAAGAGTAAAATATGGTATATGAAAGTAACGACAAAAGGCATGGATAAACGTAAAAAGTAGAAGTGACAAGTCAAGCCAAGATTTCGCTAGAAGTCAATGAATTCCACATATTCTAGATAAAGGTGAAGGATAACCATAATTAGTTGAGTATTGATAGGGGAAGAGCAGTTATTTTTTCCGAGTCTATTGTAGCGTAGGGCATATTAAAATGTATGTATTATTTTTATTTTTTATTTATTTAATAAACGCCCTTATGGGTTTTTACATTTTAGTTAAATAGATGAGTATAACAGTTATTTCAAAAAAATCTAAATTAAAACAATAAAGAAAGCATAATACAGTGAAAATAAAAGTAAAACAAAAGCATATAACTACAACAAAATATAACAATAAATGCATATAATAAAATTAGATACATAGGTAAAAAATATAAGAAGTTTCACAAAAAAAAAGATATTCAATATAGACAAAAATTGTAGAGATTATAGACGTCTATTTATGTCTAAATATAAGAAATAATTGAACTAAAAAATGTTTATACTGATTGTTTTTAATGTGAAATATATCTCCCAGATCAGAATATATAGTAAAGTAAAGTAAGTGAATCAATAAAACAATTAATAATTTTGAAGAAACAAATGCGATCAAAATTTTTCCCACGGTCTTCTAATATCTTTTCATCGCTTCTAATATCGTATCTAATATCTTTTCATAGCTTCTTCTAATATCGTATAATAGCTATTCAAAATATGGTAAAATTAACTAACGATAGGAACTAAGCTTGTGTTGAGGATTGAATGGATATTTTTTTATTTGTCGAGTCAGTAACGATAATACCTTTCAGGAAATAATTTATTGTTGCGTACTGACCCCCAGTGATACGTGCTTCCTTTACAAATAATAATAAAGAATATTCAAACAAAATATTTATCGGAAATCAATATCCTTATTTCCTTTGGGCTTCGCTTTCTTCGATGCTATCACTTCGTTAAAATATCTAATACTTCTTAGAATCAGAAAAAAATACAAAGAGTTGTTTGTTTTTACGCGTTCCTTGGTGAACGGCGGAATAAACAAACCATACCTACCTAATGAGAGTTAGTATTTTATTAAGAGTATTTCATTAAGAGATTGTAATTAATATTATTAATTAAATATCTAATCAAATGTTTAAAATTAATAATTTAATATCGATCTATTTCATTGAAAACATTTATACCTACATTCAATTAAGCAATTAAAATGCTCAAAACGCATGATGATAAATTATTAAAAATCCTGTACTTCATGTAAGTATTTTTTGGTCCCTGATCCGAATAGGAGGACAAAGGGAAGAAGATGATGATTATGAAGTATTTATGATTTTTCAATAATGTCTAAATGAAATAAGTGAGTAAAAAAAATCACAAAATATTTTAGTTTGTAAGACCTTAAAGAAATAGAAAACACGTTCTCGGATTTATTTTTTAATGATTTTAATTGAACTAAAATTAAAATTCTGAAAAGTGTCTTTACTAGATTATGTATTGATTTATTTTGCTGTATTATTTGAAATTTCAACAAATATTTCGTTTGAAAATTTAACAAATCTGCCAACGGAAACTTAGTATTTTAAAAACAAACTTAGTTTTTCAAAATTTAAAAAGTACGTTTACTAGATAAAATAACAATCTTTCAAAATCAATTTATGGTTTTGTGTAAAAAAGAGTCAATAAGTCTGGAATTTGACTTAAAAATGACAAATTTCCGGTATTGTCTGGTTATAAGTAGTATTTTTTTACACCGCCTAATTTTTTTCGTTTCCACCATCGCATGTTTTGTCTAGAAGTCAACAAACATATTATATTTTGTTAAAACATACTCTACAAAAAGCCGTCAAGTCTGAGAACATAAACAAGTTATCTTATATATACTCTTTCAAGAATTCTCGATTAATTGGTACTTAGTTTTTCGTAAATTGGAAACCAAAATCCGTCATTTTGTCTCTCAATTAAGTTTTACGACGGTGTCTTTATTACTAATTGTGTTTTCATATTCATGAAGCTTCTCCTGGATATTGATGGAGTAGCCACGCAAAACGTCAACCCTCGTCAACATTATTCAGGCAGACGTGTGAGTTTGCGCTCTCTTCTCGTCCTCTCTTCTACCTTCCTGTTATTTTCCCTTGAATATTTATCAATAAAACAGTGTTCGGTGAAGGTTTGTCAATGTTAAATGTATACGACATCTCAAGCACGTGTCTTGTAGAAGCTCTACGTTATGTTCAAAGGGTTTTGAGATATTTTCTCCTAAAGTGCTGGCTTTTTTGTTTTTTTGTTTGTTATAATTTATTTATTACGCGCCCTTATGGGCTTTTACATTTTAGTTAAATAGGTGAGTATCACAGTTAGTTAAAAAATTTCCAAATTAAAACAATAAAGAAAGCATAACACAGTGAAAAAAAGTAAAACGCATACCTACAACAAAAGCATATAATAAAATTAGATATATAGGTAAAAAATATAAGAAGTTTCACAAAAAAAGATATTCAATATAGACAAAAATTGCAGAGATTATAGACGTCTTCTATGTCTAAATATAGGAAAGAATTGAAATAAACGATGTTTAAACTTAATGTTTTTAATGTGAAATATATCTCCCAGATCAGAATATTTATTTCCGATACTGTGAAGTCTCGGTATCGGGGAATTTTGATAAGAGAGTGTCCTTTCTTACAAACACATCAATACAAGTACCTTTGTAGTTATATTCAATCACGAGTTATGACCTTGATAAAGAGTTATGAGTTATGACTTACCTATACTAATTTGTCAGGCCAGATTTGTCCATAAAAATGATTTAAAACCTTCATACGTTATTGTAATGAAAGAATTCTGCTGAAGTGACAACCTTAACAAAATAACTCTCATTCGGCCTTATCCCACATGTGCCTATCAAACTAGCGATTCTGGTATGATTAGATGTCTCAAAAAGGTTGCGGTTACAAGGGAGTGATTGCTTTGATCTAAATTTCTTGGTAGGAATTCAATTCCATCAAAGGGCACGAAGAAGATTTAGGTCGTCATAAAATGGAAAAAATATATAAATTTAGTCGGTTTGAATTAATGATTTTTTCGCAATGGTTTTTGGTATATTTCGGTCATACTGTATTTCCATTTCAGTTTCTAGGTATTTTGGTGTTTGGTCATGAAAATAACAATTTTCAAAAAATAATTAATACCTTTATAATTTGTTTCTTACAAAACCGTGTCACGAAAGCACCGTTAAAAATGAATACAAAAAATAAAATACTCCATCATTATAATGAAAGCAGTAATCAGAATATGGTTTCCTTTAATTGGCCGTTGGCCCACTGGTGGCCACCAATGAAAATAATATATTTTTTTAAATCTTTATTTGTTTACGAGTTTCTATTACAAACTTAAGGGACTTACTAGTCCTTACTCCAATTACGTCCTGCACCGGCGGAACCCAGCCCATTTCTTCAATCCTCTGAATATATTATAATACACATGTTAGATATTATAATAGTAGAGATTATACTGCCCCGAAGAAGCTACGGTTGTAGCGAAACCCGGTCGGCATTAAGTGTAAAAAAAATAAAAGTGGTGTATACAAAGTTATTGTTTTATTTTAAATTATAATGTCACACCACAAAGTAACTGCTTCAGACGAACAAAAATAAAGTTTTTTTTTCTCTATAAAATATAAACATAATGAAATTACATTACCGGTCAGTGGCTGAGTGGGCATCGCGTTTGGGTCCCACCCGGGCGTCGCGTGTTCGATTCCTCGGCTGGCTAAGTCCTCCATCACAACACAAGCAACATCTTACGCTTACTGTGGTGGGAGAAGGAGATTTTCAAATATTGTCAAGTTATTCGTAACCCGGGAATTTTTGTCTTTCTTTTTGAAAATATAAATATAGAATCAATGTTATCAAAGGTTCGTGAAGTGGAAAAGGGTAGGGTATGTAGGAAGAATATTCATTGCTTGTGTAGATATTGATTTCATTTTTATCAGCAGGTTCCAATGAAATATATGAATGGGAAAATAATATGAACAACACAAAATACATAAATAACCAACTAAATATATCATTGAAGAAGAAGATAAGAATAATAATCTTTTTTTTTAAATTATGAAAATAGACAAGACACAGAAAAATAATAAAAGATAACGGTCGCAACTGGGACTCGAACCCAGAACCTTACGTCTTACTGGGATATACACCTCTACCAATTGGGCTACTGCGATCTTATATGAGACTGTCGTAATTGTCAACTTCATATTTCAAATTTCAGAATTAACAATATTATCTTCGACTAATGTAATTGGTAGAGGAAAAATTTGATTATTTTTGTTATCTTTTTCTTCAATGATATATTAAATTGATGGGAATAACCTTCAAAAGTTAAAAAGAGAGTTTTTCTAATAAAAATATGAACTAAATATATCTTTTACGTTATTAACGTTGTAAAAAATTTCTAAAATCATTGCCCTAACGAGGTATTATTTTCAAATGCGTGCGTTTTTAGCTTATCGGTTTCAGTGATAATGTAGACTTTGGTTTTTATTATTACCATTTTACCCTTAAAAATTTATCAGACTTTTTATTTACGTATGGCGATAGACTAAAATAATTTAATATACTCGAAAACAATTTTGTTAACCGAAAATATACCTCATCTCCAATTTCTGTGGGTGTTTTGTAAAATAAAGAAAACATCGCGGGTTGTGGGAAACTCAAAGGATAAAGATGTATAGAATCTAAATACATATTCAAACAACTCTTGCTTATAGCGAGCTCGCCGTATTTTAATCATAATTAAGGTGCGTGCGAAGGTACGAGTGTGTAATAAATATTTCATGAAATTGTACCTACGTGATATTACGGTGTTTGATATCACAGCACGCTTTACCACGTCCAGATAACAAAAAATATATATTAACTTTCAAATTTACGAACGACTCAGGGAATTTTTCTAGTGATAAGGATCCTTAAATACATTTTTATTTAACGTATGATTGTTGGCCTTCAAACATTTTGCTCCAATAAGCAAATTAAGCTTTCTTTTTTTCTCAGAAATAACAAAGGAAATAATTCAGAAAAGAATTAAATGTCAATCATTAGTTTAAATTGTTTTTTCAATTTGCATATATAATATTGCATTTCGAGTTTTACAAATTTTGAAATAATTAATACACTCGAAAATTTGAAATTTTTGTAACAAATGTACATCGAAAGTTAAACTCTTCAAAACAAAATGTCTAGAAGTTGTTACATAGTTAATGCCCATGAAAAAAAAATGCCAGGGTCCCACTGACTTCTGATGAGAGTGTTGGATTTATAATTTGGTTATATGTCGCATAAAAGTAGATATCTTGTTTATTCCCGCCTGAACCGTAAACTTGCAAAAATCTAAAATGAAAGAAATGTATTTTTAAAATCATGTTTTTTTCCTTCCCAGCATTTTGAACATTGAAGGAATTTAGTCAAACTCAGTGGCCACATCGCGCATCTGCGGCATTTTGTAATTAGGTTGGGTTAGTTCAGACTTCTGTTTGTCCGCACCTTAATCTCAAATTTTCAAGTATGGCAACTTTTTTAAAATCATATTTATTTCCTCGCCAATATTTAATACATTGAAGGCATTATTTGTCAAAGCTCCAAGCTTCTATCTCACTGGCTACTGGCAAACAGCGGTAACATCATGTGTCAGCGGCATTTTGCGGATAGGTGTTGCATTCGAATGGGCGTGTGTTTTTATTGCATAATCAGAACTGACACTGTCTGGCGTGTGCGAATTAATAATTATTACATGGTTCTCGGGTTCGGAATTATTTCACTAGCTGTGACATTTGAGCATGATCGCTTTACGACCGCTATTCGGTTCAAGAACTCACCAGGAATAGTTTGCAGTGCAAACACAAACAGTTTCGTGTTGGTAATACGAAACATGCATTTGCGCCAAATCTCGTGTTGTCTCTTATATGGTTGGTTATGACTCACAATATAGCATTTTATTTATTTAAATGTAATTAAGGTGTTTATATATATATATTACTACAATTTTTCTTGCTAGAACATTTCTGATGAGTTATTGGGACGGAAAGATTTTAGAACTTTCTGCGAGTTTACACTACTTTCTGCCTAGCAAACGGTTTTGTTTTAGTAATACGATATATGCAGCTGTGCCAAGACTCTTGTTGTCTCGTATATCGATATATTTTCATGACTCACATTATTGTCGTTTATAATTTAAAATAAACCAATTAAAATTTATAATATTATTATAAAGTTTGGTTCCTCCTGAAAACCCGTGTAAAATGAGATACGCGGTGTTGAGCGACGATATGAACTTACCTACAATCAATCAGTGGTGGCTCGTGACTTTTGGGTGTGCTAGAATGTTAATATTTAAGAAAATGGCATTATTGATGTAGTTGTAAACGATTTTTTTTCTAAACTCGGTTTTAACCGTTACAATAACCGAAGTTTCAAAAAACAAAACCTTTTTCGGCTACAACACCAATAATGCAATTTTTTAATATTAACACTCTAGCATACCGTAAGTCACAAGCCGCCACTGCCTACAATATGTATATATTTGTATAAATGTATTGAAGCTACACTTTTGCGAATGGTGTTAACGGGCTCGCGTGATTCACACCTCATCTATTTCCACTTCCATCCTTTTCCACTCTGAACATTTTTTCTCATAACTAATTTGCTACTAGTATGTTATATTTTTTATTTAAAAATTAAATTTTTGATTCATTATTTTTGGAGCACCCTATCAGATAATTCGTATGACCATTAGAGTTTGGTACATTTGGTACAAATTTTGCATAAAATACTTGCTAAATCACACTTAAAATAATTAAAGTATAATACATTCGCTTTCAATGTGTTTTTATTATTGCGTAGCATTAATATGTATAATACAGGTGAAATATACAAACAAACTAATGTAAATCCTTGTATAAATTCCTTTCTGATTATCCTGTATCGAACAACGGTTGACCGGTGTTTATTTGGACTCATGAACAATTGATTGGCTTAGATTTTTATATGGGTAGTTTATGATATCTTATTTTGTATTGGTGACTTTAGTTGAGGTTTCAACCCTCATACAAAAAACAAAATATATACCAGCTCAGAAGATATGCAATAAATAATAAAACGTTTCGCAAACATTCTCACGATACTTACAAGGTGTGCAAAACTCTGTATCTATATATCAATTTTATTTTTATTTTTTATATTAACTCCAAACAGGGGGCCCTGAGGAAAATAATATCCCTCAGGGCATCTTAAAATCACTTTTGTCACTCAAAATTAAGATTTTAATATTTTTATCACATTAAAATAAGCTGACGATTCAGTCCAATTTTATTATAAATTTAAATATATTAATTATTGTATAATCGCTAAATCACCATCAGTTTTTTTAGAGTATAACATTTTTCGAAGCATTCTCCCACAAGTGCCGGTTTGTTGTCATAACTTTTGCAGTGCTACATTGTTCGTTTTCTTTGCCCTCCTTCTCTATAAGAACCGCAAATGATGCAATCCCTATACCTTTTCTGCACATTAGACATTATTACATATAGATTGACACGATTTAACCGGTTTCAATCAACTTTGTTAATTCGATTTGACGACTTGTTTCCTGGCAATTGATATCTTCTTTATTGTGTAAATGTAACATCGAATATATTTGTAGAAAACATTGCCTTGTAAAAACAGATGTAAAAAATGGCGAATTAAGATGAGGACGAGGTCTTATTACCATATTTAGAATAACACCTACAAATGTATTAAATTCTTCCTCTTTCAAATCTCTCCATTTTTTCTCAGGATTTAATTATCTTATTTTAGCTTTTGCATATTTGTTTGTTTCATCAACGTTGTTGCTAACTAACTAACTAACTAACCATCGTCGCCGCAGGCAGAGATGACGGACCGCCAAACAACTCGGTCTTGGCACACACTCCGTGCCTCATCATTCACATTCATACATCTTCTCATACATACTCTTCTATTATTCTGACTCACGATGTTATTAATCAGTGATTTTATAAAAAATAGCTTAAAGTAGTCGATAGGCTCCAATCAATGTGTGGGGGTATTTGGTCCAACTTATTCTATTAAAAAAAAATGAAATTTGTTGTTGTGGTGTATTAGTAGACATTAAATATCGCTTTTGCTAAATCAGAAGAGCTTGACGGCGTGGGATTGATATATGTTGAAGGTTGTTGCGGAATCACAAGATTTTCTATCATCATGTCACTATCATCACTATCTTCACTTAAAAGCACATCTCCTTCTTTTCAGCGGTATAATGTCACTTACACTATCTGTATCGCTTGGATTTTTACCGATTTTGATCACACTCACATCATTGTCATTGCAATCAATATTATTAAATAAAATACGTAAATAGGTATTCATCATCACTATTATCGATACAATTAAATTCGTCATTATAACTGAACTTGTGGTAAAACTTTCATTCTTTTCCAGGACGGTTAATTAAATATATTCATAAATTCCGTAAATTACTATTTCTATTATTTTCAAGTACTAATTATCAACATCGCAGCGATAAGAAATATAATAGTTCTACAAAACGAAAAACTATGGTCACAGGAGGTGGGAGTGGCCTCGGAGAACCGTCATAAATGCAGGATAACAACAGACTGATCCGAAAATATTGGAATATGACAAATAATCCATAAGTTAAAAATGATACATTTATGTTTCCAAGAGTATATCTAATTAAATTAAAATGAAGAAATGTTGGTTTATCCAACATGTCACGACATCCCTTTGTACTTCTCGGAAATAATTAATCGTACAATATAACTAGGTAGATAGAAATCGGTGATTGAACTTATTTCTGCGCCGTACCAGACCCTCTGACCCAAGGAGCTAGCTGCCTACCAAAATCGTTTCGGCCAGAATGTGTGGCCTACAGAGTGGTAAAGGTTAAGATAAACCGTGGAATCGAAAGTGTTTATTACATATATATATATATATTTTTTTTTTTTACCTAATGTAATTAAACGAACATTAAAACCTGCCCGCCAAACAAATCACCTGTTGATAATAAATTAATATTTAGTATCTATACTATCAAATGTCATCATGGTTTATTCTTAGTTTTAGTATCTGTATATTGGATACATAGTTTATAGGTTTTTAAAATTTATTCGCTGTTTATTGCTTTTTTTATTTCACTACGATTAAGACAATATATTTTTGCAATTTACGCTGTTGCAAAAGACTTACCACTTTCTTTTTTTAATTTAAAGCCAGATCGAACTTTTGACTTGTTTTCAAATTCAAGCCAAAGTGTTTGTGATTATGCTCTTATTAATTAACTGTTTATTTTTGTTGCAGGTATGTGTTTTCGTTATTCCGACCCTGCTAAAACTTGGTAAGTTTTCAAAAGAAAATTAGAAAAATTATTTAGAGTAGGTCAGCTTCAGTCAGTATCAGTTTCATTTATGATCGAAAACATTTAAGTTCCATGTTTATATTTAAAACTATATTTGGAAACTATAAAATTTAATTTTTTATAAAGCACGTAAATATGATGTTTTTAATGTAAAATAATAATAATAAATTTTATTGATTTCTTACACAATTACAAGTTTTAATTTAATACATGGAAGAAATAATGTCACATAAATACATTAAAAAAAATCCACCTTTATTATAACGAATGAATTCCAACCAAAGCAGGTAAATGGGGGAATGTTGTATTTGTGTTACCTGTATTTCATTGGTATGTGCTCTGAGGAATGATCGCCATTGGATCACCCGTCATTCGTCACCTGTGAACAGTTTGGAGACGTGCCAAACGCGTTCCCACATCTGTATTCGATTGACATTTGCCATTTTGCCACTCGAATTTATGATCAGTAGGTACCTTAGTTCTGATATTATCCTAACGTATAATAAACCGACTAGTAGCCGAATGGACAAATCCGTAGAGTTCTCACCCAGGCGTCTCGGGTTAAATTCACTTGAATGGTAGAAAAATTCAAATTAAATATTGTCATGTTACTCTTAACCCAATAATTTAGGCAAGTCCTCCGTGGAAAAAATCGTTTTAACAGCTTTTCACTTTTGCACTATATTAATATATATTTTTGTTGTTTTTTTTTTAAATTTTCCCCCTATTTGCGTTGACTCGTTCATTTATATACATGCTTAGTTCATGCATTATTTCAGGTGATTGTTCGCAAGTGTAGACTGCGTTATTATTATTATCAAATGCACTAACACGTAACTCGTCGAACAAGTCAGTTCGTAAATGGTTCGTAACGAGTCCGTTTTTGTTTTTGGAGAACGAGTGATGTGTGAACGCTCCCGGCCAAGTGCTGCAACTGAATTTCAAATCATTCGTAAATCAAAAATAATAATTGTTAAATTAGGTCAATATGCCGGAAGAATGGTCATAAAGACGATGTTTGACAATGTTTAAAACTTATATCCAAAGGTGGCACAGGTATTCCGTAATAGCAAAACGGAGTTAATTAAATCACCAAATGGACTAAATATATTTACAAAATATCCACAACGTTCACTTTTTAAATTGATTTATTAAAAGTGTTCTAGTTTTTAAAATATCTTTATCTTTTCTTTCTTTATATATAAAAATCTCGTGACACAATGTTCATCCAAGGTAAACTCTGAAACTTAACCGATTTTGATGAAATTTGGCTTACTATGTGTAATTTGGTCCAACTTGAATGATAAGAGTTTTTATCTCGATTACCGATCTCAATATTTATTATTGCGAATTAAATGTTTTTTATGGGACAATTATTTTAAATTATTTGTAAGTTCCTTAATTTTCTTACAGATGGCGGTGTGAGTTAATTTATTAACACAACACTTCGTTATCTACGTTAGGTAACCATCAAGTAGATGGCGTTGTGTTTCTTTCGCCACAGCAACGCGTTGGCGGGTCAGCTAGTATTATTATAAGTATAAAATTTGTCAAAGGAAGCGATACTGGACACGACTAGGAGTTCACAATGGAGGTTTAATACTACGTAACCCTGATGTATCATATTGACAGAGGAAGGGCGAAATTAAACGCAATGCAGTTAAAATAAATGCAACATTCAAAACCGATATAAAAGTGTTATTAACAATAATAAAAAGGGACTCTAAGAAGGTTCGTATTTTATGTATAGCAGATGGACGGAGAAAGAGTGTGAGGGGTCAGGAATTTGTCAGTCAAGGAAGGACACCAAATTTGTGATTTACGAGTATGTGTGAGATGGTTATTAAGAGTTTGTCTAGGTCTCCACGAGTTTCCTCTACAGCAGGCTGCAAAAGAGAAGCTGCATATCTCTAATATTATCTAAGGCTTGATCTGCTCACTACATTGCTTTCCGCATTGCTCAACCATTAGTTTTCCACTTCCGAGTTTTGAATTTGTTGAGCGATGATCTAAATGTAGAATTATTAAGAACAACAACGTAATAACATCTGGCCGCTTTTTATGCATATTCATGGAACTGAATGGAAAAACTATATATATTTAAAAATATACCGGAGAAAGACCGCTGAGTTTTGGGTGAAGCTCAGAAATAAAACCAGACAAAGTTATAAAATGGTTGTCTTTATGGAGGTACAAAAGTACATTAATAACAGTTTGTCCTAAGTAAGCTATTACTGTTAACTAGGTACTTTGCCAGCTTATCTTATATCTTACATAACTAGTCTACCCACACGGAGAACACAACCCACCTCACTACTGCGTCGTTTATCCACGTGTGGAAACTGCATGCGGACCGAATAAACTTATGCACTGACCACATCTGCTCGCGAGGTGTTGCAGTTTCGGGTTTTCGTAGTATCCACATTTTAGATGTGTTCTGTTGGTAACGTCCAGATTCTAGATGAATGTGTTCGGTTGGAACTATCCAAATGTCCGATGTTCATTCCGCTCAGGTCCGGCCAATGTGGGTACGTCGCAATTCGTGTCCCACGTTTCTCTTTGGCTCGTGCCGGAAATTTAACCAATCCAAGACTTCAAAGTGCGGGTGCTTTCGACAGTGATATATAAAACACAAGCTAAACTCTACGTCTGTAAATAAATCTCTTGAATTGGACACACTCATCTTTTACCCATTAGTCAAATCGATACATACTTGATGTTGGTTTGGTGTATCGCTTACCTGTATTATATTTAATCGTGTCTCAACAACAAGATGCACTATGCTTTCAGAACACATGTAAAAAAGCGTTCCAGTAGTTCTGTAGTAGTGCTGAAATCAATAATTTTATCTAGAAAACTTTACGATAGGTATAATAAAAATCGAACGAGTCACACAATAAAAAAAACTCCCTGCAATATATTAAACGAAGACGATCTTTTCGTCTACAAAGCAATTCATTGGAAATGTTTTGAGTGGCGGAAAAGGCAACAAGAATTATAATTTTAGTAAACATGCGCGATTACCGCTCACACAACATTGAAGAATTATTTTTTGCTCGGCAGTCCAATCTCGTGCACCCCGCGCCAATGTTTCGAGACTATTTTACTACTTGGTCCGTATCAAACAAAGCCATCTAACCAGTCTCACATCAAAGAGACAACCGGCGTCAAAAAGTATATCCAACCGCTCCAATACCCCGTTACGTGGTACGTCGAAGTTGCCTTTTTACCGTGAAACTTGCACTTCGAGAGACGTAATACTTGTCAGCGGTGCACACCTGAAAGCAAACGCGGTATTCCACGTATGCCTGTTGTATTTGCTTTGCCAATTTTGTAGAGTCGCGCCACCTGGTTCGTCCAATCAGAGGCCTGTGTTTTGAGACGTCATCGCTTACCGTAACAGCCGTGAATGCGCCTCAGCCTTGCCAGTGAATGAGTCTAAAGTATCATGACGGGTTTTTTAATGCATCTTGCTACTCTTTTACTCTCGTGTATTGAATTAGGTGTTTTTGCCCGCTACGACTATGACAGCAAAAGGTTTGTTGTTACCGCCGGTGGAGCGTTAGATACATAATCGGTTCTAACTGGTTTTAAAATAATGAGAATGCCTACGCACGTTTGTGTATAATTTTGCGACATTATCGGTACATTGCTTTTGTTTATTATAACGTATGGTTGGTCAGAACTTAAAACAGTCCACAATTAATTATAAAAAAATATGTTTTGAACGCCTACGTGCTTATATGTATATGCCTGAAATCGGTAACCGACGAGATCATCGAAAGCAAATTCATCGACAACGAGAGGTTAGGTTAGGTTAGGTTAGGTTAGGTTAGGTTAGGTTAGGTTAGGTTAGGTTAGGTAAGGTTAGGTTAGGTTAGGTTAGGTTAGGTTAGGTTAGGTTAGGTAAGGTTAGGTTAGGTTAGGTTAGGTTAGGTTGAACTCGTTTTCGATTAACTCGTTTTCGATGAACTCGTTTTCGATGAACTCGTTTTCGATTAACTCGTTTTCGATGAACTCGCCGTGAACCCTGAAATCGATAAGAAAATAAACTTATAATGTAGAAACAACATTAGTTTGTTTTCGGAATCTAAACTGGCCCACGTGTAATTACATTGTATTGATACAATTACTATGCAAAGACGCTGCATTTGGAAATCCAATAAGAATTAATTAAATCAGCTGTCGATTAAAGATAATAGTAATAAATATTTATTAGTCGTAGTAAACAAAATGATTATGGAGAATAACCATCGAGTAGTATACAATTTAACCTTGGCATAAACATTTTGTCATTCGTTCCCGATGACGATATTACAGTGTCATCATTTTCCTTATTGTACATCTTAAAACCTCATGGACTAAATACAAGATCTTAAGAGGCTAGACTTTGAACGACACGCGGAACACCCGCTTCTGTCATTCTGTCTCGCTCACAATAAGCTCACGCACACTTACAATACATGCGAATGCGAAATGTGCGAATGAGACAACGCTCAAATTTACCTACAGAAATCGCTCGAAAAGGGGTTTATGGAGAATACACTTTTCTACACGGAAACTTTCACGAAATTGTAATTTTAAAAAATATATATTTTTTAGAAAGAAGAAGCTATGTCGGTAGCTTTTTATAATTTTATAATTCTTTATGAGAGTTGAGTTAGCAGCACTTTTTCCTTAAATAATATTTTTTGATAAATTGTACATGTTTGACAGTGAATGTTTACGTTAATACGAAACGCATCGAAAATTCGAAAACATACCGACATAGTTTTCACCCTTTAGAAGGCAGTATCAAAAAAATATATTCATTTTGTGCAATTTTCGATGTAGAAAAGTGTTTTTTCCCGGGCGTCCTTTTTGTATGGGCCGAAAAGCGAAGTCTATCGTCTTAAATTACATTTCTTGTGAATATTTGTGGTCACATTTCGTCTACTCCTCACCCACGAACTCTGACGTCATGTGCCCAGTCACTGCATTTAGCATACAGGCAAAACTAGGCGTACATAAGTGACGAATTAGGTCACTGAATGGACAAGATACGTAAGTCTTGGATTTTTTGCATCTGACGAAGAATTTCGATGTACAATTTCTACAACTTGTGTAAAATAGTGTAGAATCTTTTCAGTCAAGCACTACAATAGGTATCTCCTTAAATAGAGTGGCATTTTCTTCTTCCGCCATTCTTTGAAATAGCATACGTAATTTATTTATATTGTATCTTTATTCGAATAAACCGAGAATCTTCAAAACAAATGGCTTTCTATTTATATGTGCACCACTGCCTGAAAAGAGTTATTATTACAGATAATATTATTAATATTGTTATTAAATACAAAATGTACAATTCATAAATACGTTTTAAGCAATGCTTAGGAGAAACCACAAGCCGAAAATGTATACATATTATTAGTGTGCCTTATACCGCCACGAATATGTAAGAGGAACAAAAATCGCTTGGCCAATGGAGTCTAGAAATGCTCGATTTTAGCGTAAAGCGGTTTTAAATTATTATGTATATAATTATAACGAAAGGAAAATGTTAATCGAGGAAAACTTTCACAAATAAAAGCAAAAATACATTTTTTAGTAATTTATTCTTATATTCATGCTATAAACATATTCTTACCGAAAATAAATCTAAAATAGCGATTTCACCTTAAGAGCGATTGACCAGCGGCTGAGAATAAATGTTTAAAAATGCTTGCAACTGTACAGGGAGGTTCCAATGAGAAAGATCGGTAATTCCCCGTATCAAATTTTTAAAATTAAAAATTTAATTTCGATTTATTCAATTAAAAACTTTCTTTAATTTATACCTAAATTCAAGAAAGCAATAAAAATGCTCAAAACTTGATCTTGAATATTTATGATTTTTCAATATGAACGAAACGAAATAAGTGTGTAAAAAAATTCGAAATATTTTAGTTTGTAAGATCTTAAATAAATAGAAAAACTGAGGTATTTTTTTCACAAAACACGTTCTCAGATTTATTTTTTAATGATTTTAATTTAACTAAAATTAAAATGTTGAAAACTGTGTTTACTAGATTATGTATTGATTTTTTGTTGTTGTATGATTATATGATTTGAAATTTAACCAACGGTATATATATCCTTAGTATATTAAAAATAAACTTAGATTTTCAAAATTTTAAAACTGCGTTTAGGTACCAGATAAAATAACAATCTTTCAAAGTCAATTTGTGTTTTTTATGTAAAAAAGACCCAATACGTCTAGAATTTGATTTAAAAATGACTAATTTCCGGTATTCTCTGGTAATACCCTCTTAAGCTTCGCCTTAAGTAAGTACGAATCGAAAAGCGTTGAGATATTTTATAACACTGCATTTCGAGGGGAATATAATACGCAACATGCTCTTTCTATTCCATGCATTCCGAAGTAGTCATTTTATAATAATAGACATTATAACACATGCTTCTGGTGGACATTACAAGTCAATAGTCATCGTTATTACAATGCGATATTACCAGACGTACATGTAGGCGTAAATGATTGCAGAATTGACCTTCTTCAGTAAAAATTATTGTAAATTTGAACTATGTTGAACATTTGAACTCTACAATTTTTTCTGAATGCATAATGATAATAAACATTTATGTTAAGCACATACAATACATACAAATGTAACTTTCAGAAAAAAAACTGCTAAATTCTGACAGCACAATTGTCATACAAAAAAAATGTTGATTCGGTTTGTGACTTTCACTAAAAATATAAAAAGGAAAAAATTGGCAACCATTTTCGATGCGATAATAAATAATTTTCTGCTTAATTGCAAGTTCTTCTTAGTTTTAAATCGCAATTCGATAAAACAATGTAAGCTTGATAAACGGTGGTATTATTATACACTTTCGCTTATATTATAAAAGAGTTCGCCGATAAAATCTGTACACTGAATCGAATAAAATTTCTACCAGACGGAAACACATAATTTGCTTAAAAACTTAACTAAAAATACTTGATGTATCCAACAACTTGAACTTTACTGCGATTTTAGCTACAAAAAACTTCGATACTTTTCTTGTAATAATCACCAAAAAAACTTCCTTAATCACAGATATTAAAAAAACTCCAATATATTCATGTTCCGAAATGAAGAATAATATAATGTCTATACATTTATTTCTTGTGCGTCACGAACATAAAAAATGTTCGTACTCCAAGCGGATATTTTTTTAATGATCATAACTCTGTGGGTCTATTCAACTCCGGAGTACAAAACTTGACCACTTTTGATCATTGATTGATCATTTTTCATTGTATTGAATGTTGATTCAGGGTTGATTGATTCGAATTGATATGACCTCTCATATGTGAACTTGATCAGAGACGAGCCGATCTCTCATTGTGATTTAAATCGTCAATTAAAAACAAGTGGTTAAAATAAATTTTAATCAACGAGTAAATTATTATCAGAACGAATAAAAAAAATAAGCTAATTTGCGTAGTTGCTTACTAAATAAAATGGGAAAATGATAATCGATCTCAAGCGTTTTTTATTTCGAAATTGTTACAATTAGTATGTTTCTCACCATCCCCCCAATAGCTTATCTACACTAATAACGAATATTTTCGATTTACGATTTACGGTTTATTTATTTATCAAGTTTGAGTTCATAATTCGGTACTCGAACCTATGAATAGTTGCTATATATTGGATAAGTTGATCGAGTATTCTAACCACTGCGAGTATTTTATTTTTTAATAATATTCGATATTAGTGTACATAAGCTATTGGGAGAATGGTGAGAAACCCCCTTAATGTTTTAGCAATCTTCATCTTAAATAATATCAAGGGTCATCTTGATTATCATTAATTAATGATTAATATATTATGTTAGTTAACTATTATTTTAGTCCTTTCTAGCGTATACCAATAATTTAAAAAAAAATAAAAACTTACATATAATATTCCTGTGCCAAAATTCTAATACTAAAATTTAATGACTGACAAACTACATAAGTAGTTTAGCGGGTTTAGTTGTAAATAAATAAAATAAAATAAAAAATATTTTTGGTAATCACACAAATATTGCTTAATCAAATGTTCAGAAAATTTTAAAACAAATTAATAACGTTTTGTTTTAAAATACTAATTTGTGTCAAAGGGCAAATGCTTGGGCAATTATTCAAGACAAAGTTTGCGCTCCGTTGTAAGGTGAAAACCGAAATAATAAAGTTTTTTAAGTTCCAATAATTTCATGAGAAACATTAATTTTTCTATGTTTATATTTTGAACCATTTCCTACCCTTCTTCTAAATCACAAATCCGATCGTAATTAAAGAAGTTTCACTCTTTCTCGTTCCGATGAATTATTTATTGGCGAGGAAAACATTTTGACTTGAATGGTAATTTTGTTTACCGCTCAGAATATCTCAATACAAATCAGTTCGAAAAGATTTTATTTATTTGCCAAATTAAATAATGTTGTTATGAATTTATGATTAATTTATTAGCATCCTGTTGTCAAAGTTTATTTTTTTCAAATATTTAATAAAACTTATGTAAAAATCGTACTTAAATAAACAAAACTGTATTTTTTTGGAATGATACAAAACATGTGTAACTTGTCATACTTGACATAATTTGAAAATTTTTTTTTTTTTTAAATGAAAGCCTTGTTAAACGTCAAAACCAATCTAATATATAAAAATTAATGTTTGTTTGTTTGAATGTTCGTTTGTTATGCGCGGCCATACCGTTCATACGATTGCGATGAAAATTGGGAATATGATTTGCGCATACTCGGATTATGCGCAATCATATAATTTCATATACTATTCATACGATTGCGATTATAATTTCTTCGGATTGCTATTAAAATTTTTTTGAATTGTCGTGAAGATGCACGTGAATATTTCTATATATATATATACTGGTGAGCTCTGGCATTATGAAAATTGCATAAAAAAATGAAGTAGGTCACACGAGTTGTTGGAAAAATGGGTGTATTTTATGGAGTTAAGAAGCAGGGAAACAAGGCTGAAGGGAGGGGTTTGCGAGAGGGTCAGATAGGGAATTAAGGAGGGGGTCTTCACAAGAGGGGGGACTAGGGAGAGGGGAACGCGGGGAAGGTGAAAAGAGAAAGCGGGAGGGGAAGGAGACTCGGTAGGGGAGGAGGAAGATTAGGCGGAAGGAGAACGGGGACGAATGGTAAATGACACGAAGAGAAAAATAATTTATTAATTTATTAAGTGGTATTCAACGCATGCCGGGTATCATATAGTGATTAATAATATTATATAGTGATGAATTTTCTTTTAAAATTACTAATAGTTCTTTTTTTATAATAATTTTGTTAAATAGATGTAAAAATATATAGTTGTCCTTTCCTAAACACAAGCAACTGCTTTATTAGGAGAGTGATTCAAATGTTTTATCTATATTATGTTGTAAATATTGTAACTCTAAATATGTTTTAAATGTTGAAATAAAAAAAAAAATTTAAAAAAAATTTAAAAAAATATATATATAAATTTGAAATATATACTTAACTGTTACAAAAATAAATTGTTTCAACAAAATAATTATGTTGAATTGCATTATTGTTTTTCATGTTGTACGAATATAGTGTATTTTTTGTTGAAAAATTGGCGTTTTGTAATGTTCTTTAATTTTTCAAATTTGAAATATCCGTATAGGTATTCTGATATTCAAAATGTTATCAAGAGAATATACTCATATAAGTTCATACTAATTTCAGAAAAAAACATCAATTTTACAAAACTTTTATAAAAAAATGAATTTCTTTTTCTGACAAAACTCGTAAAATTGAAACAATGTCAGGGATCTCCCTTTTACAATTTGTAGGCTGTATATTATAATAGTTAGAAAAATCATATTTCATCTTGATTGCATTGTATGGTTCACTGCTTTTAGGTACTTATTCGGCATTCATGATATTGCAATCCGACGATTTATTTAGGTTTGATTCATATTAATAGCTATATGCAATGCTTTCAAATCGAATACTTGCATCCAGTTTCAAAAGAGTGATAAAAATAACGTAGATATATTGTTTTATAAAAAAGTATCTAGGTATATTATAAAGAATTGAATCAATAGAATATCACTAGAATTTCTAGAATGCAATAGCATTATTAAACAGTATTCTAGATCAGTACCTACATATTTTGAATTAGAAAATAATGATGGAATCGATGCCTTTATTGCCTTTTATTTTGAACGAAAATATATATTTAATGGATAATTAGTTTGTTTGCATTATTTTTTTTACTATTATACACTCTTCTATTATACTCTGACGTTGACTGCATTGTGTTATAATAATTAAAAAAAAAATTATTTATTTATTTTATTTATTTAAATATTACAAACAATACAATACAAGATGATGAATTTTGAGAACATTAGTAGTTGCATTTGTAGTGACGGGATTATTTCTTTTTCCTTCAAAGAATCACCAAGATGTAATTATTTTACCAGGGTCATTTTGGATAACATTAGTAATTTCATACAGAATAGATGAATGGTTTCTTTCGGGAGATAACAAGTCTAAGATTCTTTCCAGGGCATTTTGGAGAACATTTACAATTGCATAGTAGAATTTCCACATTTATAAGCTAGTATAAGACATAATATTATGAATCCTAAAGTACTATATTTTTTTGAAATTCCTAAGATATAGAAATTATACATTACTAAACCAGAATATATACTGTATGACACATGAATTTCCAATTTATTAATATAGAGGATTTCAAAACTTAAATTTTTGAAATGGCTAGACGTTATTTTACAGTAATCGAAAAAAAAAACTGCTCAAAAGATACGTAAATTTAAGTATTAAATATTAACAACAATGGAGATCAAGTCGGAATCAAATGGAAACTTTAATTACATAAAAACCACAATTTTGTCCCACTTCTTTACAGTAACGTAGTAGAGCGAAGAGTGTAGAAAATGAATTAATAAATAAGTAGAATAGAGCTGAAAAGTTTTTGAAAAGAATAATTATTATAATATAGGTATATATTATAATTATTATATTACCTTACCAGTACTATACCTATGTACTGTCATATTGGTAAACGATAATTGTTGCATTTCATTATTATGTACCTTCAAATAAAATATTTATCAGCGGCTGAGGCCAATTTCAATGTTTAGAACCAACTGTATATACCTATCTATTAATTAGTTTATTAGTATATGTTTATTTCTACTACATTTATATTTCAATTGGTAATTTTTATTTTTCATTCGTGTAGATTCTAAGTCAATTATTGTAAACAATAATTAAAACATTATATTTTCTAACTTTTTTTAATTAAGAGGCTTTACTCCCCAACTCAAACACGAGAAATTTTTTCTCCGTTGAGTTGAGTAGTTTGTTAAAAAAAATCTATTTGTAAATAGCTTTTAAGAACCAACTGTATTTATTTTTCTAAATCTTATGTATATGTATTTTAAATAATAATTTTTTTTATCATAAATACTGATTTGAGGCCGACTGGTTGATAGTGTTTTGAGTCCAGGTTTGGGAAATTAATATTCTACTAACTTGATTCTGCATCATGGCCGCCGTGGTCCAGGGGCAGTGCTCTTGACTAGAGATCCGGAGGTCGCGGGTTTGAAATCCGGCGTGCCCAGATAAATTTTATTTGATTGATTTGTGTTTTCCCAAATTAATCATTTAAAAATTATATAAGGAATATTTACTGCACGTTCCAGAGGGGAAGATACTCTCAGTATCGCCCTGGTGTAAGACCACCATTCAAAATCCCGAAAAAATATTTTTTATAAAAGATTTTAGCACTACTTTTTTTTGAATTTCTCTGTATTTTTTTGTAAATATTTATTTTGTTTTTTTTTTTCTATAAAATTACTTTATATCTATAATTTTAACCACTGGAGCGATCAAGCAAAATAGATAAATTTGCCTCGATTGCTCGAGATTTCCAGACGATCATTTTTTTAAATTTTACGCCAACATAAAAAAAATCATACCTACGAATTTTAACTTGGAGACATAAAAACATATTATAGTGCTATATAATCAATGAATTAACCTGTATTTTACCGTTTATCTGATATTTGTAATATTTATTAAAAAAATATTATGAAATCGTTTATAACCGCGCGGATCCTGCGTGTTTGATACTTCGAAACTGCCGTCATAGGTACTTATTCGAGTCAACATAGAATATCTTCGATTTCTGTATATTGTCTGTGGTTTACTTGATGACGAAATGTACATCTTTGGAAAAAGACGCTGACGAAGCAACTGAAACCAAACTTAAACCGGCTGGTTTCTAAGTCTTGATTGGTCAAAAAGCTTGTTTACCCATAGACGAAGAACAATCAGCTGACAGCTGGCAACTAGATTGGTTGATTTATGGGCCGGCCACGGCAATCAGCAGCGCGAGTCGCGAGTCACCGCTTGCGTTACCATTGACAACGGGGTTTTGAGTGATTGTGTAGTGTGCGGCCCATCACATTGTCATACAAAGACAGTTGCCAGTAGTTGACAGTTTTTAGTTGCCTCAGTGAGCGGATCGCGTTAATTTTAACCGTAAACAGCTGATCAGAAATTCGAAAAAAATATTTTTAATATATTTTTAATATCGTTCTAAGTTCGGATTTGCGACATCTATGGTTATATTTATAATAGATAAAGCATTTCAATAACTTCGATTTAAGACCAAAATAATAAACGTGGAAGATACAAATATTTTTTTTTAATGATTGCCGAATCAAGAGATAATTGGCTTTTTTTATCCGAAAAGCAATGCATATATAAGCCAAAAATCGCTCCAGTGTGGAGGGACTCGTGTTTAATAGGTCTGTATTGTAACATTTAAAAAAAAAGTATCTATATTCTCTATTCAAAATCAATATACAAAAAATTACATAGAGTTAGATACATTGTTCTATAAAATAGATAATGTGTATCGCATTGTACCTTGCAAGCGAATGCAAATCAGCCCACTGGGAAATTAAATTTCGTCGAGTTACTACGGAATACAGGAATAGGTACTTGCAGGTTACTTAATCGAGAAGTCGGATTATACCAGTGAAATGGAATATCTTAAATAACAATTATTATGGGAATACATATGATGATAATTTAAGAGAGTTTTAATTTTGAATGTTTAACAGTGGATGTTGTAACCTGTGCCTCATTCTTAATTCAGGGTTTTAAGATATGATTTGTGTATATTCCATTCTTTTATTTAGTTATTGAAACCATTTCATATTATTTTTTTATATTCTCATATCGTCACTCTAAATAATGAAGGATAAACACACTCACATTAAAATAAATAGGTAGATATCGAGGATTCTACTCAAATACTCTAAATTCTTTTAATTTTTATATGCAAAGTTAATTGCGATTTTGACACAGTGAGAAGATATTTATATGGGGATATATCTACTTAGAAAAATACAATTTTTCAATAACATACATAAATATGTCAACTTGATCGCCCATTCCTACTGATTTAATGAGAAAATTCAACTGTGATTTGTGCCCGATAATACTTATACTCTTTAATACACTGATCCCTTTGAGAAAGGGAAAATATTTTTATTACCAAAAATATCACTCATGTTTTTTAATGGTGTTTATTATTGGACCTTGTCGGTCCCAAAACGGACCCCAAAACGCTTAACGCAGAGGGCTCTCATTTTTTCAAGAGTCTTAAAACAACAGTGAAGTTAGTGGAATTTAAAAGTCGACAATCTCTTTTTTATTTTCAAAGAAAAGTTTTTCCCTTTGATTGTGTTCCTTCACAATTGCGTTCATTCTAATTCTAAATCAAAGTTGCACTCCTTATATGTATGGTTTCGAAAACTGAGATAATTCTTTTCACTTATTTAAAGTTTGAATAAAAATAACTTTTAACAAAATAATTCATTAAAAATTTTCAGAAAAAAACCGTTAATTTATAATGAACTAGGGAGTTCCCGACATGCGTTGTAATGCCTCTTAAATAAATATATTGTTTCTCAACTATATGAAATATACTCACTTTTCAAACAACTCGCGTGCCCCATATTGCAATTTTTTGTACAAAAAAGAGCTCAATTAAATATATATAAACTTTCGCCAAAGTCGCTAAAGTTTCATCGCAATCGGATGAATAGTGTAGGAAATAATTTCATAACGCCAGAGCTCACAATATATAAATAGACAATACGTATAATTCGAGGCATGCACGCATCAAATCCACAAAGTTTCATCGCAATCGAATAATAGTTTTGGAACGCATAAGGTAGACAAACAAAGAAACATTCATTTTTATATATTTAGCCGATTAATAATTGCCTAAATTTTCGGCGAAGCAATGTTATACCTAACGACATCGAGATTATTATAAGGTGATTATTCATTATTCCTATCAAATACCTCGATTACTATAATATTTCGATTATGCCAACTCCTCAGCCTCCCATTTCCTCAAGACTTGGTTGGGAGTGACATCGCAATCTAGCGCCGGAAGGGGAGGCCCTCACCCGGTTAATGAAACTCCGAACCCCCACGTGTTGTGCTACATTTCACGTGGAAATTGTTTTGACACTTGCTCTTCGGTAGCCTCGTTATTTGGCAGTTCTGAGGGCAGTTATTGCAACCCCTTTGTTTGTTTTCGTGATGCGAAACCTTTTTCAGTTTTTCATAAAGGTGCATTCTTCGAGAGTGTATTTAGTACAGTGAAAGGCGGGGTTAAAGCGCGAGTGTTTTTATCACTAGGTTTATAGTTTATACATACATTTTCAAGTATAATTAATAACTCGTGAATTTCCTAATTACTGCAAGTTTTTCATTGTATTTTATGTGAATACCGCACAAGAGTCTATGGAATCCGATTTGGAATATGTTGTGAGGCTGAAGGTGAGTGAGGAGGGGAAGAAGATTGGGAAGAGGAAGGTAGGAAATTAGCTGGCTATTCAGATTAGTACGAGCGAAATTCTCCAAAATATTAACATTGTTATGAACGTACTTTAACGATTGCATTTATTCCATTTCAGAATTGTTTGTATTAGGTATATTGTTGCATTTTTTTTTATTATGGTCCTGTATCTAAATGTCGTTATTTTATTGGTCAATGCCATAAACATACTTATTCACTGTCATATATAAATGTACAGACTGTTTATAACGATAAATAAATAAAATAACTAGAAAAAACGGTGTTCCCTTTCTAATCATGAAAAATTTTACTAATATTATAAACTAAAAAGTTTGTATGGATGAAAGTGTGTTTGTTACTCTTTTACGAAAACTACTCAATAGATTTTAATGAAACTTTACAAAAATATTGTTCATACATCAGAATATCAGAATAAAATATAGGATATAATCTATAAAGCTAGCTAATTTATATATTATACCTATTACAAATAATAATTATTGTTTAATTGAAAATGTCAAAATTTGAGAATCACATTTTGCTAAATAATGATTGTTAAATAAAAATTCTATTTTAGAAAATATTAAAAATATTGAATTTTTTTGAAGTACTTTAATTGAATTGAAAATTATAGACATTTTAAATAAATAGGATCAGAATTTTGGTATAAACATAGATGGGACTAAGGTTAAATAGGCTACTCGAAATACTAATCCTGTGCACACAAAGTGGCGGGCAGAAGCTAGTTTAATATAAAACTATCGTATGTTTTTTTGTCAAAATTAAGATCTTTCCGCGCATTATGTAAAACTACGTTTAATATACCTTTGTACGAAATAGCACATAATAACCCCACTATGGTGGGTAAGCAACATAATACACACGAAGTGTAGTGTCATTGTGCAGTAATAATATTTTTTAAATGATGAAATCTGTTTCCGTTTTATAATGGGTTATTTTGTGCTTCTTTATCCTCACATGTATAAAATTTCGGTTCGTTAGATGTACAAGTTTATTTTTGTATGGCTAGACTACCGCAACCATTTCCACGGGGGTTTTCGCGTACTTCTGTCCCCGTAATTCAAGATGCCGCGAGGCTTTAGTACTTTCCGGCGGTGAGGTAGCGCGATACTCGGATCCTCGCAGTTTGCAAATTCACTGGCCCCGCAGTATCTCGTCGGCGGTCACAACGTCAAATTCAAATGGAGAAGTTTTAAATGCGCCACCGGAGGGAAATTATTCCCTTTCAGGAAATATGACGTTCTTGTCCCTCTGATGTCAGCCGCCCCAAATCCCGCACAACCTTTCAACTCAAATTGAATGAATTTCCTTTTCCTGTTGAAACCGCGATAGGATATTCTCAAATTGCGCCCCGGCAAAAAGATAAGATATTTCATTTATCCCTTTGGGCTGCAGCATGCTGGCTCTGCAAGGATTAAACTAGACATTCAATTTATTTATACAGTTTTTTTTTAAATTGTAGTCAATTAGGTACAGTTTTGGATATAGAGTTATTATAATACGTACCCTCGCGATGATTTGGTCTGCAATGCTGAATGTATCTGGGTAACTATTCCTCCCTCTAACTATACCACCAAACGTACTATCCATGTAGCCTGTGTATATCTCCCACAGGGTCAAGGTTATGAAACTGCACTGAGTTCATTCCTTTGCTTACTTGCTAATGTAAAAGATCAATATCCCGATGACATTATACTCGTAATTGGAGATTTTAATTTGCCCACCGTAACATGGAATGTACATAACAATGATTCACATTTGACACCTGAAAATTTGAATATAATTAGTTCCTCACTTGCTGACACAATCCATTACTCCGAATTAAACCAATATAATTGCATAAAAAATGCAAATAACCGAATCCTTGATTTAGTTATATGTAATGAGGAATGTTTTGTTTCTCGTGCATGCGCTCCTCTTGTCAGCGAAGACTCGCACCACCCATCGCTTAAAATTACGCTACAAATAGATATACTTCCAATTATCAACGCTCCACTTAAAGAAATTTATCATTTTATAAAAGCCGATTATGAGTTAATCAACCAACATCTGTCAATGATAGACTGGTCATTTACTCAGCAGAATTCGGATGTCGACGTAGTAGTTGATTCCTTTTACAATATTTTAAACGACACCATCAACCAGTTTGTCCCTAAAAGTTTCGTCAAAAAGAGAAAATTTCCAAACTGGTATTCAGCTTCTCTAATCAAAATCATTAAAGAGAAACAAAAACTACATAAAAAATGGAAATCCAATAATAATCCAATAGACTACATAGAATTCTCAATCAAACGTACACAACAAAAATACTTACAAAAGCATTGCTACAATCAACACATAAGTTCGATTGAATCTAATATTCTGTTAAATAATAAACAACTTTGGAACTATGCTAAAAGCAAAAGTAAAACAATTGGCATCCCACAAATCATGCACCTTAAAGACGAGTCAGGCACCGGCGCTCATCAAGTGTGTCATTTATTCTCTAAACACTTTCAATCCACCTACGTTAGCGATAAGGACACGAATGATCCCAGTTTAACCGACAGTCCTACCTATGAGAATAATAATAATAACCCGATTGGGAACGTACAAATACATAATTCAATGATCAATAGATACCTGAAGAATTTAGATATTAGTAAGGGCGCTGGCAGTGACAGCATCTCGCCATACTTTGTCTCAAAATGTGCCAAAAATCTTTCATTCCCTTTAACGAACATATTTACATTGTCACTAAAATCGGGGAAATTTCCTACAAAATTTAAAGAAGCAATAATAATCCCTATTCATAAAACAGGTTCAAAAAGCAATATTGTAAACTACCGCCCAATCTCAATTCTCACAATATTTAGTAAACTCTTTGAGAAAATTGTCTACGATCAAATTTATACGACAATTGTTAGCAATATACAAAACCAACAACACGGATTTTTACAAAAAAGATCGGTACTAACAAATTTGGTAAATTTCACGGAATATTTAACGAGTTATATGGATAATAGAAACCAAGTAGATGTAATCTACACTGATTACTCTAAGGCTTTCGATAAGGTAAACCATTTCATTCTAATTAAAAAATTAAGTCAATTAGGTATCCATGGTGACTTACTTCGGTGGCTCACTTCATACCTTCAGAGCAGACTTCAATGTGTTTCAGTTGAGGGAACTAAGTCCAGCTTCTTCTCCGTGCCCTCCGGCGTACCTCAAGGTTCACATTTAGGACCATTACTATTTAATGTATATATATATGATATTCATAAATGTTTTTTACACGCCAATTACCTAGCATATGCAGACGATAAAAAAATATACTCAGTTATCAAATCAATCGAAGATTGCATTAAACTTCAAGAGGACCTCAATCGTCTTTTTGTCTACTGTAAATTAAACAAACTTATTTTAAATACCTCAAAATGCAACAAATTATCATTTACACGAAACAAAAATAAATTTTCCTTTGAGTATAAAATAAACGGAATAAATATTAATGAAGTAGAATCAATCAGGGACCTTGGGGTAATACTGGATGTTAAATTGAACTTTATACAACACACTGACGAAATCATCAAAAAAGCCAACAAAATGCTGGGATTTATAATTCGTATAACTAAACCTTTCCGCAACATTAAAACTCTTTATTCCCTTTACACAGCGTACATCCGTCCCCACTTAGAACACTGCACACCGATCTGGACTCCTTTCTACCAAGCCCATGTCGAAAGAATCGAAAAAATTCAAAAAAAATTTTTTAAGCACGTAAATTATAAAAAACACTTACACTTTTCAAATTACACAGAATCTTTAAACTTTCACAACTTCAACTCCCTCTATACACGACGATTAATTTTTGACCAAACTTTGTTATTTAAAATTCTTAATAATGGCCTAGACTCCCCAGAGCTTACCAACTTAATACAAATCCATATTCCGACAAGATCAACAAGACAATCCAACTTATTTCACTTGCCCACATGTCGAACTAACATTAGAAAAAATTCCCCAATTCCTCGTATATGTGCACAGTATAATACAAAATTTTACAATCTAGACATTTTCAACAATACCCTTCAGAAATACCGAATAGAAGTAAAGCGTACGATAGAAAATTAATACAACAGTGTGGGATGCATCGGGAGCATCACCTATCCTTATCCCATTTTCCTCTTCCTCTCCTCCTCACCAAAACATTTTAAGAGATATATTAAAACTCCATCTTCAATGTAAATTTAACATAGGAGACCTTTTTGGCTTGACTAAATTTAACTATGTATATATGTATCTCTATTTTATTGTTGTATATAAGCTGTATGTCTCTTACAAATAAATAAATAAATAATGATTAAATAGTTTTATTTTATTATCTCCTCGTCGTTCTCTAAAAACTAAAAGAACTGCCTATGCAAATGTATTTTTACCAATGATTGTCTATATATGTATAAGCATGATTTTTTTAAACTTATTGTAGTATGATAAACCTTTATCTACTAGTCCTGCTACTTTTTTTTTTAAATATAAAAAACACATTCACATACAACAGCATGCTTAATGGCTTTATTGTAAATTCCTACTTTTGGTTCGTGCTTGTATAAAATGTAGATATATCTTTGTGTATTGTACTTTTTTCTTTAGTCGTTTATTTCCACTTAAGTTTGAAGAGTTAAACTTCTTAGTTTTTAAACTGAGTTCTGCATGTTAACTTGGTGGTATTGATAAATTAAAAAAAAATAATAATTATATTACCTCCTTTATGTTTTGTAAATTCCTTCCGTCCAAAAATAATGTTTGTAACTCATAACTTTTATTGCTTTGTTGTAGCATGATATAAAATAGAAAAAAATAAAAATATTTTTTTTAGTATTGAACGAATAAGATTAAAAAATGCCAAATTGGAAACCATTTAAGCTAGATAGGTATAATAAACAAAATTATAAATAAAACACACCTTAACATTTTCAGCACCCATCTTTTAAATAAATAAATAAAAAATCATGTTTAAATATGTTTGTACTGCGCAGGAGTAGATAAACTTCTAAGACAAGTGCATAAGATACCGCGCATTTGAGGATGTCCAAATTCTTGTAAAATGCACTTCGTACCCAGGGAAATGTTTGCCAAAAACTCGTGGGCAAACTTAATTTAAAAATGTCTTACATGAGCGCGGTGACTGTGTTTTTGCCAATTTACACCGGAAACTTTTAATTAAAATAATCATTTTTATATATCGTAAACAAAATTCTCTTAGAGATGGGACAAGTCTTCTGCTAACTTCGGTACTACAATCGAATCGTAGATAATAGTTTTGGTACAATAAAATTTCGAAATTATAGTAAGAATCTATGATTTGGAAGCGCCCCGAGACAACTGAAAGTAGTCACCTGTTTTCAAGTACTCTGGTGTATACGAGTATTATATTATGTATCATATGTACCTACACCATTGTTTGGGTGAAAACATGGTTGTTTTTATTTCGTAAAGTTTTAACCCCAGGAAGCTGAATTCGCTATTCTGTGGTAGACAATAGAAAAGTTTTTTAAATTCTTTACTTAACTATTTAATTCAGCAATCAAATAACATGAAACTACAGAATTTTGACAAATACAACATACTAGTAAAATAACATGTACCTACCAACGGAATTTGAGAAAAAATACATTGACAATATAGCATAATGCAATATGCAAAAATCGTAAATATCCCCAATATTTCATTATGAAAAGGATAGGTATTTAAATTGTGACAATGTTGCCCCTTTTTCAATACTTTTCAAAGACTTTCATTCGGTTCCAAAATAATCCTGGTTGTTTTAAATTACAACTATGCGCGGGAAGTAAAAAATGTATATTTTTTGTGATAACTAAATTTAAATAAAAAACGTAATTTTGATTTTTTTTTTATTTGTCTGATGTTTGAGGAATTTAGAAATAATTATTGTTTATTTAACATTTATAGCTAGAACTAAAATATTAAATTATATGTACGCAGAAGGTATTTTTATTGGCTAAAAATACGTGTTACGTAGATACGAACAGAATTTTTCTTCATTAGCCACAAAGATTAAAAGTCTGAAACGTGACTTGTAAATTTAATATAATTTTTCTTTAAGGATTTTTCTATCTAATAGCTTCAAGGCACTTGAACTTTTAGAAATTAGGTAGGTACCTAACTTCGGAGTAAAAAGAAATTTTTTAGGATGAAAAAAAAGTACTAAAAACATAAAAATCAGGAAAATTTGCAAAAGGATCATCGAAATGTTTATCTCATTAAAATTGTAAAATAAAGAAAAATTGTTTCAGAAATTATATTTTTTCTAGTTTTGACTCCAGAATCACGACACGTTTTGCTCTACCATATGATTACTGTCATACTGAAACTATTCAGTATTTAAATTCACATAAAGAAATAAATAAAGAGACTTCCTCTACGGTTTGAGTACGAGTTTATATATCCATGTTGAATTGAGCAGCGCAATTATTTCCGTTAAAAAAACACTCGATATTTATTTTGAAAATTGACCATGACTAAATACGATTTAGTATAGTTAAAACTTTGGTATCTACTTGAACCAAACGTTCATTAATCATACTATGTAAATATTTTAGGTCCCATCGTTATCACATTATCACTCTCCAACTTGTGGATTAATCAATACAAAATTAGTTCAAAGTTTCTAATTTCCCGAATGATCTCAAGAAGTTTCCTGTTTCCTGGCAATTATCTGGTAAGCACACATCCGTTTCAATAAGAGCGCTCAGTGCTAGAAATATGTGTTTGCTTGGGATTGGTATAAGCTTTAAACTGGACTTAACTATTTATACATACATATTGGGAACATTAAATAGCCCCTTTGAGTTTTAAATGCCAATTCGTGCATCAATCAAATACGGAAAATTTCGTCCATACACGGAGAAAATGGTATTTCTAAAATACGATCATTTTATTCGTAAAAACGGTTAAAAACGGGACTACGTTCGAAATTACGTATACCAACAAATTATTCTTACATTTTCCCGCCAATAAACATTGAAACCCTGTTAATTTGTTCGTAAGAACTTCAGTCCCGTTTTCAACCGTTTTGACGAATAAAATGATCGTATTTTAGAATAACATTTTTCTCCGTGTAGCAAATACGATTAATTTAAATGTGTGTTAGATTGGGATGTCATACAGAAATTATATGTATGATTGTCATTATATTGCCAATGTGCGATAGGTATTTTTTTTTTACATTTCACCGATTCTGTAGTGCCTTGACAACAACAATAGCTACTCTCGCTATACCTCTAAATCTTAGTTTCAGGCCCATTAAAAAAAAATATATTTATTTAATATGATTGATATTTCCCTGGATACACCGGACATTTTTCATGGATTTAGGTCCATATGGCTAAAAATAACAAAAATAGGTTAAACATTGTTTTTATTTGATAAAATAAAAATAATTGAATCAAATTGTTATAAAAACCTAAGAAAACATATTATTATATTATTTTTTTTGGAATTGCACCTTTATCTTTTGCCATGGAAAAAAAAAAAAAAAAAACAAAAGTAGGTTAAAATTGTTTTATCTGTAATAAAATAAAATAAAAATCAAATAATTCAAAAACCTATGAAAACATATCTTATCGAGTATTAATAATATCGAGGTTAAATTCTATAAATACTTTATCTACTTCCTAAAGATCACAAAATAATCGAGGAAATAAAAAACTCCACTATCAAAGCCCTCTACTGACGTCAAACAATGGCTGCCAGAACAGCACCCTGAAGATGATTTTTCACAAAAATGGCGTTATATAAATCATCAAAATATTGTTAGAGGTGTAGCCAGCACGGTAGTAAAATAGCCTTTTTTGTAAGCAGTTGAGATGGTATTATTACTATTTGTTTGAAATTTTATTGAATATACCAAGTAATTAATTTTTTTAAATATCATAGGGTACTTAAGATAATAAAATTTGTGTAAAAATAATAACATTCTTGAGCGACTATAATAAACTATCAGGGACTGGAGATCCGCTTCAGCTTTAAATAGTGATCCAGCTAAAAAGCATAACAGCTAACAACGACAGATGTGCTTTTCTGGTGATAAATTATACATTATTTAATTTAAAATTCAAAAATTGCATTAGGTTCTGGGGTTATTTCGTTATATAATGTACCTACTGGTTTTCCTCGATTTCTTTTTAAAATTTTTTTTTTTAATTTTTAGGGGATTTTTATTTTCATGTAATATTTTCACCTAAAGACTCAAAATACGTTTAATTCGTGGTTTCATATACAGGGTGTCCGGGGGTAAAGTGCATTAACTTCGGGAGGTGATTCTACATCACGGTAGGAGTAAAAAAGATGAATGCCTTTTTCCGAAATTCCAAGTTTTTTTCCCATACAAAAAGACGTACCTACTAAAAATCCTTAGTGTGAGGTACACTTAAATTCAACATGGCAACGTTGCACATTTCTAATTGGCAGGTATCCATGGAAACCGCGTATAAACAACAACAGTGTGACAACCACAATTACGCTACGATAAAATTCAAAAATTTAAGTTAAAAAATAACAAAATGAAGACACTTATAACAATTAAATTATTAAACACTTTTAACCAACGTCGTTGCTTTTGACTAAATTAAGATATTTTTAAAATGTCCACCTTCTGCTTGTAGTCACAGTTAGTACAGGAAGGTTGTTCATCAAGAAATGCAGGTAATGTGATTCTATTATTTGGTTGATGCCTTATGTATCGTGGGTTTAACAAAATCGCACCAAATAAACACAATTTTATCAGTAAGGTTAGTTTACAACTAAATAGACAAGAATCAATCATGTATTGACAACAACAAAACTAAACGCACCGAACAAACATTTTATTTTAAGTACTCGTAAGTTCTAATAAATACACACTAGTTAAAAAAAAATACAAAATAAACAAGGTTTGATCATAATAATACGGTTTCAAAATTCAAATACTGCTGGGTACATTAAATTTACTACTTTGGCAATAAACAGTAGAATGACAGTTGCACTCAAAATCAACACTGGCGCCACTGGCTGATGGAATCGAGGTACGGAGGCACGGAGTAGCAGATTTGGCAATAACGAAAAATAGTTGTGCCGGCCTTATACATATATATAAGCCATATATATTTTTACTGAAAAAGTGCCCCTAAAAGTTGGACTTTCGAAAAAAGTTATTTTACTTTTTTATTCACACACGGAGAAAAATGTTATTCGAAAATACGAACATTTTATTAGTAAAAACGGTTAAAAACGGGACTGAAGTTCTTACGAACAAATTAACAAGGTTTCAATGTTTATTGGCGGGAACATGTAAGAATAATTTGTTGGCGTACGTAATTTCGAACGTATTATTTTTACATTTTTCCCCCAATAAACATTTAAACCCTGTTAATTTGTACGTAAGAACTTCAGTCCCGTTTTTACTAATAAGATGATCGTATTTTCGAATAACATTTTTCTCCGTGTACCATCATACAGAATCACCTCCCGAAGTTAATGCACTTTACCCCCGGACACCCTGTATAAGTAAATGCATAATAGGTATCACCTATCGGATGCTTCAAAATGCCTCGTAAATAAATACGCAGGTGGTTCAATTTATAGTAGCGGTAAATTAATAATTGAGCTCAACTGAAAATAATGTTCATTAGGTACCTATTTGATTTACGATGCTTAAAATTGTAAAATTATTCCCTTTGCCTGGACATGGTGAAAAAAACATCATTACATTTTCGGTATATTACTAGCTCCTGGTAAATATATTCATTTTCTGTTCACCTATGAAATGATAAAAAAATAGCGTACTTTGCAATTTTCGCACCGCGTTCTAAATGGGTAAATATGTTCACTTTGGCTTCCTGAAAGACCACCATTCAGAATCGAAACTTAGCTAGAAATTGCTTTAGACGCGTTTGATGATCTGATCTGAACAGCCAAGTTCTTCTGAAGCTTTCGTTTTATCTATATTTTCCCACTAGATCCGGCCATAAACAGGGTTAAACACATTTTATATAACTGCATTAAGAATATTACATATTCATAAAAATGGTTGCATCTGGGGGTTAGCTTTAATTACATACATAAGTTGTAATTATCCTTTCTGGACATAAAAAATCTAATTATCCTTCATTATAATGCTAAGTATATGTATTGTCAATCGCTCAAGATAAATTTTTTTTTTTTTTATCGATTTAACAAACAGTCGCCTTTTCCGAATAGTTCACAAACTAGATATGTGCATATCTAGAATTAATAAACCACAAGAATCAGAGTTCTATGGTAACATGAGTTTGTTATCATTAGAACTAGAACATTCGTTATCGGAAAGGGTGCAGAATGGGTTTTCAGGTCGATTTTAATATTCACGCTTACCTGCCGAAGTTGTCGAAGAGATTCGGGGCGCAGAATATTATTTGACAGTGATAAATTCCCAGGGCCACGCGGCCGGCAATTTTCCACCGTGTTGGCTTAATTCAATGATTGAGGGGAAGACGCTGGGGCCCTTCAGGTGCGAATCATTAATTCTTCAGAATCCGCGACCCATGGGAGCAGGAATGACGGTGACCGCATCGATCACAGCATCGGACGTAGCCGATAATAGAATCATTGCGGGACATGAGTTATGTATCACTGATACTACAATGCTTGGTCAAATAGAGTGTTAATAAGAGGGCAAAATCTAACATCATACTCGTATACCCAACATCAAACATCAATTCACAATGTATTCTTAGCCAATTAAAACTGCTCGGTGATCGAATGAATTAAGTTATGCGGTGATTATAGTATCGGCCTGCCGATAGTTGGATCATTGCGGTACATGAGTTATGTATCACCGATATTCCAATTCTTGGTCAAATAAAGTGTTAATAAGAAGGCAAACTCGTATACCCAACACAACAATTCACAATGTATTCTTAGCCGATTAAAAATGCTCGGTGATCGAATGAATAAATTGATGCTGTGATTATAGTATCGGCCTGCTGATAATTGGATCATTGCGGGACATGAGTTATGTATCACCGATACTCCAATGCTTGGTCAAATAAAGTTGTTATAAGAGGGAAAAATCTAACACCATACTCGTATACCATACACAACAATTCACAATGTATTCTTAACCGATTAAAAATGCTCGGTGATCGAATGAATAAATTGATGCTGTGATTATAGTATCGGCCTGCTGATAATTGGATCATTGCGGGACATGAGTTATGTATCACCGATACTCCAATGCTTGGTCAAATAAAGTTGTTATAAGAGGGAAAAATCTAACACCATACTCGTATACCATACACAACAATTCACAATGTATTCTTAACCGATTAAAAATGCTCGGTGATTGAATGATCAAATTGATGCGGTGATTATAGTATCGGCCTGCCGATAATTGGATCATTTTTTTTTATTTCTTTTTTTTATTGTTTATTCCAGATCTCGGGGAGGGTGGTGCAATCCCACGAGCTCCATATTATACATAGAACATATTATCAAATTAATATTAAAAATATACATATATATTGTGAGATACTGCACACATAGTAAGATAAAACAGAATAAAAATAATACAAAAAAAAAAAAAAAAACATGAAAATAAAGTTGTTTTTTTTTTTTTTTTTTTTTTTAACTATGACATCACGAGTTGGCTCCATCGCTTGTAAATAGGACCCTGCCAGAAGTGCAGTGCTGCCATCACAAGACCGTTTTCACTCGTGGCTAGTCGCGTTCTATAGCTGGTGATCCGTTTTTTGAGTAGTGCTCGGAATGCAGGAACACGCCCTTCTACAAACATCTCAGTGGCACTGCAGTACCAGGACAACCCAAAAAGTATTCGGTATGAATTGTTGTACTGTACTTCCATTATTTTTAGAGATGCTTTGTTATAGTTGGTCCACAGCTCCGAGGTATATAGGCTCGTGCAGTATGTGTTAAAAAAGTTGCCTTTTTGCTTCTGGGCTACACTTATTAAATCTTCGAGAAATCATATTTGCCCTAATGCACAGTGATCTTCTCTGTCGCTCAATATCAGTATCATCATTGAGTTCCGCTGTTACGATGTGTCCTAAGTATTTGACCTCCGCTTTTTCAGATATTTTTGTGTCGTTTAGGCTGACCGGTAGTACCTTTGTAGGACCTGCGCCCGATTTCAATACAAGTAACACAGATTTAGTTGGGTTGTAGACCATGTTATGTTCAGCGGCATATTCTTCGCATATCTTTAACAGCTTTCTCAATGCTTTAACACTTGGAGACAAAATAACCATGTTATCTGCATATGCAATGTTATTTACGCAAATGTTTCCCAGGTAACAACCTACCTTTGCCGAGGTGAGTTTATCGCTTAAATCATTCATATAGACGTTAAATAAAATCGGTGATAAGCATCCCCCTTGTCTGACGCCGCATTCCGTATTAACTGGTGCTGACATTTTATTTTTCCAGATAACTTGGTTCTCTTGTTGATGATGCCAGACTGCCAGAATGTTAATTATTGAACTGGGCACCTTCCTTTCTTTTAGTTTTTTCCAAAGCAGTGCATGAGATACTCGATCGAAAGCTTTACTCACTTAAGTCTTTACTTTATTGCGGGACATGAGTTATGTATCACCGATTTTCCAATTCTTGGTCAAATAGAGTGTTAATAAGAGGACAAAATCTAACACCACACTCGTATACCCAACAAAACAACTCACAATGTATTCTTAGCCGATTAAAAATGCTCGGTGATCGAATGATCAAATTGATGTGGTGATTATAGTATCGGCCTGCCGATAATTGGATCATTGCGGGACATGAGTTATGTATCACCGATATTCCAATTCTTGGTCAAATAAATTATTAATAACAGGACAAAATCTAAAACCATACCCATATACCCAACACAACAATTCACAATGTATTCTTAACCGATTAAAAATGCTCGGTGATTGAATGATCAAATTGATGCGGTGATTATAGTATCGGCCTGCCGATATCACCGATAATCAAATGCTCGACCAAATAAAGAATTCACAAGGGATCTACATCTAACGTCATACTCGCATGTCTAACACAACAATATATGTATTCTTAACCGATTAAATATGCTTGAAAATGTTTTTGAACTAGCCTTCTTGGGTTAACGTTTCGCAGAACCTGGCACTCTCCTTTCAGGAGAACAAAGATGAAACTGGTTACTGTACAGATTATAACATCAGCGAGGACGCACATTATCACATACATTTTTCAAAATAAACATTCCCTCCACAAAAACGTCAGTTCAATGTGGGTACTTCTTCAAAGTCATACTAATACGCACACTCTCCTATAACTCGATTACATATCAGGGTAGACAAAGTTCTAGAATTTTGCTAAGTTAGGTTAGGTTAGGCTAGGTTAAAAAGTATTTTTTACATTAATTCTCCACAGGAGACCATGAAAAAAATAATAAGTTTACCCTGGTGAAATATTAAGATTATTTCAATTACTTCTTTTCATATAGCTGAAACAGCTGTGCAAAACAAGTATTATCATTTGTTTCTATAAATATGTAATTATGAATAATTATTATTGTTGTTTTTTGCCATTTCTTTGCTGTTTTATTTGGAATTATATAGGTACGATCTTCTTTGGTGTGGGTACAATACGGTGTTTTTTCAAGAATTCATTGGAAGCCTAATGGTCGTTATACATATTAAATTTAGATGAAAATATTTTGTTTTCGATTACAATTCAGCATCACCGCAAATTGTGGAGATTTTGTCTGAAATTCTTAATTGAATTCGTACCCACGCTTCAACATGTAATGAAATAAAAACAAAGGATTTTATGCTGCTCATTACCATTAACAAATTACGAACTAAAGAACGCATTTTCTAATTTGCATGAACTTGTAAATCAATAAACGTTTAGCGGCAATAATTTATTATTAAACACGAATTCAATTACGCACTAATGAGAATACAATGAAAATATTGATAATGTATCAACTTGTATTGTTTATATTTGAATTAACATATTCTACGCCTTTTTCAATGTTCAACTAAACTTTTTAATTATTTGCTTATGTGGTAAACTATAAAGGTTTTGTTGTGCTAATATGTGCATTTTTAATATATTGCTTCATGCAATATTTTGGTAAGCGTTCGAAGGAGAAAACATTTTCCATCCGTACGATCGGAAACGAATGGTAAGGCACTTAGTTTGTGCAGTAAAATTTACATACATGCTAGGATATAATTCTACAAAGAGCGAGCCGAAGTTTGGTCGCAAGATAAGATATTTCATATCCATTGAGTGTACTCTGAAAAGAATTCTCAAATAAAATGCACGAATACTGAATAGCTGCGAAATATGATAACTCAGGTAGATGTGCTTTTATATATTTATATTATACATATTTTGAAGTAGGTAGTAGTAGTCGTTCTTAACAAAAATTCTCCCAAATAAATACACGTATGTTGATTTCAGTTTTGGATGTTCACGTGTTTTGACATCCCATTCGTAACAAGTTGTTGAGAGTAGAAAATCAGTTATCTTTTAAATTTTCCGAATCACCACGTTCCAAGTACCACCGCTAAAGTTTAAACTTTCCGGAACACGGGACAGAACAGTTCTTTTGCATCGTATTTGCTTCGCCTCTTAAACTGTTGGGAAGTTATATATCCACACCTGGTCTATTCGGTACACCCCTGTCCCATTTTATGCACTTTCTTTATCTTCGCAGAGAAAGTTTGAGAATAAAATTTCACATTTTCTTTAAAGATTAAATTTTATGACAGTTTATTTGCTCCTCAGGGGTGCTAGCATGGTCGATCGATATGAAGTTATCGACCAATTGTCGGTAACTTCTCATCGTTCCCTAGGACCACTGCAGATCGCTAATGTACAAACGGCAGTTGATATCGAATATATTAAGGACACTTAGTCATTGTGAACTGTCACCTATTCGTTTGCGATCTGCAGTTGTCCTAGGGAACGATGAGAAGTTACCGACAATCGGTCGGTAACTTCACATCGATCGACCATGCTAGCCCCACTGAAAGCATACCTTACCGATGCCCGATGCACTTACAATCATAGTTTCAACTCTGGAGATTGAATTAGCGTAAGGTGAGACCTATGTCTATTAGCAATAAACCTTGAAAATCATACTAGATGATTATTAATACATTAAAATACTCCCCTATTTCGTAGGTACTCATTTTTTTAATAATATTCTGGAAAGAGCGATTTTTCCATGAAAAAAAATCGCAATCATAAAAACCGTTGGATGAATTAATCTGCAGGGCTTTAAAAAATAATAAATTACATTCTGATATTGAGAAAGAACTGTCATTTAGAACGCAGTTTCTTGTTATTTATAAATAATAATTAGTTCAATTAATTTCTTTGCGAATTTTCAATTTGTATTTCACTCTGTCAGCGCGACGGAGCGTCCTCCCCACCGACTCGGGCGGCATCTGGGGAAATCATGGTGAACTAAATTTTTCTTTTAGCAATTACCCGAAAAAGAGATATCTCGAAATAATATTCTGCAGCTGGAAAACTTTTGTTGCCATCAAGGAAGATAGTTTCAGCTTGCACAGTAATAGGCAATACCGACTCAATCCTCCCTGCATATCTCTGGAAAATGCCACACTCGTTCTGGATCTCGCCTTCCACTCATTTTTCCTTCCGAATTTCATATCTTATTCTCGCTTGAAAGCTTGAATTTGCATGAAAAATTCCGGATAAGAATTTAAAATATGTTCTTACCATAAATTATTGCAAGTGATGTTTTTTCCTATCCCAGCTAAGTGGACCCTGTCGCCTTTGTTATGTAAATCGTTTTGTTCGAAAATTCCCTGAAATATATATATTTTTTAATGAAAAGTTACATCGCTTGAAAGAAATATTTTCTGACACAGCGAGCTCAAATGAGTCGGGAAAACGGAAGAAAAGTTTTATCTCGTTTAGGCATCCATAAAGCATACTTTTGTCGTCTTTTATTTGAATATAAAAAGAGGAATTTAACTTTACACAACCAAGATGAGCGCAATTGATGTGATTAGAGAGAAAAAGTTTTGAGATGCTTAGACGGTTTAGTTTTCTGGACATATCTGATGACGTAGTAGCAATATCAGATAATTAGAGTGGCGTCCTTATTAAAATCATGTATTTTCAAGTTGTCAATCAATTAAACCATGTGTACGTACGGATAATTATTACATCCCTTATTTTTTATGTATACCTATTATTGGTAATACATAACTGTGGCATTTACATTACAAATATTTAGATATGTAAATACTTAACAAAAATATAAAAGAAAGAAAACTAATTATAACAACATTCTCGTAAATTATACTTAAAATCTTTCCAAGCATATAAATATAATATAAAGTATAGTGTCCCAATGAGTATTTGTTTTTTAAACAAATCTACATCTTATTCCAAGAATGAGAATTTTAGACACTTTACCTTCAAAACAGTAGAAAGGTCACCAGATCTACAAGAGCTTTCTGAAAACCACCCCCGCCTTCTATTCCCACACCTTAAAGCAAAATTCTGATGCTTGATCATATTTTGCATATTTGTCGTTCAAAATAAGAGGAAAATAATTACTGTCAACATCTAATTTTAGAAAAAATATGTGTAAAGCTTGGGAAACACGGGGGACTTCAGTTAGTAGACGTATAAAAGATTTAAATCATAGCACAAAAGAGTTAGTTTAGCTTACGTATCTACCTAATTTCGCCTGAGTATTTTATAATCATTATTAACTTTTACAAATTCCTATTTCATATTTCTATTTTTAAAAATGATAACTCGTGGTGTAATTCCATTATAATAGCATAATAAAACAAATTTAAAACTTTTTACACTTTTAATTTATTGACCGTAACCGGTTTCAGCTTGTCAAAGCCATCTTAAGACCGGTAAAAAATATTCTTAACCTAGGGATTTTATACAAAACATATTAGGGTGGGGCAAGGAGGGGGAGAGGATGCTGTACAGGGATTTAATTCAATTATGGATTTTATTACATTTGTTGTTTAGTGGTCTTCAGTGTCCAACTATCTAATTATTTTTTTGGTTATTCCAAGTAGGCTAATTACATAGGGTTGGTAGCTTACATACTTTAGTATTGTTTGGGAAATACCTTGCAAGTAATGTGAATTATTAGCACTTAATGTTATTGTTATCAAGTCTATTATTAATTACAATCTTTATTATATTTATGATTTTTTATTATTTTTAAAATCAATTGTTTAATCAAAAATTCCATATCATCATAAATATAATAAAGATTGAAATTAATAATAGACTTGACAACAATAAAATTAGGTGCTAATAATTCACATTACTTGTAAGGTATTTCCCACACAATAATAAAGTATGTAAGCTACGAATAACCAAAAAAATCAAGACCACTAAACAACAAATGTAATAAAATAAATAATTGAATAAAATCCCTGTAGGTCATCCCCTCCCCCTCCTTCCCCCCTCTCTAATATGTTTTGTATAAAATCCCCAGGTTAAGAATATTTTTTACCAGTCTGAAAATGGCTTTGACAAGCTGAAACTGGTTACGGTCAATAAATTAAAAGTGGAAAAAGTTTTATATTTGTTTTATTATACTATCCTATTTCATACGCGTCATGTAAGAGTTTCATTTTATACACAATCATTATATGTGTCGTAGACAATGAACCTCTCAATATGTACTTGTAGAATATCCTTTGATTTATTACCTACTGTAAATATATAATCGTACCTAAAAACAAAACATTACTCTTTCTACTAAGTTAAACGATACTTGGTAAAAATTAATTGTGTAAATAAGATACTACCCTTGCATACAGTACTTCTGACGTCACATCCGTTTCCGTGTCGAGGCCAAGGCAAACAACCTCTAAAGTTATCCCCAGTCAGAAAACTTGAGACATGAAAATTCATTACATATTTATACGCAAGTTTTCTCCTGAACACACCGGCGCGCACAGTATTTGGGACCTCAATTACCTTGTCAAAAATGAGTGGAAATTGGAAGTCGCTGCCACCGCCGCGCTAGAAATAGTGGAATGTATGAACAATTTTTGTTCAATATTTTTATCTGATAACTGTCGGGAAATGGATTGCGAACATCTAGCTGAAGAAAATATTTTTAGGGTTAAATTTTATTTGTTTTCCTACTTTATTGGTACCAATGTCTACTAAAAGTAAAATAATTCCCTGATTAATCTAGAGGTTAGTCTGTCTGTAAACGTTGTCAACACTTGATCATTTAGATTACGTATTTAAAAAAAACTTTAACTTAAAGATATATCAGTTTCGTCCCAAAACTTTGGCGTGAATTAAGCTGTGTAGTGAAAAATAAATGGTGTTTAATTCATAAGTTTTCATTCAATGAAAAGCACTCCAGTTCAAAATAAGTATTCGAAATTTACTTTACAAAGTTCCTATGCGCACTTTTTTGTGACGTTACGCGAAATATTAATTACAAGGCTCGGTCCCTGGTGGGTCTAAGACAGTTCTTAGTTCGTTGGCTGAATTATGGATGAAGGAGAGAGATTATAAAGTCCCGTATTTTTAAAAATGTGAAAAACTAACACAATGAAAAACAAACAAAAACCAATATATGACTGTCATGATAAGCTGGATTGGATATCTGTTTTACCATCTGATGATTAATTCCTAGAACCAATACCAGGGGGGTTCATCTAAGTGCCGAACCAGCCTAAAACGTATTATTATACATTTTATGCCACAGAGGACAATAATAGTTAGTTATTTGATTGTAGCAAATGGTTTTGGAATACAGCAATTCAATATCCTCAAAATACTTTAAAAAATTAAAAATTTAAAAAACAATTCGTTTTACAATTGTTTTGTAATACCTAGCATACCAAAATCAATGTAAGAGGCTGTGAAGGTGTATAGTTATAAAAAAATAATTACCGGGTTATTAAATTGATTCCATGACATTTGATCCCCTGACAGTTGCCTCCCGGGCATTCTTACATACAATATGCAATCGGTTTAGGTAAAATACGGTATACCTACTAACACAAGATATAACTAAGTATCCGGGAAGAGGGGTGGAGAGAGGATACATCGCCAAATAATAATAACTAAAGTATAAAACATATTTTTTATTCAATTGTATCAATTATTATTTTTTAATTGATAAACTAATGTTTAAGACAAGATTTTTTATGCATAGCACAAAGGGTAACAATTATTATAAGCAATAATTATTAGCCTGAAACACTCATCCATATTGAAAGAATCTTCCGAGAAAAGATACATATCGCCGACGGGACTCGAACCCGCACCCTTTTGATTGCCGGTCAAGTGCTCTACCATTAAGCTACGGCGGGATACCTCCTACCCGCCAAATGATTCAATATATACCTAGTGTTTCATTTAACAATTACTGCTTATTACACTTTTTCATCCGCAAACAACCAACTTTATTTTTATATGGGAAAGGCATGTAAGTGCTAACTATCCCACTAGATGGCGTCGAGACATAGTATGCCTACATTTTTTTTGGTGAAAATAATTTAACTCGTCAAATATTAATTATTATTTTTTAATTGATAAACTAATGTACACGTATAAAATAAGTAAGGTAATTAGTAATTACCCTAACGTCAAGTCGGGTCGGCATACCTGTCATGTCATTTGGTTATTCAATATCTTATTTGTTGTAGTCAAACATAATAATTGCGGTTTGTATTCCATATTTGTTTGCGGTTAGACATTCCCTTCCAAATGAACAACCACCAGCCTGTTTTTGTATGTATGTACATTCTTTTGCGAAATACACTATATTTAGAACTTACCTGCGGTCCTATTCTGACAAGCTCTGTTACAGTTTTAAACGAGAAATAAAATTTTCCCTCATGCGCGCAAAGTATAATTTGTCAACCTAGTTTTCTAAAGAGGGTTGTAACGTTAGGGATTTTAAGGTTTTAACGCAGTGAGGAATAAGGACCAACTCCTCACGGGCGTATAGAGATTCCGCGGTTTGTTTCGCCTAAAATGTATCCACCTCTTCCTAACCACGCATTGTTTGTCCGTGTTTATTTAGCAGAACGTGACCCGGGCATGAATAGTAAATGAGCAAATACGGGAACGAATACACATACTGGGTACTGGGGGTACGATGGGAACGAGCCAATATGCTAAAACGGGGATTCTTTTGGCTCGTGATATGCAATGTGTATTATTTGCGATTGAAAATAAGGCTTTTTCGTACCCCTTTGTGATATTATATCGCTGTGTTATTTTTAGCTTTAAATATCAGGTAAATTTATGGATATAAATATCGATGTAAAATTTTAATAAAATGAGATTTCTGAGAAAGAGCTTTCTAATTTCACACTATTTTAAAGGGCATGTATTTTTATATTATATTTCATAACATATTTGCACAGCTGGACTTTTGGAGTCCTAGATTTTGATAGCGATTTCTTAAAAATTGTGTTGGGGATTGTGAAAATATAAAGAAAAAATGAGGGAAAAGTGTGTATTAGATAAACGCGTTAAACATACTTAGGTCCAACATTTGAACAAGGTTGACATTCGTCGTCGTTTATGTGACTCGTCCTTGGGTTCAACAGTTCAGATGAGGAACGATTTTCGGGCCTCTGCGTTTCTTCCCTACTACATTTCTCCACAAAAATACCCTTACACAGCATTCCCAAAGATTACATTGGCCCCTAGTGATAATTATTTTCCTTAGAGCCTCCCATGTGATAATGTTTAAAAAAAGGTGAAACTATTTTTTCCAATAACGTTTCATTTTTACTGGTGATCACTATAACGTTATTAATAACATCCGGAACAGTGGGACACAGTTACTATTACATTTTATATGCTTATTGCCGGTTTTCAAATTGGCGACTTCTAGGATCAAACCTACTAACTTCTCAAAAAGAGTCGACTACTCAAATGATTTATCTTTTAACAACCTGAGGTTTTTCAATTGAAATGTTAGTAATGAGTAGACATCGGATTGTATGCATTTGCATATGCAAATGCATATAACTCTCTAATTACGGCGTTAATGCATATTTTAGCCTTTTTTCCCAATCGTGCATATTTCGTTGATCAATTTGACAGTTCTGAGGCCATTGCAGTTCAGTCAAGCAAGCTAGCATTTGAAGACGCATTTATTAAACATAATATCGCCCTCATCTCAACACATTTCCACAAGTTACCAGATGCCATAGAATAATTGGAAACAAAAAACCTTCTTCTATTTAAAATCAATAGAAATACTGGAAACAATGATCGAACTTGCCAACGCCCTTCCTGGTTTTATATCAGAAAAGATTCGTAAAAAATTAGACGCTATTTTGCTTCTAAACCCTAGTCTTGAAGATTATGAAGAACATTGCCTACATCAACGGCACAGGTCCATACCCTTCCTAAACAGGTATCTCCAGAAATGGCGTCAAATTTTTAATTTTGTCCAGTGACATCAGTTGACGGTCGTTTTCGGCGTACAAATTAATACTGGGTGCAAACGTCACAAATTTGTGATCGAAAATTTTGAAAAATACTAAATTGTATATTGTCACAAAAACTATCCATAATTTGAAGAATATTTTGCTGTTTTTGTACCGTTTTTAATTAAAATACATAAAAATAAAAATGGTCTTTTGATTTTGCATTGTGCATATTTTGGGCATATCAAGAGTTTTTAGTGAATATTTCGGCTTTTTTTAGTGCATATTTTGGCACTTTGTTAGTGCATATAATCCGATGTCTAGTAATGAGTAATGTTTTTTTGCACGTTCTTAAAATCTTTTACTTCGATCGCAATAAATTGTTGTACTTAAAAATGTTTTGATTTTAGTTGAAGCATGTCAAAGACTGCCATTAAACCAATGCCTTCCTCAAACATTGCGGCTTGTTATCAGAATGTTGGTTGTATCGAGAACGTTTGTATTTTATCACAATGCTATGCGATTGCGACACAATGCCATACAAGAATTATGTAGTAAAAAGCAAAGAGAATGAAATAAAAATATTGTACTTTTGAAATATATTATTCAGGTACAGTTCCTGAATGTCAAATATTATTTCCATTTATTGTGGAGTAAACTATATCAATCATTGAAGAATATAGTAGGTACTAATAAATCTAAACTAAACATCAATTAGAACAAGACACAGAAAACTAAAAAAAGGTAACGGTTGCAACTTGGAACGAACCCAGGGTATCTGTTCATACCGGGACAAACGCCTTAAGAGGAATATAAACGCCAGAAATATTTGACTTCTTACCCCTTTAGCACTCCGAGTGTTTTTGCTATCTGCACGAGGAAAGTAGCACCAAAGTTGTTTTTTTATGAATAATTTTACAAGAATCAAAAAAACTTAGTCAATGGAAATATTAAAAAATAATCTTAGCCATAAAGGGGTATTTTTTAACAGTTGTTTCTTATATACCTTCATATTTATCTCATGAAAAAGAACAAAATATTTAGTAGTTTACGCTTATATTTTTTTTTTATGTAATTAATAATTTTATTTTAATTCCAATAAATAAAGAAGATAGGAAAAGTGTCAATGTATCTGTAGCATATTTTTTCATATTCTCAATGTAAACCGATTCGTAGTAAAGATAAATCTAAATAGCAATTTGGCGTGTAGCTTCATCTTAACCAATTCGGCCATTGCAGAATTGACAACATTATTTTTTTTTAATATTTTGGCTGCTATCTTTTTTTTAATGATTACAAAGTTCTAAATGAATTTATATTTAACCTAAAGTAGTATTTCGGATAAACATATCTTATTTATAACTTATTCTAAAAGCCGAAATCAATATTCAACTATTTCTATTTTTGTAACTGATAATTCGTGGTGGAATTCCATTATAATAGTATAATAAAACAAATTTAAAACTTTTTCCACTTTTAATTTATTGACCGTAACCTGTTTCAGGTTGTCAAAGCCATCGTCAGACTGGTCAAGACAATTCAGTCTGAAGATGGCTTTGACAAGCTGAAACCGGTTGCGGTCAACAAATTAAAAGTGGAAAAAGTTTTAAATTTGTTTTATTATACTAATATTCAAGTACATTTCATTTCAAGTAAGTATATCTGTTTGGAATTAAATTCAGCTGATCAAAGATAAATCTTAAAATACCACGAGCTTGATTACTGATATATTGGATATTATATCTAATTCTATTACCATTTTTTACCTTTTTCCTCGAATTAAATAATATTTATTTAACTCAATTAAGATAAACCCCTTTATCTTGCGATTATAATCTTTGTAGGCTTTAAAAACAAATATGTGATTTATTTTGGATACTATTTTACATATTTTCTACGACTTATCATTAATCATAAAAGTATCCACATAACCTTAATTTAATAAATTTGATTACAAAACTGTAAACGTCAAGATTACTTTTGTTGATAATACTATTGAAGGATTATTTACATCACTGATTACTTATTTATGTTGTTACCACTGCCAAAGTAGCCAAATACTGAGATAAACAATTATTGTTATTAATTTTGAGTTATCAATCATTGCTTTTCAGATTATGTCTGTAATTTGGTATTTTTCTTATTAATATGCTATTAATATGTCATCATCATTGTGACGACAAAGTATGTTGTGTTAAATATTTAAAAACAATAATATTATTCGGTTTTTTTATGGCGCCATTTAAAAAACCAGTGGTATAATCCTTGTGGAATACTGAACTGAATGTATTAAAAGAAGGGTTGTAAAATGTACGAAAACTCATTATTAACTAATGTCGCAGACTATCACCCTTCAATGGATTTCTGATTTGTTGATTACACTGCCAGAAATAAGAGATGTAGAAATTTTGCGAATCATGAATAATATTAATAATTTTATAACCAAGCAGAATCGTTGATCCGATGAAAATAAACATAAATTATTATCATGTCTATCGATAGACGAACTAATACGAAAAAGAAATAAGCTATACGAGTGCACAAGATTGCAAATTATTCAGTAATTTTCAGTTGCAAGGGTAGGTAATAGTTAATAAAGACTTCTTTTTTTACATTAGCTCCACACAGGAGGCCCTGAGGGAAAAAATCCTTCAGGGCCCATGTCATCTTTGAAGATGCTGTGTGGAGGGTTCCTGGGAAGGAAAAAGGTTTGAGGGGTGGGTAGGAATCTGGGGATAAATATGTCCAGGAGTGATGAACGTGTGAAGCTATCCCTCCTACTGCGGTGGGTCGAGAGGGTCCGGCTGGAGAGATCAAAAGGTCTCCCTCAACCTCTCCCCATCCGGCCTGCCACGCAGATGGTCGGCAGACGCATTCGCCCCCAAGTCCCGGACAAACCTAACCCCATGAACCCGGGCACCCCTGCTAAGTCACCAAACGTAGCGAACCAAAGATAAATCTTTAAATGAAGAAATCAAGTAATAAATTTAAAAAAATCAGTGATCAAGCTCGTGGTATGAATATATAAGAGATGCAAGAGATTGGTTGAATTGATATTTTGGCTTTTCATTAAAATTTACTGTATTTACCGAAAATACTAATTCTATTACTTATTCACCCTAAAATTTGTTTTCCTTGTAAAAACTTTACTTAAACCATAATTCAAAAACGTGTCAACCACGAACCACGAACAAAACCGCTTGCAACGTGCAACGTTTTGTTATTTTTCTACGAGACATGAAAACATTGCATCACAGTTTTCTCACAAGACGATAAACTTTTGAATATAATATTCTCATATCTTTATAATGAAACCCTTGCATTCACGGGGGTTGGCGTTGTTTTTCATCCCTTAAGCGACAAAAGCCACGTCTTCGTACAGATCTGCTGTCTGAGGATAATTCTCCTTTAAACTTAATGCAGCCCCCGCCTCCAGGCAGGGGGAGGCTTGGCTTTTATGAGTTGCACTCGACTGTGAAAATAAAAAAAAATAATCCGGGTGGTCTGCTCGACGCTTTTTAAAACGTGGTATAAAAGAGAGCATTTTAGAATAAAACTGATTGGATTATTTATATCAAGATTTGCATGGAATTTATTCAGAATAATATGATTTTTTCCTGAAACACGGTGTCTTTGTGTACCTCACTTTGATACATATTTTTAATAACAAGCCATCCGATCTGTGCATAAACGTGCCAGGGAAGATAATAAATATTTTATAAACTATAAAACTACAAAAATATCTTTGAAAAAAACGTCACTCTGTCAAAAATATTTGATGTTAAAAATATTAAACAAAGTTTTGTGAACAAAATTATACTATTTTATTTATGTTTCATTACAATGTAATGTTCATTACTCAGGTTATCTTTTGTTTTACAAACATGTAATATTAAAATAATAAAAATATTATTAAGTAGTTAGCAAGTGTAGAACAAATTTAGTATATAATGTATACCCTTATCAGTATTTTTCTCCCATTTAAATAATGATTTTAAGCTATCTCTCGAAAATAGGCTAATAAAACTTCGAAATTCTTTCAGATGCTCAGTCGTTAAAAGCTTATCCCAGAATAAACACTTTAGTTAGCAAAGCAGCACAAACTCTCTCTATCATATTTTATGAGACGGCATAAAACCTGTAAATTCCGTCACTACCCGGCGGTGGAAGGGAAGGGGGAGGGGTGGAGCTCCTACCCCTACTCTCAGCCCCTGTTGCAAGTTCTTTCATTAAATATCCATTAAGGGTTGCACTCTCAAGCCAGCCCAGGCTGCTAAAGAAAGGGAGTCGAGATGGCCTGGGAAAACTTTAGTAGACTTCTTGTAAGACAAAGAGACATTGTTGGAGCATAACACATTTCTTTTTAAAATACCTCGCTGACACCTATCTTGTTTGGTTTAGTTTCGGGTCTCATGAAACAATGCATCCATTGTGCTTTAGTCGTGAATGTGAAAACTGTCCAAATATATTTTTTATCCGAAATTTCTTGCATTACTCGCTGAAAGTGAAAAATTTACAGATATTTTATTGTCTTCTGGATTTAAATCGAACCTGGGACCGTGGGACTATTGACCCAAAATAAAGACTTACCCTTGTGACTTAAAGGTCATTAAAATTTTATTATCTTAAATTTATTAAACTACATCCACAAATTTACTACAAATATCTCATTGCGTTTTAGTCATTAAATTTAAATGAGATCTCGTTTTTTTATGTAATCCAATATTGGATCTCATTTTGCTTTTTTATTTATACATGTTCTCAACTTCTACGTACTATCCTTTGCTGTTTTACTTTGCGTTTACTTAATTAATTACGCAATTGTAATTCTCATGTTATAGTTTATATTATATCATACTATAAGTTATATTATGTACATTATACCTTATACTATAAGTCGAAAGGCGTTAATGACACAAATAGATAATAAATTATTCAAGAGGAAGATGACTCTCTATATGAGAGTTTGACAAACCATCCCACACTTTGATGCTCACTTATTGATAAATTTTGCACACCTGTCGTTCAAAATACGAGGAAAACAACAGTCTACATTTGATTTTGAAAAACTCTGCGTAAAGCCCGGGCAACGCCAGTAAGTCAGCTAGTATTCTATTGCTACCTATTAAAAGATGCATTTAATTTTAATAATTTACCTTTTTTATTTCCCATTTTAATATTACCACATAAAATCTTTAAAGAACATTAGTAGTAGCAATTAGTAAGAATTTGTTTAAATTATTCTATTCTTCCATTTTTCGTTTAACATGTATTTTTCGTCTAATTTCTGTAGATAAAATACGACATTTTGGGGTATCGTTTCAAGGATGTATTCATACTGTAACTAGGAAGTAACTAGCTATATATGAGCGAGGTTACGTAAAATTTCGCGAACAAAGTATGGGGTCGTATACATAAGTACCTACCAACCCAATTCTTAAGCGCAGATGTTTTCCGAAAGTAGGACAAGAAAATGTTTTTATACGTCACTGAGAAATGTTTTCATTTTCACAGATTATCATATTTTATTCAAGGAGAGTCGGGAAATTCCAATAATTTATTCACCGGGTTTCGATGTTTCATTTCGCGGCTGAAAGGAATCGAAAATAAGGAAGAAAAATATCTTTCTTCATTCTTGATTGATTTTAATTTTGTTTAAATACAAAAAAAGTTGAGTAAGTAGGTACTTCCTAAATATAATGTTAAAGTTGAACACAAGAAGAGAGATTTTAAATAATTTACACTACACAAGGACGAGAAAATGTAAATAATAATAAATTAAATATTATTAATAACCAAATACACATTCTTTTAAATAGTCAACTCTCGTATTTATTTTCAAACAATATTTATAAAACTTTATATTTGTCATTTTGATATCTTGGTTACTCTTTGATTGTTTTGTGTTAATTTATAAAAGTTTATCATAAACAAATTAATTTATTACCTATTTTAAATTAATGTTTTTTTTTATTTATTAAACTTTTAGTTAATTAAATCAAGAAAATTTGTAATGTTTTTTGTGTATAGAAATAGGTATATTTTACAATTTAAAACAAAATTAAATAAAGTTGCACGTATCCTAGTTAGATATTTGATATACCTTTTGATTACAAAAATAATTTTTCAGTTTGGTCGGGTATTTTGGCTTCAAATCCAAAAATTAAGATTTGTATGAAACGGGCCGCGCAAACGTTCCTGTTAGGTCTACGACACAAAGCATATCTCAATAAATTACATCAGTGCATTCTAATTAACATAATTATATTAGAAATATTAATATTTTTATTCCCAGCTACATATGCCACAGGGATATAGGTACGATTCAATTTTTCTATATTGGAACTAAGGCAGGAAATATTTAAAATATGATCGAGACAAGAAAAAAATATTGATACCTGCCTAAAGGAAAAGTCCAGAAAAAATAGCACCAAAATGCACAAAATAAATGACAATATTCGTGGATAAAACCTAGGTCATACATTCCTCTTGGATGGATAGCAGTGAATGAAGATCTGCAGTCTGTTGTCGCGATATGCGGAACACAGCGTTTTTGAAGTTCTGTAGTGTATTGTCACGGCATGATAAACAATGGGGAAATGAAAAAGAAAGAGTCCCTTAGAGATAGACAGCAATATTTTTTATCTGCTCCGTCCTCAGCCTCTGGGGATGGGAGGGCCTCATAAATAAGGGGTGTCCGGAAGACTATTGTTTTTTCGTCCGCAACCATTAATCCGCCATGTTGCTTTGCGGGAAACCTGTCACCGGTTCGTTTTGATAAAAAAATGTCGCGGGCTTTAGGTCTAAGGCGAACGGCCCCAGTCCACTAGACTTTTCCACTGAGGATTTGTAACTCTTTGTTAACTCTACCCTGCTAAAATTAAACGGCGAATAAAATGTTAATTAATTAATTGAAGTCCGAAGTAAATAAAACTTTTGTTTTGACAGGTGATTCGTTGCATTGATTTATGTAAATGGTTGTGTAAACTTTAGAAATTTATATTAGGTTAGTTTAAGTAAGGCTAGGTTAGATCAGAGTAGTTTACGTTATGCAAGGGTAGTTTTTAATAATTCCTGGTATTTATTAATCCGAAAATAGCTTGCAAACGACTCCATTTCCGACATTATGATGAAATATTTTGGTAAATGCCCAGGTAAAGGTTGGTTTTGTAAATGTCCCTAATGTAGGTTACGCGATTTGAAGTCAGGTTTTGTTAGGATAGTTTGGGTAATGTACGATTGGTTCAGTTAATTAGGTTTGGTAATTCCTGACATTTACCATAGCAAGGTGATCAGTGCACCAAAGGCGTTGATACGATTGCATTTTGGATTTTTACATCTAACTGTGTCTGTATACTCTACAAATTACCAGTAAAAACTAAGAATAGATTTACCAACGTTAATCTTTTTACACCAAAATATTTTTCATAATCCCTGTAATTTCAACCCTTAAAAATGTCCCGACTATGAATGATGTTGCTGATCCGGTTACCTCTAGATATTTAAAGCTAGATTTATTGGGTTGGATTTTCGAACATTGTCACCGTTATCGCGATTTATTCGTACGGGCTTTATTTAAGGATTGTGTTCTGATTGAAGACACATCTATTAAAATTCTGATTTATTTTTATCGGCAGCTTATCGAATGTCTCGAACACATGCAATAATTTCTAAGATTGCGAGAACAGATTATCTATCACTTCAAGAAATACAATTTTTAATCGGAACGTCAAGAAAGATAAACAATGTGTGATTTTTTTCTCGTTATTACGGTGTTGCAAATTTTCTTGAATTTTATTTATTTATTTATTAAAAGAATTTTGAACATTGTATAAATTTTATGTTTTTTTATCCCTAGCATGCAAGGGATATCCCTGTGTTATGGCGGGTGAAGTTTAGGTACAGATAATGTAATTTATGGTTATTTTTTTAAATTGATAAACTAATGTTTAAGACAAGATTTTTATGCATAGCACAAAGGGTAACAATTATTAGAGGGGTGCGGGTTCGAGTCCCGTCGGCGACATATATCTTTTCTCGGGAGAGGTTTCAATATTGATGAGTGTTTCAGGCTAATAATTATTGCTTATAATAATTGTAATTTATGGTAATGAAGTTTACAGATAATATAATAATTAATACTTGATGATAATGAAGTTTACAGATAATATAATAATGAATTTATGATAATGTAGTTTACAGATAGTATATAAAATTTATTTATAAGTTTACAGTATATGGTTGATAAATTAAATTTTACATTATTAAATTATACAAAATTATCATTGACGAAGAAGATAACAATAATAATCCTTTTTTTTAAATATGAAAATAAACAAGACACGGAAAAATAATAAAATATAATGGCTCCAATTAGGACTCAACAACAATAATATAATATTATAATATAATAATACTGAAATATGAAGTTGACAAATACGACAGTCTCATAATAGGGTGCAATAGCAAAATTGGTTGACCTGTTGCAGCCATTATATTTTATTATTTTTCTGTGTCTTGTTTATTTTCTTATTTAAAAAAAGGATTATTATTGTTATCTTCTTCTTCAATGATATATTACATTGATGGGAATAACCTTCAAAAGTTAAAAAGAGAGTTTTTTCTTATAAAAAAATTATACAAAATTAAATTAAATTACAAATAATATAAATTGTGGTTTCTAAAAGTAGTTTATAGTGAATAATGATAATTAGAGTAATAATAGGTTGAAATTGATAGTTATTAGAGTTATTCAATTCAAAAAGACTGAAAAAAATTATATATCATAGTTTTTAAATGTAAGGATCCATTGTGATAAATGTTTTTAAATGCAAGTACTACTAAACATTCATAAAATAAAGCTTGCCTCTTTTCGCCTCTGCTGCAAAGTACTTTAAATATTATTTAGCTCTTGAAATATTAAAATTCTAGTTGGATTATGGATAAATATATTGTCATGAAACATCCAATAAGTAAGCAGGAAAAATTTTTGCGAAAACATATTTCTAATATGTAAAATAATTTAATCGCTTGGGCACATAAGCTCGTTTTCACGACAATTTAACGTAGGTAGACATAGGAATGACGTATGCCCCAGAACTGAGTTATTTAACTCCATTTAATAATGATATCATCAAATCATCTATGTTTAAGAGGCTAGACTTTGCCTGCGTCTGTCATTCTGTCCCGCTCACAATAAGCTCACGTACACTTACAATACATGCGAATGCGAAATGTGCGAATGAGACAACGCTCAAATTTACCTACAGAAATCGCTCGAAAAGGGGTTTATGGAAAATACACTTTTCTACACCGAAACTTTCACGAAATTGAAATTTAAAAAAAAAAATATTTTTTTAGAAAGAAGAAGCTACGTCCGTAGCTTTTTATAATGTTATAATTCTTTATGAGAGTTGAGTTAGCAGCACTTTTTCCTTAAATAATATTTTTTGATAAATCGTACATTTTTGACAGTGTATGTTTACGTTAATACGAAACGCATCGAAAATTCGAAAACATACCGACATAGTTTTCACCCTCTAGAAGGCAGTATAAAAAAATATATTCATTTTGTGCAATTTTCGATGTAGAAAAGTGTTTTTTCCCGGGCGTCCTTTTTGTATGGGCCGAAAAGCGAAGTCTATCATCTTAAGCATTTTGATAGACAAAAATCATGTATGCGCTAATTCTATTAGAACCAATATTTACTACCCGGTTTCGCCCAAGTTTAACTTTCCCACTTTCTTCCGAAATATTTTTCCTTTTTTGTCAATTGCATAATATTGACAACATAATTTGCCCTCTTCTCTAAGAATTCATTCCGTAAATGTATATTTCAAAGCTCCATAGCTCACGATGGAAATGTTTATCATTACCGTTTGTTTAAAAATGTTTGCTCTACTAGACATTTCCGACAGAAATAAAAAAAATATGTCCCAAGTGTCCGGAGCCGGTGAATTTATTAAAAAATTTAATAACCCAGAGCTCACCCCACGATAGTTTTTGTTAAGTCTGGTTTATAGGTAAGATGTATAAAACTATAACTATCTCCCAGACGCGCGAGGCGTTGTAGAATGCGCAAAACATAAAAATATTTTCCGAATCATTAATCCGACGCCTCAACTTAAGACGTTTATTTTTACTGCTCAAAGTCTGAAGATAGGATGTATCTATTCTCACGTAGCTCTTTGTACATACAGTAAATGTCGGTCAGGACTGAGTCTTACGATGAGATGGATCGTTGCTCAATTTAGGATAAATGGTAAAAAGGTTAATAGATCATTATTAATCATTGAATCAATCCATTTCAATTGGTCAAAAACTAATAAATCATTTACTTACTCCATCAAGGACGAATCAGTTGTGGATTGTGAATACCTCCTTCAAAACATAATTAGTGAAGACAGTCTCAAGATAATTAGCGAATACAGAAGAAAAGAAATTAGTTATGAGATAGTTTCAAAGGGAAACACAAATCGTCTCGGTTTTAACAATCCTTTAACGACATCTCGAGCATCCCCGACCGCTTCAAGACTTAATTAATTTCAAGTGGTTACTTCCAATCCAACAAAACTGGGAACCAACCATTTATCAAACTTTTCGTTTAGGGGAAATCAAATACCCTACTCCACGGCGGAACTCTATATTTTCTTCTAATTGTATTGTTTGCCAAAAGTCCATTGTTTCCCCCTAGTCGGATCCACCTACATGAGCCACTCCTGCCAAACCACCCCCACTTTGAGAATTATTTTCGTGATTTGTATTGCCTTAAAGTACGTCAAAATATTTATTTCTTTAGCGTTCTCTTTTTCATTCGTCGGACGATTTTTTACGAGTGATTATCATTTTCTTGCTCCAGTTTTAATTAAAATATTTTGATCTGAAATTTTAATGAAAGAAATGCTTTAATTAAATTTATTACCTGATCGTCGACTTTGAATACATAATTCGAGGCTGAAGAAAGACGACTTTTATTCTATTTTACAGAGAATGATGATTTTTATTAAATGATTGTGGTAAATCACGCACTCACGAAAAATGGCCTTGTACTCGCGTGTACCTACTTCAAATTATAATTATACATTTATTTAAGTAGGTAATTCAAAAGATTTTATTTTTTTGCAGGCATAGGAGAATCACGAATATGGCTTAATTGACTGTTAAAATGTTTGTTATTCCTAATAATCCTATTGTAAGTTTAGCATCAAAAACTGTTTTAAATTGAAATGAACAACAGCTCAGACCGATTTAGAATGGTGAAATAAAATAGTTTGAGTTAAGCCACTTGAGTTTATATTATTTTCAGGAGTACGTAATATGTACAGGGTGTAAAGGGACTTACTTTTGCCAGTGATTCCTGGCATTATTTGAAGTAAATAATGGTAATGTAATTTTTGTCACCTGTGTCCATTTTTATGTTTTTTTTTCAAACCAAAACAAAAAATATCTTTCACATGTCATCACTGGTCATTCAGCCGAGTAACAGGCTTTCGCCCGATCCTAACTATGGTAATACCTAATAATTTAAAAAAAAAATTGTTGAAAAAAAAAACTAAAATGTTACCAGAGACCAAAAATTAATTTACATGTTTTATTTCAGTTAAGGTAAATCAAGTAAGCTCCATAACACCATGCATAGGTAGTCCATTCACAAGCTTACCACTATACAGCAATTATTTTAATTTGTGTCCTTCCATGTTAAATCCCTTTTGACGATATTCGCTGTTAATAATATTAAACCACGTGTGATGTAATGAAATATATAAAAATTATTGGGATAACAACTTTATGAAGGTCATTAAAAATTGTGCAAACCAAAATATGATGTTGAATTATTACATAATGTTTAAGAATAATGAATATTTTAAATATTCCAACTTTAGAAAACAGACGAAAAATAACTGACCTAACCTTTTTATTAAAATCATTAAACTCTAAATTTGATTGCTGTGAACTCTTGCATTTAATAAATCTACACGTACCTACACGAACTACTAGACAAACATTAACATTTTATATACACACATCTGATGCTAACTATAATTTGCATTCCCCAAAACAACGATTACATAGTCTTGGTAACCAATATTTAAACAATATTGATGTCTTTGACAATAATTTGAATTTGGCAAACTTTAAACACCGTATGTGCGAACTATTTCTACTAAATTGATAAACTATCGTAAATACCAATTTTATACATTTTTATTAATACCTATTATTGTAGATTTGGAGGATATTGGCAGGCTATCTATTTTTACTTTATTTATATTCTGTATTATCTACATTTTGTCAACTGGGACATATATCAAAGAAGTAGAATCTATCAGGGACCTTGGGGTAGTACTGGATGTTAAATTAAACTTTATACAACACACTGATGAAATCATTAACAAAGCCAACAAAATGCTAGGATTTATCATTCGAATAACGAAACCTTTCCGCAACCTTAAGACTCTATATTCCCTTTACACAGCGTTCATCCGTCCCCACTTAGAATACTGCACACCGATTTGGACTCCTTTTTACCAAGCTCACATTGAAAGAATCGAAAAAATTCAAAAAAAGTTTTTTAAATACATAAATTATAAAAAAAAACTTCTCAAATTACACCGAATCTATTAATTACCATAACTTCGACTCCCTTCATACACGACGTTTAATTTTTGACCAAATCTTATTATTTAAAATTCTTAATAATGGCCTGGACTCGCCAGAACGAACCAACTTAATAAATATTCATATTCCGACAAGATCAACACGGCAATCTTATTTGTTTCATTTGCCTACACATAGAACTAACTTTAGAAAAAATTCACCAATTCCCCGTATATGTGCACAATATAACACAAAATTTCAAAATATTGACATATTTAACAATACACTTCACAAATATCGATTAGAAGTAACACGTACGATCGAAAATTAATACAAGAGTGTGGAATGTATTCGGAGCATCTCCTATCCTCATCCTATATTCCTCTTCCTCTCCTTCTCACCCAAAACTAATTGTATGTAATAAAACTCCATCTCCATTCAACTTTAACATAGGAGACTTTTTTGGCTTGACTTCATTTAACAATGTATATATTTATCTTTATATTTTATGTATAAGCTGTCTGTCTCTTACCAATAAATAAATAAATAAATAAAACTCATATTTTATCTAAAATATATGTGTCTTTATATTTTCTGTTACTTACCTGTATTTTATTCACTTTTAACTCTTCACTGTAATTAATCAAAACATGTATTGCTTTATATATTGCCCTATAAGCGTTTAAATATAAATAAATAAGATTTAAAAATTTATTTGTAGAATAATTCATGCTTCTGACATTTACATATTTGACGTATAGATGTTTTGAGGACGCAGATAATCAGCCAATCATTGTTATTGATCTTTATGATTTTGAATATTACATATTGATTAATTTAAGCATGTTATAAGGCACATATTGATTAATGTTTTTAATTTGTTTCAGGTAAGCCAGGCAAAATTTCAGTAACCATCCACATTTGGGGGTAAGTTAATTAATGCAAATCCTACATACTGGCAGATCGGGAGGCCGGATAAACAAGGTCCCGCCCTCTGCCACTGGGGGTATATCTAGTAATTCCCCTCGTATGAGGGTAAAACATGAAAAATATGATAAGAAGCATGTTAAAGACTTGATTATAAAACGTATAAATAAATGACTCAGCGAAATGAAATAAATTTAGATTATTCGCGAGGACATCTACGCGATAGATGCATAGATAATCGAATCAAGGGAAATGGGCCATGCACCAATGTTGGTATGGAAACGCGGGCACAAAAACGTCACCAACACAGTTCATCCATACTACAACAAGTTTCATCTATGCACAGCGGCGTCTCGCCTTTGTTTCTACATACACAACAAACGCTTAACTTTCCTTTTATTTATTGAAGTAAAACTTCTTTACGCACGCTTGACCTGGGAGGTAAGCTGACGAATGCGTTACGAAAAGTGTAGTCGAACGTTATGAAGTGCGTACGGGCTGTATCACACTGTGGAAACAAGAGAGAAAGAAGTGCGCGCGCACATTTTCTTTCTCTCTTCCTCTCATAGCCAGTGCATGAAATATTTCAGTCAGTATTTTGAAATACCAGTGACGCGCCAAACGCGGGGGAAAGCAGACGTCGATGCGCGTGGCTTGAACGGACAAGCGAATGATAATAAAATTAAATAAGTATTTGTATAAAATTAATATACATAATGTATATATTTTATACATATAAACATGTATATATACGTACATATATATAGATGGAGCTAAAGAAGTTTTACTTCGGTCGTGTGGTCCAAAGCACATTCGTATTTTGTATTAATCTATTCAATAAAAACGAATCTATTAATCATAATTGAAAATGTACTGGTTTCATCCTAGTATCTTCAGACATCACCGAGAAATCGAAATCTGAGTTGAGTACACAGTTATATGTAAAAGTGGATCCTCTATTTGGTGCAATACTTAGATTATTCATAAACACCACCAGATCAACTTGTAATGAGTTAAACAAAATGTTTTCTGGGTCACTAGTAGGATATTCGAATATTGCTTTTATCATTGTCTAAAAACTTTTTTTTGCCGTTATCTGTAAACGTTGACTTTAAACTGTTCATTTCATTTAGAAAGAAGATTATTTTACATACAAATTGATTGATTGGCGATACTAGTTTTTACTTTTTAAGCGAAATCTGTCTTCTTTTGAACAAACAAAAGAATATTGAACAATACAGGGTGTCCGGGGGTAATGTGCATTAACTTCGGGAGGTAATTCTACATGTTGGTAGAAGTAAAAAAAAGATTAATAACTTTTTTAGAAATTCCAATTTTTTTTTTCATACAAAAAGACGTACCTATTAAAAATCCTTAGTGTAAGGTATAAACTAACTCGATAAATTTGCTGTAAGTCATCCAGGCCCGACTAATGGCGATGTTGGTTTCGAGTGGCCAGTACTGTAAAAACAGAAATACCTACTAGTGCCGGGCGCACACGCCGGACTAATTTTGTCTTTTTAGCAAAAAAGTAGGTACCCCTAAAAGTTGGAATTTCGAAAAAAGTTATTAATCTTTTTTACTTATACTGTCATGTAGAATCACCTCCCGAAGTTAATGCACTTTACCCCTGGACACCATGTAACTTCGGCATTCGGTTCTATTATTGTCAATGAAGTGTTTGTTAAAGCGCCTTGCCTCACAATTGGTAATTATCAGCTGCAAATTATTACTTCGTTGATTGTACGCATTAAAAACGCAATAGTTCGAGAGTTTTTGGTCCTGGTCCCAGCGAGAGCTCGCACAGACGTCATCGACGTAAGTCCCCTTCCTTCTCACGCGTGTTGTTGGAAAACGAAAAAGACAGTATATAAAAAGCGCTGAAATAACATTGATTAATATCTTAATAACAATCTTTAACCCAACTTTATGTTTAAATTGCTAAAATGCTATAAATATTTTAACGGCAGGATAGTTTGCTCGTACCTCGTATAATGAAACACGTGTATTAATAATATTTATCCCACGCGCCTCGACCGCTCATTTTAAATGACGAAGTTCGGTGGCGGTTTGGGCAGGGCGCCTGCGGGCCTGGTACCGCTGAGAACCCGGAACGTGCTCGGAATTCCAAGCCCGGAACCTCCTGTACCAAACCACCCTCGCCCTGAGATTGTGCGGAGTGCGGCACCACCCGCCGTATACCGTAGTATAGTGTACACCACCCGTCTTACCGTGTTTACCCGGAGGGCAGGGAACAAGGCTTCCACCGTTGAGTAATTATTGGAGGATTCGAACTGTACTATACCTGCTATCTGATAGTGCTAGGTAGCCAAAACTAGGATTCCGTAAATATTCAGTAACACCTGAGTAATCAATCAATAGTACCCTTGTTTTTAAATAAATTTTTTAATTTATTTTGTTTTAAATGGTTTTGGTGAAAATTATACAATAAGTTTTTAAATCATGAAGTAATGTGAAACTGATGAATTAAATATCCAGCAATTTTTATAAAACATTAATCTTTATACATATACAAAAATCTCGCGTCACGATGTTTGTTCGAGATAAACTCAAGAACGGCTCGACCGATTTTTATGATATTTTATTTGTTGGATTTGTCTCCACCCCGAATTACTAAATAACGAGCTATGGCGTTAAGAAATTTGCATAAAAAATTGAAATAGGTCAAACGCGAATTGTTTGAAAAATGGGCGGAGGGGAACTAAAAAGGGAGGGGGGCACACGGGAGGATGGACGAGAGAGGGAGAAAGGCGGAAAAAGTGGAAGGGGAATGCGTGAGGGGGTCGCGGGAATGGGGACAGCGGGAGAGGGGAAGGGATGTTGAGAGTGGAGGGGAAGGAGACGTGGTGTGGAAGAAGAGGCGGAAGGGGAACGGGGACAGAAACAGCAACGAGTGGCCGGTTCATCTAGTAGTAATATAAAATAATATACAAACTAAAACAATAATAAGAGTTTTAACTGATTTGCTTTTTTTATTCAAAATTATAAAATCTTTAATTGACAGCCCTAATTTGTTGGAACTAATTTGCATTAATATAGGTACGTGCCAGACAAACTCGCAGTAAAGATGCTTTTAAATGCAATGATAACTTCAACACAAATTACTCTGTTTATTCACCAATTCCCAAAATTCATAGCCTGGCAAATAAATATTGTGAACTTATAGATATATTCAGTGTTAACAATCTTGCAACTTTCAAAAGGCAACTAATTTTAATTCTATCTGCTAATAATTAACTTTTATTAGTTTTCTTCTTTTATAACATCTTTTATTCTAAAAATAAGCGTATTGATTACCGATTACTTTACAACAATTTTTATTCATTAATAATAATTGTTCATTCCACAACGTATGCAGGGGTATGCAATGCAATACATACCATATTTAATAGAATTTGAATAAATAAATTAGCCGGCGTGGTCGAGAGGTAAGGCTCTTGACTACCAATCCGAAGGTCGCGGGTCCGAACCCGCCGTGCGCAAATAAATTTTATTTGATTTATTTGTGTTATTTCACAATTAATTAATTTAAAAAAATATATAGTATATTTGTGCACGTTCCAGAGTGGAAGATACTCTTAGTATCGCCCTGGTGTACGACCACCATTCAGAATTGAAACATTGTTTGAAATTACTTTAGCCGTGCTTGTTGACCAGATCTGAGTAGCCAGGTACTGCCCCACCTTCCTCTTCCTTATCTCCTCCCCTTTCTCACTTATCTGCAGCCTTACAACATACCCCAAATTGGGGATGCCATAGTCTCACTGCCTCCAGACGAGCAGTTGAAACTCTTGAGTGTTATTCATATAATTTTTTTTTAAAGTACAAAAATGAATAAAAAACAATACATACACATGTAGAAAAGAATAGAAACACAAAATAAGTTTAAACTAAACCAATATTACAATAACTGCCGTTATTATATCCGCCACAGAAGATATATCATCCATATTATAATGAAATTCCACCACGAATTATCAGTTTCAAAAATAGAAATATAACATCCAACTAGTTACTGTCTTGGGAAGTATTTTACTCACGTAGAATAGTATCTTATGAATAGCAGAAATATTGCGGAAACTGATCATGAGTCCTATTATCCTGCTTATAAGATGATAAAAAAACAGCCAACCGAATCGCGGTTTTTTCTCCTGTTTATACGAAGCATATCTCAGGCAACCGTATAATATAACTTATTAAAGGAATTCGGATTACTAACTACTCTACCGCGAAAATATATTCGACTCCATATCGGTAGGTAGAGAGGACGTAACACCAAACAATTTTATTATCGTCTGGAACCGTTAATATGTACACATTACATACCGTTGTGTTATTCCGACTCTTAACGTGACCCGTATTAAGTATTTGATTCACCACTTGGTCGTGCCATGATTTCCTGGGGAGCTGCCGACGAGACTTTTTACATTTTCGAAATTCCCCGATTCCGAGACTTCCCAGTCTTCGAGAATATATTTCACCTTTAAAATAATCACTTTAATTTTTTTTTTTCAATTCTTTTACTTATGGAGACACAAATAATTTCTGAAGTTTTTAAATTTATTTGGTTATATTGAATATCAATTTATATTAGACTTCTTTCAATTTTATCAACTTATTTTAATTTATTATTGCTTTTGTTGTAACATTTTTTTTTTCATTTTATTATGTTTTCTTTATTGTTATAATTTTAAGAAATTTACAAGAAAAATTATTGTCAAATAACTGTGTTACTTCTTATCTTATAAACTAGAATTTAAAAGCCCAATAGGGCGTGTAATAAATAAAAAAAATTAAACTTAAAAAAAACTTTTTGCCGGAAGTATTTTCATTCGTAGACAAAATATCATTTCATTAATAATAATTTCTTATCACTTCCTTTTGACCGCCCTTTTCCTCTTTACTCCGAGGTGTAAACAATTTTTTTTTAATATTCCTTATTCAGTATAGATATTATATTATGTTAGCAGAGCTTATTACAGATGTTTCAAATTTTTCAACCACACGGGCGTATGCGCGTATTTTGGTGATCGAATAATTTATTACGATAAACTAAAGAATTTGATCTATTGACTCGAGTAGTTAGAATCAGTGAGTTATATTTTAATCGAAATTAACGTTCAAATTGAAGAATAGTTGTTTATAGTTGTCAGGGAACCTTATTGATATTATCAAAGTTCTGTCTTGCTGTGGGCAGTCGCAATGTTCTATAAGTTCTCCGTTCAATACCGTCATTGCTGAAATTGTCACGTACAGAACGGACCAGCGTGCTGCTCTGAAGTCGCCCCTATTGAAGTGTCTTGTTGAAATATCACCTGAAAGCAGTCACGTCATGGTCCTAATATCTATAATAATCCGTAGGTTCTATCAGGATCGGATTATATTAACTTGAGCCTACTGTGATCTGGATATTATTGAGAAGAAATCAAATCGATTAAAACGATGATTAACAAATATTAAATTGCGTCGGTGTGGCGATTCGTCAAACATGCCAGCTCTAAAAAAAAATTGTAGTTCCTACAACTAAGGGAATTTGGAAGAATAATAATTACATTGATTAGATAACGGTTGCTTAGCATTGCACTTTCTGTAGGTATATTTCGCAAATCTTACCCTGAGTTCACGAATGGTTTGTGAACGACATGTGAAAGAAAAATATAAAAGGCGTTTTTATTTTCAATACATGGACTTCTAATACGTTTTCATAAATATTTCATCTGATCTTTTTTTAAATATTGCTTTAAACATTTTGAAGAGAGGAGTGGGGTTATATTAAAACGATAAGAATTAAAAAAAAACCAACGAGATTTTTAGAATTTTAAAACATTAAAGGTTTTTATTTAGACATTTTGTTTTAAAGAGTTTTACTTTCAATGTACTTTTATTATTATGAGCAATAACAATTAGCCTGAAACACTCATCCACATTGAAAAAATCTCCCGAAAAAAGATACATGCCGCCGACGGGACTCGAACCCGTGTCCTTCTGTTTCCGGTCTTCTGCTCTATCCACTGAGCTGGTAACCGACGAGTTAATTGAAAATCAATTCATCGAAAGCAAATTCCTCGACAACGAGTGGTTAGGTTAAGTTAGGTTGAACTCGTTTTCGATGAACTCGCCGTGAACCCACTGAGCTACGTCGGCTTATCTCTAACCCATCAAATAATTCAATATATACTATCGTTTCATTCAACAATTACTGCTTATTACATTCACCTGCAAACAACCAAATTTATTTTATATGAGAAAGGCATTGTAAGTGCTAAATCTCCCACTACGTGGCGTCGAGACATATTGTATCTGCATTTTTTGGTGAAAAACTTTAACTCGACAAATATTAATTGTTATTTTTTAATTGATTAACTAATGTTTAAGACAAGATTTTTATGCATAGGGCTAACGATTATTACAAGCAATAATTATTAGCCTGAAATACTCATCCACACTGAAAAGTACTTTTATTACTTAGATTTTAATTTTTCTGCTACCCGCGAAACTGTTTTCTGCTAACGGCGAAAAAAAATGTTTTTAATAGTTTTAGATTAAGTTAAATAATTATTTGATTACACTCAAAAAATAAATCTTACTATCTTACTAATATCATAAACGCGAAAGTTTGTATGGATGTATGTATGTTTGTTACTCTTTAAATCGAAACTTAATACATGGATTTTAATGAAACTTTACAATAATATAGCTCATACATCGTAATAACATAAAGGCTTTAATTTATTAAGCTAGCTATTAATTTTCAATATATTGAAAATAATAATTATTGTTTAATAGAAAACGTCAAAATTTGAGAATGACATTTTGCAAAACAATGATTGTTAAATCAAAACTCTATTTTGGAAAAAAAAGTACTCGCCTAATACTTTGATTCGAATCAAGAATTGTACATATTTTAAATAAATAGGTTAAGCATTTTGGTATAAACGTAGATGGGACCTAGGAAAAGAAAATTGATTACTCGAAGTACTAATCCTACGTAGACGAACTCGCGGGCAGAAGCTTGTGAATATATAAATGAAGAACATTAAGACTCCATTTAAACTTATACAATACTGTTCCAATATCCCACTTGCTCCTCAATGGTCTTTAAAAAAAAACACTTGTAATCACTGCTAATCTCTTAAATTTAAACCAACAACAAGCCCTTCTTAATTTGCTCAGCAGAAACTCTTTGAGGCCGATTGCTGTCTGGATGTAATTTATCAGTTAATGTTATCTTATGGCTGAGCCGATTTCTCTGGACCCTATTGAAAATAACTGCTTTTGTAATGAGTTTCCTCCATGTTCAATCCCTATATCCCTAATCCCGAGTGGCCATTGTGGTCGACTTGGTGGGGATCGTCCCCAATCCTATGCGATTGCTTCAAGGGCTGCCCAGAACACAAACAAAAAGTTCATTCTTTTTAACAATATAAAAAATACACGTAGGAATTGTTTTGTTCTTTTTAGGAGCGGGGTTCAATTTACTGGTCATATTTGGATTCTAATTACATTTTGCTCTATTTGCTTCTATGTTATATTAATATAAAGTTCAGAGATATTTAGTTACTAAGAAGGAACATACGCATTATTTTTCATTCGGCTTAAGGCTGTGGGATTTATAAAATAAGGTCAGGGAATTTAGTAGGTACTGATAGCTCGATTATATATGGTAGGTCACATGTTTTGAAATGTATATATTTTTATTATTATGATGCTTATGATAATGTCTACTTGTAATCAAATAATAATAAAGACTTTTTTTCAATAATTTTATCTGAATTCCTCACCAGAGTTCCAACTGCTGCCAACCGTCAGGAGTTAGTGAGACCATGGCATCCCCAATTGGGTTATTTTATGAAGCTGAAGAAAGAGGGGGGGGGGGGGCAGATGAGAAAGAGGACGGTGGGGAAGTGCCTGGTATTTATATCTGGTCACCAAACACGGCTAAAGAAATTTCAATCATCGTTTTAATTACGAATTGTGGTCTTATACGAGGTCGATATGGAAAGTATCTTCGACTCCGGAACGTACCGCAAATAAACTATTTAATATTAACTTTTTTATAAGAAAAACTCTCTTTTTAACTTTTGAAGGTTATTCCCATCAATGTAATATATCATTGAAGAAGGAGATAACAATAATAATCCATTTTTATTAAATATGAAAATAAACAAGACACAGAAAAATAATAAAATATAATGCCTGCAACTGGGACTCCAACCCAGAACCTCACGTCTAACCGGGACATACCCATTAACCAATTTTGCTATTGCACCCTATTATGAGACTGTCGTATTTGTCAAATTTATTATCATTTATTTTTTATTGTTTTTTTTATATTTAATAAAAATGGATTATTATTGTTATCTTCTTCTTCAATGATATTTAATATTAAATTAATAAATTGGGGAAAAAACACAATATAATGAAATAAAATTTATTTGAGCACGCCGGGATTTGTACCCGCGATCGTTCGGCGTAGGACTAATTAAAATATGACATTGTATAACGTGACTTTTTTGCTAAGATATTATTTGTTATTATCAAATAATTTGTTTACTGATCAAAATTTGGTAATTTTGTGCTTTGCGTAATTGATATTACAAAACATATTTATATCTTATTACCTACATGAGTAAACATGAAAAACAACATTGACCTTATGCATGGGTGTTAACTATCATTTTGTACCTGTAAATGAATAAATTATTGATAAAAAGCTACCTTCATGAAATGATATTGTTTTTGTGAAATATAAATAATAGTGATACTTGAGTTTCGGCAATATATTAGCAATTTTAAAATTACCTACTAACATCAAACAAATAATGTTAATATATAATTATCGTACTTTGTACTTAAAAAAATTGGCCCTGAATACTTACTTATACAGCTGCTTTAAAATACATTATACTTCCCAATTAATTCCACTAGGTTGGCACTTATCCATGATTACGCAACACTTTATGACGCATCCACTCGGGGATATAAAACGAGTCCACTTCCCCATCCCTACGCCCCGCTCGTGTGATGGAATCCATTTATCGTAATTCTGCCTCATCCCTAACGCCATTGTTGTGTCCGACCTTTTTGTGATTATTATATTTCACGCCGCCGCCATTTCCCGAAATGTGCCCGCTCTGTATCCCATTTGAAGATTGATTTTGGCCAATGGACAGCTAACTGTGTCACGGCACTGGGGCGTGTGGCGATTGCGTCCACTCTGACCGGACAGTACCTACCTAGTTTGACGTAGGTACTTTTATCATAATATATACATTGTAGTTATTTCTCGGCATTGACAGAGTTTAACACTATGTACCTACTTATTTAAAAAATGAAAATTTTGTATTAAAATATCAGACCTCATGACTTTTATTAAAGGTAAATATTTCAGACTATATTAATAACGATGAAATTGATGTAATATTTGTTATATACGGTATTCGAATAAGGACGCTCGATTTTAAAATGTAATTCTTTTTTTTTTCAAAGTATTTACGGCAAAAAGTGTGGAATATGAGACGTCGTTCAAAAGTCCCCCGCGGCTTTAACACTTGCCTTTTAATCTACAAAATACAAAATGGACTTATACACACAAATACAACACTTATGAAAACGTCACAAATACACGAGCATTATACCAGACAAAATAATAAATTGTACTCAAATGCTGTTAAGACTGAAAGTGGCAAGGTAAGCATTGGCCACGAGGGTGTTCAAATGTATAATCGCCATCCAGACACCCTAAAAACGGAGAAAAGTATAAATATATTTAAAAAAAACTATTTAACCTTAAGTTGATAGAACAACATTAATTTTACTACTTTGCGTTTAAGTTAAGAAAGAGAAATGTAAATTTCTTTTAACTTAAAATTTTAAAAATTAAAAATGCCTTTAGAGTTCTTCCTGTGGGGCTATCTTAAATCGAAGGGCTATGCAATTAAACCGCAAACAATCGACGCCCTCAAAGTCAACATAACAAAACCATCGATCAAATTCAGCTAGATTTATGCGACAGCCATTGAAAATTGGACCTCCCGAATTCGCGCCACCAAACTAAGCCGCCGACGACATTTCAAAGACGTTATATTCCATACATATTGCCATGAAATATACTTTCAAGCAAATAAAAATTGAGTAGATATCTCACAAACAACTTGTTTAATTTACATCTTTATTGAAAGACCCTATATTTTGCGATACCTCAACTAGCTGTTAAATAAGTTTTTTCTGAGATCTTTCTTAAACAGGTTGTTTGTTTAGGTGACCGGATAACTCAGAATAAATTCAACTCAACACCTTCTTTGAAAATTCATTAAGAGTCATGAAAAATATATATATATATATATAAAATTGGTTAAATAGGTTATGTTAGGTTAGGAATCGGGTGTTTGATTGTTATTGTTATGTTTTATGCCTCTTGTGAACCAGTGTTTGCATACCCCACTTCAACGGTTAAAATCTTTGATCTCCATGCCCCCCTACACCCTCAAAGATAAAATTCTTTAAGCAAGCGCCGAACCCTAAAATTTTCTTGATTCAGAGTCAAATATCATTAAATTGAAAGTTGCATATTTGCAAGGGAAGCTCAAAAAGGGGAAAAACAGGGCCACAAACACACGAATTAAATCGATAACCTCAACAGGCGTCGTATAAACATCTTTTTCTCCGAAATTCAGGAATCAAAATTGTAACGAATTTCCCCTTCAAAACATTTAATCCCCCCATACCACCCCCTTGAAGAAACACTGATCTTGATCACCATCATTAATATTTACAGTTATTAAAACTTATATTACAAAGGTTAACGAACAAGTCCTAATTTTCTACTATCGACCAGTTCAAAAAGGGTTTTTGATTTAAAACAGTGATTTGAAATTTTGTTAGACCAGCGATGAAATCGGATTCATTGCCCGACTGTTCGTCAGGGTAATAGAAAAATATCTATGCATTTTATAATTTATTTTAATTTTTCTCTGCCTTTGCAAAATGGACACTTTTCAATCCATTCAAAAATCATGAGAGATATTATGCGTTTTGAAAGTGCAATCAAACTTCAAAAAAAGAAAAGAAAGTGCAATCAAATTGCATGATTTCATTTTTATGGATCATGCATTTTTTTTTTGCTGGGGTTGAAGCGGTCGTTAGAGTCGGTGTGGTCTCTAAGAATGTATTCTGTCCCAGATTCTTTCAGTCATTTATCATCCCATTCGTGACCGCCCAGATATTTTTTCCCATCAGCATTATTCCTTGGACGAAAGCATCCATCTTCGTTTCGCCTCCTTTGAGTTCCTGATGGGGCAATTTGCATAGATTTATTTATGTTCTGTGCTAACGCATGACACATATATTTAGATATTCATATTTATGCGGATATAGGTCTGTCAGAGAAAGGAGTAGGTTGCTTCTCAATAATATGTACTTGCAAAAGTACAACAAAGTCAGCTTACCTTGCAGCTTATTGGCAGTTTAAACCCCGATATCGATACGATAACGTCGATACTAAATAAAATGTCGATACCTCTGTTGACAGCATTGGTGACATCTCAAAGACTTCTATGGCGTCAGTTCGGAAACGGCAGGGCCTTAGTAAGGTTGACTTGCAGTTTCACCAGAGGGAGAAACATGGCTGACCATGACACGTTATTATACTTAAAGGGTTTCTCACCATCCTCCTAATAGCTTATCTACACTAATAACGAATATTTTTGATTTACGATTTAGGGTTTATTTATTTATTAATTTGGTGTTTATAATTTGGTACTCGAACCTATGAATAGTGGCTATATATTGGATAAGTTGGCCGAGTTTTCTTACCACTGCGAGGATTTTATTTTTATTTTTAATAATATTCGTTATTAGTGTAGACAAGCTATTGGGACCCTGTTAGATTATTTTATATCTTGGTTTACCACTTTATTGCAAATGATATGGCACCTAACCTTTTATTAATCTACTTAATATCGATTTGTTATGATGTTTTGACATTTATAAGAATTAATTAACTAACGAAGTCATCTTTAAAGCTTCGTTCACACCTAAAGATAGAACAAATAACATCTTTTAAACAACCATGTATTTAGATTTAATAACTCGTAAACTATTTAGCTTCATATTAATGAATAAACTTTTAACCTCTTTCATTTCTTTCTATAGTTGTCTTTCATGCCATCTTAAGGTACACATTTTACTATTACGCGGGAGATTGGATTGACATTTTCCACGAAACGTGTTGTCGCGTCGACACTTCTCAACGTACTGACCTTGAACCGGCCTCGTTGCGGAGGGGAAGAGTCAGGCTACATATAAGTGTAGCCAACATGTCGAAAATAAAATTCATTCGGTCGTGAGAGCCTCAGTACACTTACTTTCTGGATACGCCTCGTAGGTAAAGTTCTAACTCAGACTGTGAACAGGGGAATAACCAAAATACGTCTTTCTTCGGGTAATGTGTATTCAATAAATTCCTTCCTGTTTCCATTTTTTAAGCTTGCAGCTCGAATTTGGACTCTCAATGATAAAGTTGTTGCAAAAATATCGATTTTGCATTATGTTCCTCGATAGAGGCATGCTAGGTATCTCTTTGCATGTCAGAAAGACTAACGAGTGGAATAAAAACAAGACAAATATAGTCTGTATTACGGTCACGATCCAGCACACTCAACTACTATGAGACCATGCTGGGCATGCGGCACGCCTAAATGACGACAGGTGGAATTCAAACACCAACCAACTTCGGAAGGATTAGTGTCGCCAAGAATCAACAATCACGAAGAATTTTATTGAGGCCATGTCCAAAGCTGGAGCGGCTAGTGAAGAAAAAAAAAATGCTTTATAGAAAATAAATTCATGTAACTTGAGAAATTAAATGATGGTTCTTACAAATATAATTTTAAACAATTACAATTTGGTAGGCGGGTATGGGTACCGCCGCCCCGGGAACCATTTTTTGGATAACCAACACCTCTGCCATGGGTCACCCCAAGTGGTTCGCTACGTTTGATGACTTAGCAGGAGTGCCCGGGTCCATGAGGTGAGGTTTGTCTGGGTCTTGGCGGCGGATGCGCCTGCCCACCTTTTGCGAGACAGGCCAGATCGGGAGAGACTGGTTGAGGGAGACCTATCCTAGACCTCTCAGTCGGACTCTCGACCGATTCATTCGTTCGTCCGTCACTCCTAGACACACTGACCCCCAGATTCCTACTCACCCCTCATTTTCCTTCCCAACACATCCTCTCCTTCCTTTCCTAAAAAGAACCCTCCATACAGTATCCCCAAAGATGACATAGGCCCTGAGGGGAATTATTTTCTTCAGGGCCCCATGTATGGAGCAATAAAAAAAAAACACTTATAATAATTGAAATAATCGTTTTAATATCACTCTCAGAGATTAATAATTTAAAAGATGATTTAAAAAGGCGGAGAAATCTTAACTCTGCTAACCTAACACCTCAAAAGACAATAAACATTATTATGTGCAATATTTTTCAAGGGAATTTGTATAAAGTCTAGATGCTTGTTCCTTTTTGTGAAACGATATGCGATAAACACGTTCATTTCGAGAGAAAATATATCTTAGATGAGAATCCTGGAAAATTTATCAAATTTTAACTTCCAAAAAAAGCTTTCCTATTAATTTCAAGTTTTCCTCTTACTGAGGGCTAATTTATTTTTGTGAAAATGTGCACGACTGTGATAAGAACTTATAAACTCATTTATGCCTCGCTGGGAAACTTCACATCTTTTGTCCTCGCGACCAGAAGCTGCGAATTTATTTTTCCCATTCATAAAGTAGAATCTGGAGGAATGTACGGAACTCGTTTGGAAGGGGAAAAGGTGCAAATGGTACAGCCGGCAGTCGTTGGCTTCTTCTTGCGGCCCTGTGGGTAGCCACCCCCACCCCCCCCCCCCTCCTCTAGAGTACAATGTAGGTACTAATATGTACTTCTAACACTGTTCAGGTGCACATTTACAGATAAAGGTGCGATGGCGTAGTGGCGTTCCGTCCTTTATTACTTTTTTTTTTATTTTCCTTATGTTTTTGTATAGAAAAAAGATAACAAATACGGTTGTCTTTCTGAGAACAAACTGTGCAATTAGATTTGGAAATCAGTAAATTTGTGATTGTATTTTCTAAAGATATCAGCCAATAAAAATATCCGTTATGAAAATGAAGATAATGTTGGTAGTTCTTAGTCTAAGTAATGATACAGTTAAATATTACTGAATCGGACACATTAGCTCAGTTGGTAGAGCACCGCTCTGGCAAGGCTAAGGTCCTGGATTCGATTCCGAGACTTTAGATTGTGTTTCTCTAATATTGTCTCCATTAATTAACTATTATAATCTGAGGTTTTATACATTATGTTAAAAATAAAAAATAAAGTTTTTTCATTAATTTGGGTATTTTCTTGCAATTAAAAACATTAATAATCCCAATTCAAACACGAGAAATGTTTTTCTTTATTGAATTGGGTAGATTTGTTAAAAAAACTATTTTTATTGTAATTAGCCAAAGAATTATGTAATTATTAGACTTATGATTTTCTTTTGTAAAAAAAAAAAAAACGTCTTGTCAACGGACCTATTTCAAAAAAGTTAAACTTGTCGTATTCACACTACCTACCGCCAATACTAAACAAAGACATGATTTCATTCAATTTCTATGGAATTGTAACCGAGTTTATACAAAACACGATAACTTCAATGATACCGTCTGTATGTTACTTCTGCGAATTCTTTTAAACCACCTCGTGTAATTTTTTTCTTTAGAAATTCATTATAAAAACAAATTTGGAACGCCAGTGCTGTATCGCACTTTTACCTGTAAATCAATCACCTTGTACTGTGTTGTAGAATGTGGAGGCACAGTTGTAAAGGTAATAGGGTGGCTGGGGAGAATGCGAAATCCACCCACACAACCGACTTGACTATGTTAGCCCTTCCATCGCTATTCCAGTCAGGCGAGCCGAGATTCGCGTCCACTTCATATTGCATCAACCACTTTGCCTCGGGGGTAAAAAAACCCTCCGACTTTAAATGGGAATATTGCATTTCATGTGATATTTTTAAAATAACCTATGTATGCAAGGATGTGGAAATGCAAAGAGCGTGGTTCTGGACGGAGGTGAATGGTTGTTTATTTTCCTTTACCGGATGGAAATTCAGAGATGGCTGCCTCTTTTATGTTAACGTTATCTTATTTCATTAAAAATTACGAATTCTTGTATTGAGTTTCACAACTAGATTGGCAATCACATGAAATAGCATAGAATAAAGAGAAGAAAACTGTAAATGTCTTCATACATGTACGTTTTTAGATTTTCACGGCCAAAAGCATTTTCGTTGTTTGTTTTTGGGGTGTTATGCCGTGTTGTGCTACCTCCTTCTTTAGTCTAAAAAAGGAGGTAGCACAACACGGCATAACACCCCAAAAACAAACAACGAAAAAAGTCTTCATACATATTTGAATGGAAACCAAATTAATGTTTCTGAATATTTAATATGAATAATCGTATATTTAAACGGGATAGATCTCGATCCCATTTGAATTTTGAAATCACGGTGAAACTTAGTTTTGTATTGAAAAGCCCGATTGGCCACATATTTTGATAATGTAACGCATTTCTTGTGTTCTTCTACTTTTTAGTATATACTTCATAGGATTCAAAATATTCAATATTCGATTTTTCGTAAGTACATAAATAAAAGGTAATAGTTTTTCTTTACAATATTATTTATCTTTCGTAAAGCACCTGCGTAAACTGTTTTTTTTTTGTAATTAAGTTAAATGAATTCAGTTTTTGTTATACGCTTTGTTAGTACTAGATGTGAAATAATGTAAATAACACATTATTTTATGCAAAATAAAAATTAATTTTAATATTTTCTACGTTGTGTATTTTATCATAGTTACAAAATTCATATCCATGGTTTGAAGATTTATTATTTTATTCGCACTTCTCGTTAAGATTAAATCTATTTTGAAAGCAGCTTGCAGCTAAGTTTGCCAAAGCACAACGGACGTTATTTCAATATTCCACTATTTGCCTTAAAGTTAGCCACGTGGAAATTGAGTGCGGTAAGCCGGCTAATATGAGTATTACTAGCCCAAAGCCTTGCAGACGGGACGTTCTGGGATCCGTAGTAAATCTTGGTACAAAGGCTGGCAGAATTGGGTGAAAGCGCTTTGTGCTATGGCGCGCGGTTCGCGGTTCGTGGACTCATAGGGTGCTTTTAGAGCCGTAGAGCCGTAGAACCGAAGAACCGTAGAGGCATCCCAGTGCCAAATTTCCAGAATACCTGGGTTCCGTATCAAACGTTGTTAGCTTTGGGATTTGATGCGCATTTCGGGTGCTTTTGATTTTTATTGCATAATGATCTGTTTGCAGTAGTTTATTTTTAAAAAGACTGCAAATAATGAATAGTAACAACACAGCAATAATGTATTATTGTATACTGTGATCTGAGATTATAATATTTATATATTTATTATTTAAAGTATGTGGTATTTTTCTAGAAATTGGATTAAACTAGTTTTCTTCCCATAAATTGAAAAATATTTTTTACAACTTTTTTGCTTTCGTGGACTATTAGTCTAAAATATTATATTATAAATATCCAATTGGTAGAGGTGTATGTCCCGGTAAGACGTAAGGTTCTGGGTTCGAGTCCCAGTTGCGACCGTTATCTTTTATTATTTTTCTGTGTCTTGTTTATTTTCATATTTAAAAAAATTAGATTATTATTGTTATCTTCTTCTTCAATGATAAAATATTAGGACTTTGGTAAACAGAAGTGGATGATTTTTTTTTATAAATGAAGCACTTTTCGAACAGTTGAATCCATCGTTTTATTGCTAAGATCTAAATTAACATGCTGACGTTATTTTTATGGTGATAATCACACACCTAATAGACTAAGACTATAAAAAGGCACTTGTTTACTATTCAAGAAATGATCGAGGAAGAGGAGGTTTTAAACCGGAACAGAGTTTTTATAATCTCACACTCTTTGTTTGTTGTGGTGGTGGAGGAAAAACATAATAAAATCTATAATATTGTACATGAATAACACAGCACCAACGCCATCTATGAATAAGATCACTTAACTCACATTAACCATTCGCAATAGGTTTGGAGCAAAAACTGAAACCTCAATCAATTTTTTACAATTAGGGAATACGATTATGTTTGCACGTACGAGTTTGTACGCGTATTGCTTATATAAAATAAAAAAGGACATTGAATTTTACGAATTTGGTTTTAATCCCATAATTATTACGCTTTCGTATATTTAGCAGAGAAACGTACAACATATTTCCATCTTCAAATTGACCCTGCAAACCGCCATTAAACGGAAGACTCGCTAAAGTTTACTTTATATTTGCACAAATATTTGGATAAAAATGAATTCATTCCTTTGAAGTTGCACTGAGGCAGATTTGAAATACCCGACTTATTTTAAAGTGCATAAATGTTTTAAAAACTTCAAATGCTTTCGATATAGAATTATTATCCAATTCGTATCAAATTGCTTTCTGAATGATTGCACCGACGGGAAAATTTACTAGCCAAATCAACCTCTATGAAATTGGAAAAAATCTTTTTGATAGTGCACCGAATACTTGTTATGGCTTTATATTTATTTTGCCGACCAGCAATTTAATATTTCCCTCGGGATTTAAATTTCCAAACCCGTCAAAACGACAAATGGGTTTACAATTCCGGTTTTATCTTTATCGAGTGATAAAGTAGGAAAGGAGTGGCGGCAAACGAGCCAATTACTGGCTCAAAAACAGAATTACAGACTAAAATTAACCCCCAATGAAAATTATTGTAAAATGCAAATTTTTGAATTTATTACGCAGAGAGGATTTTATATTCTGGATTTCACACAGTATAAAATGGGTGCCAAAATGAACCAACTGAAATTTGTAGTTGTCGATGTAAACAAAAATTTCGCACGAAAGAATAAAAGAAATCAGTACTTGTAGTACCTATTCTTACACGTGCTATGTAGTATGTAGTCATCCTTATTTTGCAAATATGGTTGAGCACAAAATATTTTTTTACGGAGAAAAATGTTATTCTAAAATACAATCGTTTTATTCGTAAAAACGGGGCTGAAGTTCTTACGAACAAATTAACAGGGTTTCAATGTTTATTGGCGGGAACACGTAAGAATAATTTGTTGGTATGCGTACGAAATTACGTACCTATACCAACAAATTATCCTTAAGTGTTCACGGCAATGAACATTGAAAACTTGTTAATTTGTTCGTAAGAACTTCAGCCCTGTTTTTAACCGTTTTTGCGAATAAAATTATCGTATTTTAGAATAAATTTTTTCTCCGTGTGTTAACAGTTTTTGAGCGTAAAATTTAATTTGTGCGTAAAAGCAAAAGCTTTTTGAAAGACGATTCTTCAATAAAGAATTTCGCCTTCGGTCATCATGGCAGCTGTGCTCTTTTTCATAAAACATACGTAGATACATTTTTGTTTAAATTATATTTTGCATGGAATAGGTAGCTATCTATAGATTACGATTTCCTTTCATTCTGAATGGGTTGTTTCCTTCTCCAGTAAATATACATATTTGGAGCAGGGGTGAACTGTTCGGCGAGATACCGGGAATTCCCCGGAGGGCCAACATGATTTATCGACAGAAATGTATTTATGAGAATTGAGACATTTGAATTTTCAAACCAAATTGTACTTATTTTCGATTCAGTCAAATATCAAAAGCATTGCAACCAATCGTGTACCTACTTAGTCAGATCGTAATAGGTATGTACTACATTTCTTTGAGTCTTGATTCCATCTAGTTTCTTATGATTAAGAGGGTATTACCAGAGAATACCGGAAATTAGTCAATTTTAAATCAAATTCTAGACGTATTGACTTTTTTTACAAAAAAACATAAATTGATTTTTAAAGATTGTTATTTTATCTGCAGTTGGTCGTTGGCAGATTTGCTCAATTTTCAAACGATAGATTCTATTAAACAACACAAATTTCGAATCATATAACCATACAACAAAATAAATCAATATATTATCTAGTCAACACAGTTTTAAAAATGTTAATTTTAGTTAAATTAAAATCATTAAAAAATAAATCCGAGAACGTGTTTTGTGACAAAAATACCTCAGTTTTTCTATTTATTTAAGGTCTTACAAACTAAAATATTAAAATTTTTTTTAGACATTTATTTTGTTTAGACATTATTGAAAAATCATTATACTTTTTGTTTAGACATTATTGAAAAATCATAAATACTTATGATCAAAAAATACTTACAAGAAATACACTATATTTAATAATTTATCATCGTGTGTTTTGAGCATTTTTATTGCTTACTTGAATGTAGGTATATAAGCAAGTTTTGAATGAAATACATCGATATTAAATTTTTTATTTAAGAAATTTCAAACGGGAAATAATCGATCTTTTTCATTGAAACCCTGAACATTTGCAAACATTTTTAAACTTTTATTCTCAGCTGCTGGTACAAGCGGTTGTTTTATACAAAGACGTAACTGACATACTTTAAACCAGTGATGTCTGACATTATTAATATTAAAAAATGTACTTGAAATTTCGGTCTCCGGTGACGTATTTTGGTATTTTTACAAAAACAAATGAAAAAATCCTTTATATGTATGTCGTCGCTCATACGATAAACTGCAAAACCCCCCACTGCGACTCTATACTGTTCAATAATTAATGATTTAAATTTTTTTATTTGTTTATATCATGCACCGGAGACCAAAATGTCATAAACAACACACCCTGTACAGATTGGATTTGATAATCAAATAATAGAAATATTTTATAGAATTCACTGCATGCGAAAATTTTAAAACGTGGAAGTTGCCGTGACAATAAAAGTGTACAGCTCAATAAACACATTTTTATTGGTCGCACAAAGATGGGGCTATTATAAAAATAGTCATTGGGCCCCCATTTCGCCTCTAATGTGTTATTTTCTTTATTTATTCGGCCTGCTTATTTCGTTACGGAAGTCGAGGAACCAACCCCCGGCTCTGCCCGGAGTCAGGCTCCCATTGTCATGAAAATATGATGAAGGAAAGGGCGTATTTGTGTTTACTCACCCAGTTTCGGCAGACGTGCCTTCGTTTATTGGACTCGTTGTGATGCTAATTCACCCCTCCAACTCAACCGATAGATTAAATGAGATGTACCGTTCTAATGTTTATTTGATAACTGATGAGGCTGTGGATTTGATTAAGTAGATATTCATATTTCGAAACTTCCCTTTGATCGCACGCCGTGAAGTTTAATTTTACGGTGATCAAAAAATGTTTTATTTGGTCAACATTTGCTGAAAAATTTCACTGGCAATGAGGTCAACACAAAATAATACGAAAACGTTCGCTATAAAAATACGATATTATATTTCGCAGAATAACATCTGTAGGTACTGTACAAATAAAACATATTTTAAAAAAATCATAAAATTCAAAATCTAATGTTGGAATCCAATTCTTTTTTGCGAAGTTTTTAAGCATACCTAATATTATACAAAAAATAGTTAAGGTTAATCATTTATTATGGGTTCTTAAAACTGTGCTTTATGATTTAATTATTTTTTAAACTCTGTTCAGAATATTTCATAGCGTAGAAGTAATTTAAAACATTTTTCTGTGCGATAAAGTTTTCCGACATGTTTTTTAGACAACAACACTCTATTCAAAATGTAAAGTAAATGCATCGGACAGGGTTTTTCAAATGATGGTGAAAATACAGATGCTTATATTGAATCCAATACAATGCTATTGTGATACTTGAACACGTTATAAAATATTAATTTTTTCGCACAAGTTAAGAATACTGAATGGGGAAAAAATAATGGTGGGGTTTGTGACAGTGCATTAATTAATTTAATAGTCCGCAAATCGAGTCTAAGGGTTTGAAAGCAGCAACATACAGTTTTGCCAAATTAAGTTTGTTTTAGTAGAGCTTTGTTTTTATAAGGTGTTACTTATTTTTTTAGTGTTTCGCTACCTGTTTTGACACATCCGTATCATTAATTAACCTACGTTTTGAAAAATAACTTTAAATGATGAAAGTATAGAAGTAATTAGCCGTTTTCGTTGTTTGTTTTTGGGGTGTTATGCCGTGTTGTGCTACCTCCTTCTTTGTGCTAACTCGGCATTCATTTCTCATGGCAATCATGTAGAGCATTCATTTCTACATTCCTGATGGTTACCTCCATCACCGACAGCATGTTTTATCTCCCAACCCACAGGACTAACTTGCCAATGGTCATACCGATGGGGAAGGTCTTGTTGTTGAACAGAATTGATTCGGATATCAACTTATTTAGCATTAATGAAGCTGCCTTTAAACACCAATATTTGTTGCTACTGGTAAAGTTGATATGTAGTATTATATTTTTTACGCCTGCAATATATAATTATATTAAATTAATTGTGTTTCATAAGCTCATGTTTTATGAACTTATTCCAAAACGCTTTAAAATTTATATTTTTTAAATAATAAAATTGATTGAATTGAAACAATATTATATCCAGTTTTTTTTCGAGGTGGCGTACTTTAATTATTTGAAAGTGTGTTTCAACTTGTTCATGTATTATCAATGGTGCGTGCCCAATATGCACTTAGTATCAATGGTGATAATAATTGTTAACATTTTATTAGGTACTTCCATGCTCTTCGTTTATTAATTAATTACTACTATATATCAGAACACAACATATTTAACAGATAGTAAATGGTGATCAATCTGTGATTTACAACGAAACATTAATTATTGTATTTTAGAGTGATTATTATGTAAGTTCACATATTAGTAATTTATTTACTTAACTCTCAAATTCATTATTAACAATGATATTTTATGTTATCAGAAAATGCAGATGAGTGGGTTTACGGAATATATTGCAAATGAGCTATTTCAGGCACACGGGAACATAATTACATTGCAAACCGAATTCTACTCTGCGCTTTAAATTTAGAAATTAATTTTCTAAAATATAAGCATAAAATATAAAATGGAGTGATATTCGTACAGTAAACATTTTCATCCTTGGATGTGTGACAACTGAATAAATACACAAATGCTGACAAAGCGTTTGATAAAAAATAGTATAAACATAAATATTCTTTTTTGTTTGCACGTTTTGGTTATGCTTTCATTTTATTACGTATTAGCAAATACAGAGCACTCTTTACTTATGACTTTATTTAACTGCAAATAACAATTTTAATAAAACATGTTTGTTTTTTAAACAACATTAATGAAAATCCCAGTATTCCCTATTCATTGAAGGTCAGTCACGTTGAATATATTTCATAATTTGTTTCCGGCCTCTGGCTTTGTACACCATACTCATATTTAAAATAAGAGATTATTGAAGCTGGAAATACGATCTTAAAAATATATAGCTTCCTTAGGCATTTTTTAATTCTAAACCTCCTACATAACACTCTATAAGTTTTATTTAAATTTGAAGTTATATCAAACATTAAACAGAAATTTAATTAATAAATGGGCTGGATTCCTTGAGGATTCCGCTGTAGAGGTTCGTGTCTTCACCATTCTATTCTTTTGAAATATCATAAAAGAAAAGTGTATCGAATCTTTTTCCTCCCTTTGTTAAGTGCTATTATCCGAACACAGCTTGGCATTGTAGTCTCCACCCCAAGAGAGAAGTTCTCTTTTCGTATCCCTTTCCATATGCCACTATAATATACTATTTCGTCTCTTTCACCCCCCTACGATTTCTAGTTTCTCACAAGACCTCATTTACACCAGTTTCATTATCCATGTTCCTTTTATTATAATATTCATCTATCATGCCCATAAGCATACATGTAAATTTTTTACTTGAGTAATTAATACAATACATAATTATGTAGCTCTATACCCACTCGAATGCTTTTTGCCACATTATGGCAATATTTCCAAAGCATCGCATTGCTTTGTTGCCACAATGTGGCAAGAATTCCCCAGTTTCGTTTAAAAAAAATCGAATGTTCCCGCGTCCTGCAGATATGATACCCTTACATACAGAGAATATGTATCCTATTCTTATTCTAATGTTTACGATTTTTTTATAAATCCTAAAGACATGAGATGATTATTTAAATATAGGTGAATTCATTGGTTATAAAGCGCTTTCTTCGGTTTATATGTCTCCGTATTAAAATTTGGAGGTACGATTTTTTTTTAATTTGGGCGGAAAATTTTCAAAATGGTCGCCAAAAAGTCTCGAGCAATCGGAGAAAAATGTTTTAAATTAACAGTATTTCGTCTACTATCAATGTTTATCATGTGTTTTTTGTGTGTCCTGCCACGTTTTTTTTACCCAACTTTTTACGAGTCAGTAGGTTTTAGCGCAACACCGAAATCTTTTTACTCCCTTGAGCTCGACTAGATAAAGATATTTGTCCTTTTATTCATCCTCTGAGCGATGTGCCTTGCCCATTTCCTTTTGTCTATTGGGCGTATTCAAAATTGCAGTTACTTCTAATAGCTTCCTCTGATTCTTATTAGTTAGTTATCATTTCTCCCTTAAGTTAGAAAATATACCCAGTACTATATTTTCTTTTCTCTCAACTATATTTGTTTTATTTTTTGCTAACTCTACGAATATTAATTAATTTATACTTTATTATTCTACTTCTATCTGTTCTCATTGTAGATACCTGTTCTCTTTATATTTTTGTTCGTTAGGATTCCTTGCTTTCTTTGCACGAGTTTTGCTCTTTAATAAAGTAATAACAAGTTAAATAAAAAAATCTTCATGTAGTTTTAAACCTCTTAAGAGTAATAAAGAAATTGTATATTTTTCAAAACAGGTTTCCACTTTTTTTGTATTTATTATAATGATCCAAATATTACAAACTCTCTCTATTATTTAGCAGTCCTTTACTAAACTTCCACCCAATCTGAGAATTAATAGATTCGATTTAACCACATGAATAGTAGACAATAAATTACTGTCAACGATATGGGTCCCCTGGTGATTACATGGCTAAAAAAAAGTTGGTTCTAACAGAAACGTATCCCTATGAACCAGTGAACGAAATTTACTTTTTAAACATTTGAAAGAACGAACTCATATACCTACGGTCGAAATAATTGTTTCTCTTGACATGAGTCTTATATTATGAGCTTAGTTTGAGTTCCATGTGAGCATTTGTTTTAATTTATTGAATGCAATTCCCGGTTGGATCCTCTGTCTCTATACTGAACTTGTCGTCCGTGCAAATCTCTTCTGCTCCCCTGACCGTAAGTTTGCAATAAGCCGATTCCTCACAAATGTGCACCCGTCAAAGAAAATCGACTTTGAATTACATTTTTCAGTCGATTAAGCAGGCTGCAACCGACAAAGGTTACTCATGGATACACACATACACACATAATGTAAAATCACTTTAGTATACTCTTAGTACACATACACACCAAGATTCAATTCTCTAATTTACCCACTCATAATCAAAAATGTATGTAGATTGCCTAAATAAACTCAACAATGTTTAATTAAATTAAACAAATAACTTGGTGTAGAGCACTTATATAATATAAACACAATTATCGACCTGTTTAGAAATCGAAAGTTTTCTCCATCAGGATAATAAGAACATGAATTAAAATAACAAAAGAAACAAACAAGTATAGACAAATAAGAACTACAGACAAAAATATTAAGAGTGGTGATTAATTACTTAAAAATATCATAAAAAAACTATTATTTAAAACGAAATATAAAAATTATTTTAGAGTATAAACATTAAACAATATTTACATTTTACATTTTCAATCATATTTATTTGCACATTCTTTGAATTATATTCCAATGCATCATTATTAAAGAAAATTGACGTAAAAAATTATGTAGTCACTTCATTGGCATTTCTAGAATGACCATTAAAACATTACCAATGTGCTTCCATGTATACGGGGTCAAAATAGTAACACTTGTGGGTCAGAATCTTTGAAGATAAATATGTTTATCATATACCTATGTCCATGGAAAAGGTTGTTAATAATAATGCAAGCAAGACTACCGTATCACAATCGCTTTTTGCCAATAAAAGCACAAAAGGAAATTAAAGGTAACTAGCTGATACCAGACATGCGTTGAAATGCTACTTAGATAAATAAATTGTTTCTTCCTTCGCATCATTTCCCATTCGTCCCCGTTCCTTTTCCTCTTCTCCTCCCGCGTCCCCTTCCCGTCCCGCGTTCCCTTTTCACCTTCCCCGCATCCCCCCTCTCCACACCCGCTCGCTTCTTTCTCGCAAACCCCCCTCACTCATTCCGCTGCCACCTTATCCGCCTTCCCCTCTCCCTCTCCCCCCTCCTGCGAAGCCCCTCTCCTTAAATCCCCATCCGACCCTACCGCATATTTCTCCCCCAGCCTTTTTTCCCTGCCGCTTAACTTCATAAAATACACTCATTTTTCCAACAACTCGCGTGACCTATTTCATTTTTTAAAGCAAATATAATGGCAGAGCTCACCAGCATATATATAAAAATATTCACGGGCATGTTCACAGCAATTCAAAAAAAAATATTTAATAGCAATCGGATGAAGTTTTATTCGCAATCGTATGAATAGTGTTGGATATAATTTCATAAAGCTAGACCTCACTATCCTACAACCATCCCGGGTATGCCGCACATCATATTCCTAAAGTTTCATAGTAATCGGATGAACGGTATGGCCGCGCATAACATACGAACACACAAACAACCCAACATAAATTTTTAAATTATTGATATCAAAGTTCTTTTTGATTCAAAACCAAAATGCAAAGGAATTAACTATGTTCCTACTTCACCTAATTGGTAAAATTAATTTGTTAAATAATGTACAACACCTACCGATCGGAGATATTATTATACGATATCGCTGAAATTCTATAGTGACGGTTGTGACCACAGTAAAATGGTTTCTGAAATAAATTACCTACCAATTCTTAGAATGTTTTTCCTATCAGAAGCCCACCCTCTTCACCCTATTACAATGACAATGGATCATTGTGCCCGGTCCGTGTGCCCGAGATAAAGCAATAATAATGGTGATTCATTTGGTTTTACGCGATGCTATAAGGAAAGCAAAAACGTTGCAGTGAAATGGCAAAGAATAACCAGGAGTTTTTTACTTCTGGAATCTTAAGTATTTTAAAAGAATCTACTCTAATAATTCATTACATTATTCCAAAAAGTATAATATGCTTGGAGTAAAAATGGCCAATGCTTTAAAACATGGTTATATTTACTTCGATTGAAGTGATTGCTTCATTTTTATAACTGGTTGATTAATTTACTTGTTTCCTAGCTGCCTGGGGCCCTATCCCATCTACAAGACCGACCCCTCCAGAGTTCGCGCTTCAGGAACCTTCAATGAATAGTGAATGTCCAATGGGGATATTTAGTGCGGCAGCTAGTTGTCTCCAATGGCCCGTAAACAATCAACAATACTGACCCTAGCTCCTTTGTTCGAATCTGGCGTACGGTAAAAAAAACACATAAATCTCTGAATATTTTGATTCAGCTCGATAACTTTCGCTGACAAATTGCTAACAAATGTAAATTTCGTTCCTTGTTTAAAATTCAGTTTTCATAAGTAGATTTTCCACGCTTACACATTTTAATGGCCTGAATAATCTGAGCATTTTTCAGTTTGTTCACAAACAGCCAAGAAAAAACTAATTTATGTGAATCCTTAATGATAAATCGTCGTACTTTTATAAAGGTTAATAACATCCCTCGAACATTAATTCTTGGTCAGAACGAAGAATAAATTGTTTTTAAAAGAAAACAAAGTCTAATGACTTACTAAAAAAATCCATGTCAACCAGCCATTGTTTATTCTTTGCTCATTAACCACATTTGTGAATTTATAATCGTTGTTTTTGGGGTTGCTAAGCCCCTTTGCTCCCATCTTTCGCTTCCTTCCCCTTTAGCGTCCACAAAACAACATTGGACTGTTGGTGGAAATCTTCAAACGTTTCAAAATGTTAGATTTAAACATCGAAATAATCGAAATCGAGTTGAACTTCGGAACGCTAGAAACACCCACCTTGTTGGAAAAGGTATTAGTATTTAAATTTAAATTACGTTTGAATGGAGACTAGCACAGTCTGTAATCATCTCGCTGTCTATTCAGTGGGACAGTTTCCATCACATTATCTTGGTTTCAGGTCACAATTATGAGGAGGGTATAATGTAGGTATAATATGACAATCAGCAATCAGACCTCAAACCGGATCGTTTCGAGTGAGCGCTACCAAACTGTATCGAATTGCACATCCTCTAGTACGCTTCTCGCCACTAAATATCGATTATTGTGTAATACATTCCGCCCTGACAAGATCCATTTTGCTCTTCGTGAATTCTGAAACTCAAACACATTAAGTTAGCGAGCATCCGAGAGCCGAGTCAGCATTGCAGGGTTTACCGGTATCTGCCTAGACCAGGACTTCTAAAATGCACGTCATTACTATTCGCAAGTCGCAGTTCATTTGTGAGACAAAGCTTGTTAGTTGGGCAATGTGAAAGGGGTAGCAGGCGCTTCATACACTTGCTAACTCAATCCGCAGCAAAATAGCTCCTTCTGCAAACAAAGTAAGATGTCTCTGATAAACTCTACTGATTTTCCTCATTGACATAATTTATTCAAATATAAATCATATCTACTGCCGTTGCTCGTTATCCTCGAAAGTGAACCATTTAGTCATTATAGTCTTACGAACCTAAATTATATGTATCACTTCTTTGAACAATTTTTTTAATAATATTTAACGCAGACCATTATTACTGAAGATAGTACACGGAGAAAAATGATATACTAAAATACGATCATTTTATTCGTAAAAATGGTTAAAAACGAATAAATTAACAGGGTTTCAATGTTTATTGGGGGAACATGTAAGATTAATTTGTTGGTATACGTAATTTCGTACGTATACCAACAAAGTATTCTTACATTTTCCCGCCAATAAACATTAAAACACTGTTAATGTTAATTTGTTCGTAAGAACTTCAGTCCCGTATTTTAGAATAATTTTTTTCTCCGTGTACCCTCGTAGCTGAAAAAATCAAGCGAAAATAATAATAATAATAATAATAGAAATTTTTATATGCAAAAATCAGTCATTTTAAATACATGTAGGATTACGAAAGATTTTTAAAATATTTATATTGAAGGATCAGTAGGATTTATCGGTCAAATTAGGAATTCCACCAAGCCGAACCCTCTGATATGAAAATATCCGGAGTCGGTGAGTTATTTTCCCATTTAATAGTTTGGTAGGTTAACATGTTGTTCGTGTATTGTTCTGTATTAATTATACTTATATAATACACTTGCATAGCGTGGATTTCCTAGATGATCATTTTTAATGAAAAGTGTGTGAAAGGGTTTAGTTTTTCCTATGGGGAAAATTAAACCCGGACCTAAAAGTCTAGTGCAAAAAAAAAAAAACATTTTTTAAATATTGGACATTTTGTAGAGCGCCGTTTTTGTGAGAAATCACCTCAAGTACCTAAAAATACCTACACACCACTTCCTTTAAAGGTGATATGTTAAAGCATGCTAAGGAATCTATTTTTTATGTGTCCAATATATGAAAATTAATATTTAGGGTATTTTAAATCTGCTCAGTAGGTACCCATTATTTTGAGGTTTTATAATCATATTGTTGATCCCCTATGTTTTTTTACCATTAAAGGTCTGATGACTTGTTACTTTGTTATTGTAATCTGGAATATGTTTTTTATTTCGATTCATGAAATGAGTCGCAGGAACTTTATTTTTTACTCTTTGTGTACCTTACATTATGTTTAAGATAATTGTAATGTATTTCTCTATAATGTCGTTAAATATGTTTATTTTAAGAAAACGATTGTTTTACATTTTATTCGTATCAAAACACCATGTGTAAATGTAATTATTAAGGGATACCCGGCGGCGGTGATTTTTCCATACAAACGTATTCCCTATTTATCTCTCTGGATTTTTACCCCAGAGAAAATATTGTTTTTACATAAAATAGATATCAACTACTTGCGTGTCGGTACTTTTTTTTTGATAAGTTACTTTTTATTGAAGTTATGACCTTCCTAAAATCAATAAAATTGACTGGTTTAAACGCCGTCAAAAGACGTCCAGTATACAAACTAGACAATGTTTTTTAAAAAAAAGCATAAGTACAGACATAGAATAGCTTTTTCTTATGTAGTTGGTAAAAAAAACTTCGAAAATCAGTCCACTTTTGGAGTAGAAAAGTGTGGAATACAAAACCTCGATTTTAGTTAGGTATTAGTAGCCCGAGGTGCATTGTCCCTTTCGCTCAATATCCGATGGAGTAAGAGCAACAGTGACAGCAACAATTTAGTAAAATCTGTTTTTCAATTTTCTCCACCACCTGGTATCATCTTAAGGCTCTCGGAAGAAAAATACAATGGACTATCATTTTCCTTTTGCATAATTTGATAATTAAATCATATATCAATAAAAAAATTATTTTAATATAAGCAGATGATATTTAATGTCAGCATAATATTATTAGAATAATAAATCATGATCTATCTTAAGATTGATGGGATTGAATGGAATACCAATGACTGTTCAGTTAATAAACATTTTCACGCTCAAAGCAGCAGGCGTAAGGCGCTCCGCCCACTGAGGCAACTGAAAACCAACTAAAACCGTCTGTTTCTCTGTCTTGATTGGTCAAAAAGCTTGGTTAACCATAGAAGAAGAACAATCAGCTGACAGTTGGCAACTATCAATGGCCGCCCAGGGCAACCAGTAGAGCAAGTCGCAAGTCACCGCTTGCGTTACCATTGACAACGGGGTTTTGTGTGATAGTGTATGTGCGGGCCATCACATTGTCATACAAAGATAGTAGGCAGTTGAGAGTTTTCAGTTGCCTGAGTGGGCGGAGGCGCTTAAAGCACGTGTTATTATGGTTGCCAGCGAGACTCAAATTACACTCAAACAAACTGGGTAGATACGAGTATCTTAACCGTCGCATCAACGACAGTTTCATGCACCGCCAATCTGATTTACCTGCCGTTTGTTCGCTAATTGCTCCCAGGGGACTCTGCTTGTTCTAAATGTGTATGTGTGTGCTACATTTCGGTTACCCCGGAACGTGATTGTTAATATTCGGTTTCACGTCCCAACCACGAGAATACAACCTAATCTACTACACCTACCTACTTGATGACCCATAGTCTAGTACAGAATCTACAGATATTATGAGATCTCGAGAACACATCCAATGGGTTTTCTCCTAACCCATTTAGGTACGGACTTGAGGTGCCCATTGTTCTGCGAGTGGCTACATACGTTGTTCGTATTATTATCCGCCAATAAATGGAACCCATACGATGTCGATAAAAGTGATTTACTCTTATCGAATGGTTTATTCGTAAATATGTTTTTTAATTGGCTCATTCGGTCTGCCGAAGACCTACGATGCCTCAATTGTTATTGTGATAAAGCTTCTCTTTTGATTTTTATTTGCATTTATTTGCACAGCGTATGAATTTAGGAAATTGTAATCGTATTTTTGAATCGAGCCATTCAATGTTTAATAAATCATGAAGAACTAGTGTAATAATAGAAAATATATATAAAGGAATAAGAGTACCTACCTAGAAATGTATAGGATTCCTTTATATTTATTTACCTACCTACCTACGTAGTATTTAAGTACCTACCTAGAAATGTCTAGGATTCCTTTATATTTGAATTATGAATTTTATTTTATTCATTGTTTTTTCAAATGTCATTGCTTTGGTTACACATTATTTTATGTGGCTGACATTTTTAAATATTATAAAAACAATTTAATTTCTGACAAATAAACTTTAATTGTCGTTTTTTTATACTCCAGATCAACTCATTGTTTTATTTGTCATTAAAAACCTAAAGACAACAAACAATCATATATATAATTTAAAAATGTATTCCCTTTTCCCGTTACCAGTTTCTAAATTTATGACTACATTATGTCCATACAATAACACAATACAATTATGTACCTTCATACACACGTTTTCTACTCTCCGACTAGGTTAATTGGCGAACAAGCACGACATTTCTTGGCAATTGAATTGTAACCAGCCTTGAGTATGGGACCCAGTACCGAGAGATGCTGGCTTATTTTTGTTTAGAAAATGAATTCAGTTGAGTGCTTTTGTGTAATGCGGAGTAATACCTTCCCTATCAGAACCGTATACCCCATACCATCTTACTGCCCTCCTTATTACTTCAACAGCATTGCATGCACTTCATGATACAAGATGTAGTTTAATGCATTTCAAATCACTAAGTTGTTTCACTGCCGATAAGTCCTCTCTCTGATGGCCATGTGTAAATATCGAAAGCTTTTGATTAATTAAGTAAGAGGCGGTTGCAGCTTTGCTTGCAGAGGGTTGGGTTGGGGTGGTGCAATCTTGTCACGTTTCAGTCGGGAGCTTTACTGTGCCATTTGCTCTTCGAATTGGGCACAAACCAAATAACCTTTATTACGATGCCGCTGGCGCTGTAAGGGTTGTTAAAACTATTTTCACAGGCACACAAATAGTATTTTAACTGTTTGGAATTTATATCATCACTTTATTTAGTCCCTTCTGTCAAAATACATAAAACACGCCCACATAAACGCTGAAAAGATATTTTCCCTCGGTGTAATAAAATTTATCGCAATGCTATTCCCAGATTTATTGTCAAATTTCTAATTTCGCAGAGTTATTTGCCGATTTTATTGCCGTCTTTTATGAACCCAGTTAAGATTGTAAACGGGAATGTATTAAGTGAAAGAAAATCGCTCTTCGACTTTAAAACGTGGATAAGATAGTGAAGCAGCCAATAAAAACATTTGAACTGCGCAATAAAGTTTACCTGACAATAATCATAATAAAAAACGAGTTTTATCGATATGCTTCAGAACCCGTTTAATCGCAATAAATCTTGGGATTACTTCCACTGTCAATGTACCGATAGATGGTGAAAATTAAATCAAGACAAAGATGTCGATGCGTGAAGTAGAAGAGTAGATGGTATTTTTCATGTGGATTTATGATCTCTTGTTAGGGTGGATAAAGTGAGTATACGGGGTGATTTTGCTAGCCAGCTATAATTCTTTATTGTTAACTGCTGATACAATTTCGAAGTGTCCGCTCGTAAAGTTCTCCCCGTTTCGTATAACAAATGAGTTTGATGCGTTGCGGCACGGTAGATCCATGTTCATAAATAAGGGTGGCCACCCCGACCCTGTCGGGGGGGCGGCGGTGGCAGGAGCGGGAGCGGGTTGTTAATGTTTTATTTTTCCCTTGTCACCGGAGGAGATACTAACTAACCCGTCGACGCTTTAAAAAAAATAGCTCTCGCAAGTCAGGGAAATTTTAAGTGCCGGACTTGTTGTATCTAATCGTACCCCTGGCTCGGCTACCTTATTACTACTATTGACCGTTAATAATCACGGTTAAACAGCGTTGATTCTTTAAATTTTACTTGTTAGAATTAATACCGCAGTCTCGGGAATCATTCACTGGATAACCAACACATCTGTCATAAGTCACCCCAAGTGATTCGCTACTTTGCTGGTGACTTAACAAGGGTGTCCAGGTTCATGGAGTGAGGTTTGTCCAGTTCTTGGCAGCAGATGCGTTTAACCACTAACGTGACCGCAGTTCATACTTCTGTCACTCCTGGACACACTGACCCCTAGATTCCTACCCACCCTCGTACCTATTCCCTTGCACGGAGATAAATGTTATTCTAAAATACGATCATTTTGTTCGTAAAAGCGAAAACGGGACTGAAGTTCTTACGAACAAATTAACAGTGTTTCAATGTTCATTGGCGGGAAAATTTTAGAATAATTTGTTAGTATACGTACGAAATTACGTATGCCAACAAATTATTCTTACATGTTCCCGCCAATAAACATTTAAACGCTGTTAAATTGTTCGTATGAACTTCAGTCCCGTTTTTACGAATAAAATGATCGTATTTTAGAATAACATTTTTCTCCGTGTGCCAGAACTTCAATCCCTTAAAAATTACAACATTTTATTATTCTACCTACCTCTTTTGCAATGAACACTGGCTATTTTAATACTATGTTAGGTATTATTTAATGTTAACGATGTCAAAAATATTTTAGAAGATACACATTCTGTATTGTATCGTCTGGATAATTAAAATATTAAGACATATAAGAATGGTACAATAATTCTATAAAATATGATTTATTATAGAACTGTGAAAAATATAAATTATGTTAATAATTTTTCAGTGCTTGTTGAGTTGTCATAACTTGTAATAACTAATGATGAGTTATCCTTTTTTACACTGAAAAACTTTTTGATCATTGGATATTTATTTCACTATTAACTTTGTAAAGGAATTAATGACAGCGTTAAATCGTGTTTAAACCGAGCAATGTATATTAATTAAAGGCATTCTCGGTAATGATGACGGTATTAAGCCGGAAAATTGATAATGTTGCATTATTGCGCTTATATTTTGATTCCATAGAAAATGACATTACTTCTACAGTGTTATGTTGCAAACGAATGTTATATTTTAATCATATAATAACATTTACAACAAATGCTTTTAAAATACAATATTTTTTATGGATTAATAAGCATTGAATTATCGTTCAAATAATTTGTTTAATATAATTTCACCCCAGACATGGGTAAAAAATATTAAAAAAGGGCAAAAAATTATGTTAACATGATATTTTTGTACAATGGAATTTTCAGATATTTTTACTTTTTCATGGTAGAACAAAGATTGTTTGAATATTTTCTGGAATCTGAAACCCCGTTCTAAATTTATAAAAATCTTGTAAAATAAATACTTTTAAACAAAGCACTCTTTTTAGGGTGAATTACCTATTTAAGAAAAAAAAAATTGATTTCAATTTACAAAAAGAATTTATTTTAAGCCTTTTATACCCAATATGTTTACGGCCTCCGTGGTCGAGGAATAAGGCTCTCGAATAGCAATCTTTAGGTCGCGAGTTCAAATCCCAGCGTGTGCAAATAAATTTTATTTTGTTGATTTGTGTTATTTAATCATTTATATATTAGGTATATTTGCGGCACGATCCAAACTGAAAGATATTCTTAGTATCGCCCTGGTGTAAGACCACCTTTCGGAATTGAAATGGTACTTGAAATAGCTTTCGCCGTGCGTGGCGACAAGATCTGAATAGCCAGGCATTTCCATACCTTCTTCTTCCCCACCTCCTTCTACTCTCCTCCCTACTGCTATCAGCCTCACAACATTCCTCAATTGGAGATGAAATAGTCTCACTGGCTCCAAGTGGTTGAGAGCAGTTGGGACTTTTTTACATTTAAAAAATCAAATTTCCCGACACCATTTTTGTAACATTTTGCATAATTCATCGTTCAAAAATTTTTTCTCGTTCAAAATAGAAATCTCTGCTGAAGATTTAAAACGCGCATTTCAATGAAATAATTCACCTGTCACATATTTCCATTAGCCGCCTTCTGCGAATGTAGCTTACCCTCAAGAAACCTCATGTGACAAGTATTTTTTTATAGAAATGTCTCCTTACCTGCATATTCTGCGCTCTTAATCCTAGTTCGCGTGTTCCAAAACTAAGCTCTTCATTCCGGGAATGAGGTTCTATTTGAAAGGATGTCGACACTTCGGGAACATGTGTGGTACATAAAACCAAGCCAAACTTCTATGTTATGTAGCTCGGAGCAACGAGAGTTTCCTTCGCCGTGTACGTTGTGTTTTTCGAGTGTGACAGCGAAAGCAGTTAGTGTCACATGCAGGAGTTTATGTTCGCTGTGACAAAGTGTTTATGTGCAACCGCTCTTTTTATCGTGCCACGACGTATGCCTACAATAAAATGATTTATCCTTTGTTTCTTGTGCTCCTGATATTTTTTCCTATTCACTATAAAATATTGCCACCCTTTCGTGTTATCTTTGCGAAATGTGTAAAGTTTTTGCTTTAATTGTATGTATTGTTTTTTATGTTTTGTCTCGATAATCTTTTTACATCTAAAACAAAATGTTGACGGATTTTTCTAAAAGGCTGATCATAATTATTTAAAGTTTATTTTATAACACCTCTGTTACCTATATTTTTTTACGCTAATAAATTTCTTTGGTTTGTTGAAAATATGTCGTAAAAGTTAATTGACGTCTAAAGCCCACCTTATGCTACGCAATTGTACATGATAATACTAAAGATTCGCAGAAATAAAATTCATTACACTTTTTTTGAGGTGGTTGATTTGTTCAAAAAATTCACAGAGGAAGACCCTCATTTATAAATATATATATATTTAAAATATATATATACGCCAACGCAAATATTTTTTCCAACAATCCATCAAATGGTAGAAGATTTTATTTTTAAAAATTCATAGAAAATGTTAAAAATGGTTAAAAGTTAATGTTATTTAAAAAAAAACGACTGCTTTAGACCACACGACTGAAGTAAATACTTATTTAGCTCCATCTATATGTATATCTATGTATTCAATTTTCAATCAAGCCGTGCGCATCAACGTCCCCGCCGCGTTTGGCGCGTCACTGGTACTTCAAAATACTGACTGAAATATTTTATGCACTGACTATGAGAGGAAGAGAGAAAGAAAATGTGCGCGCGCACTGCTCTCTCTTGCTTCTACAGTGAGCCCGTTCGCCTCACAACGTATTTCACTGTTCGTTACACATTCGCCAGTTTACTCCCAAGTCCGTAAAGAAAGTACGTAAAGAAGTATTTACTTCAAAAACATTGCTTTATTACGTGCATTTAAGACTTCCATCACCATTTAACATTTAAAAAATAGGTAAATTAAAACATTACTGTGTAAGTATAAGTTTCTCATTCACTTCGAATGCCTTATACGGTGTATTTTAAACTGGGCTTAAGTGAGTGTGAAAAGCAATCATGTACCCGCTAAAAGAGAACGGTTTTCGTAAGCACCTCATTATCATGAAATTGATCCAAAAATAGCAAATCTCCTCTCCGATCGCAGAAACACAGGTAATAAATGTTGAAAAAGGCGGTGTAACTCTTTCTGTAGACCGTAGACCATTGCGTCGTAACCCGTAGCCGTAACTCTTTCTGCGGAGAGCCCGATATCGTAAAAGGCTGTATCCAGAACAAAGCCTACGCGGGTAACACGTGCTGAAACTTCCAGCATTAGTCATCCCTGTTAATATCGCGCAGCTTACGGGGGAGTCCCGCATTACGCTGGTGTATTCTTCTCAATGATGAAATAACCAATTTGGGTAATGATATCGGTTTGTGGCCTTTTGGCCTATGAGTGAAGCTGGGGGTGATCGCTTCTCATATTAAACGAAGAAATTTTCTCTCTTTATCTCGCGGAAGTTAAGTGCTTCCTCGAAGCAAATAATTATTCCACGGGGAAAGAAGGATTAAAGTGTTTCCAATGAAACGGCGATATGATAATAATGCTTGACTAATTCCTGTAACGCCGTTACACTGAGTTGGCGATTTCTGAAACATAATCCCCTTGTGGGCGGGCGCTTTACAAAGTTTTTAAATTACTTACAACTGTACGTAGTTAAGCTACTTGAAATAAACAAACGAGTACCTAACTGCTGAGTTTTTACAAGTTTACAGATTTTATTTAGATTGTCATGTTGTGAAAAGGTTCAGACTTATGAAGCAAACTATCAAGCATGAAATAATGAAAGGGATGTACAAAAAATAAATCGATTATATACGAAAGACTTTGGAGGAAATGCAGTTAAATAATTTTATAAAGGTAAGTGTAATTTGAACTTTAAAGATGCGCTTTTACATAATTTATTTTTCCTCATATTAATTTATCTGCATGATATTCATTTTTATTACTTATACGAATCTAAGTATCAGATTTTCATGCTTTATTTTTGTACAGGGAATTTGTTTAATTTTTAGTTTGAATTTTCAAAATAAATCATTATACTCCAAAAAACATACTTAAAAACACATATTGTGCCAAGACCCTTTTAGAATAATATTTTCAACAATTTGTACGAAGTACGAACGCTTCTGAAGTTCGGAGAAATTTAAATTTAAATTTGATAATTCCATTAATTCAGTAGTCGTGCGAAAGAACTTTGTTTTTGTGTCCGGAGTTTTCATATCATAAAAGTTCTACAATTCGTTGCTTTTCTAAACGAAACAAGCCTTCACACGCGTGCGTTTCTATGTGCGAGCTTAAATGCGAGCTTTTTTCAATTCGTTTTTTCCGTAGTAACGCCCAGCAAGACAATCGCAATTTGCGCGAATTTTTTCATTTACTTTTAGCAGGGATTTTTTATTTTTTATTTATTTATTTAACATTCTTTTTTTACATATTTCAACATTAAGTCCCGTTAAACTGATTTATATCAGTTTGTCAACGGGTTCTTTTACAAATAATTTTTAGAGAATTTATAAAATATACATTATATATACATACATCTACATATTTTTACATATATAAAATAAAGAGCAGAGGAAAAACGAAAGAAAGAAGAAGAAAAAAGATTATAAAAATGGAAAAAACATTAAAAACGAAAATTAGAAATACGGACGTTAGTACAAAAAAATTCTTTCACATAACCATTTTTTTAGCATACATTTTCTTCTGAAAGTCAATTCACAGATTGTAGCGAATATTGTTTTTTGCCTCGCGCAAATAAATTAGGGAGATTTTACCAATTTGTGATATGGAGCGGAGATAATTTGAATTCGTATATTTAGCCTCACAAGCTTTTAAAAATTAATTTTGAGTAGATTTATTTTTAGATGTTTTTTTAAAAAGCAGCCGGTTTCTAATTAATCCAATATCAGATATCTATTTATAGTGCGTTTATTGTGTGGGACTCAACAATGATTTTTTTTTATAGGCATTTCTCAAAGCTTCTAGAAGAACACAAAAAATAATGTCTTAACTGTATCGCTTATTATCTGAAGTAGCTTACATTGTGGAGCTGCAAACTCTGGTTTCGAAAAAAACACAGCACAGGATCGTTTGACTCTAGGTTTACGCAACAATGTTCAAAGTGTTACGTTATTTCCAACTGGGCAATCAAGCTTTTGTATATAAATTAAGCTAAAAATTAGACCAGAAATTAAAAGAATTAAAAAAGAATTAAAAAAGACTAAAAATTTATATTTTTAAACTGTTTTTATCCTCCTTCTTAAATTGGTTTTTTAAGGTTAAAAATATACAATTTAGTATTTAACATCCTCAATATGAACCCAAAATAATATGTTCACATTTAATGACAAATATTAATGTATTATATTTGAAATACCCCTTCGGGTCATAAAATGTCAATGCTTCGCATCACTATGTTACGTAGGCCGACTGGAAGTAGTTATTGTTTGAGAGATTCCAACTTCAAAGTTTTGAAAATCACTCTTGCTTCAAAAACATAACATGTTCCTAGTAATTTGTTTAATCATATGAAAGGCATCCCTTTGCATCAATTTCCTGTTTTTCCGACATATTCCTTTGTAATTTGCTTCCGTTCAAATTTCGACATTTTTTCGTTTGTTTAATCATATGTTTTTGACAGCGTGATAAGGGTTACTATTACAATGAACACAAAAGGGTCCATTACGTAAATCCTTACAAGGATCATAATTTTATTATAAATAGCTATAATAGAAGAGATGCTGAAACCCGTGTCTTTTAAGTTTATCAAAATTTACCCTTTCCAGTGAATTTAGATGCTACATATACGTTTAGCTTTTAATTTTTCCAAAAGAGATATCCATTCGAAAACTTTTTTATTGTTATTGAAATTTGTTTACATAAGTTACTTGTAAACTACGCTAGTACTTTTGAGCGAGTACACGAATAGTTGCTCCAGATGGCAGGAGATTAGGTTATTTCTGACAAATTTTTTTTTAGTTGACTGTTACCACGTGAATTAAATAATAATTTTGCGAAAGTGATAATTTTTTACCATAAATGCGTTATGCAGGTAAATATAAATTCGAGAGAACGTTTAAATTGCGCTGATAATAAATCAAAAAATGTCTTTTCTTCGGTTATTCTCTAGGAATTATTAATAATATTTTATTGTATAAACTAGATAAAAAAACGAAGTGACAGTTTTCTCACAGATTTCCTAAATAAAAGGAATATGTTTTTAATTCTTCGTAATTTCTACAATTTGAATTGAAAACATAAAATATGTCGTTTTTTTAAAACTACTTTCGGAGTAAAAATAAATGTAGTTTTTTTAAAACTATGTTCATGTATGAAATTAAAAATATTCCATTTTATATTTTAAATACAAAAATCTAAAAATATTTTTATCTACTTTTTAAAAATGATTTGTTTTTACAACATCTTTAAAAATAGGGAATTTCGATGAGAAAATATAAGTTTGGAATTAAATAAACTAACCTCTTCTGCTGTATAATCTCTCATTTCTGTAAAATGTCAGAATAAACATTTTTTTATTTATTAGTAGGGTTTTCACATGCACAACTGTTTATCAGTCCTATACAATTTGCACCACGTTTGTTATTAGTAAGGTTGTAAATGTTTAACATTAGAGACACTCGCAATTAGATTTCCGTTAAATCGAATTTTATAAGCAAGTTACAAGAATTTTAACATATTAATTATTTTTCAGGCCTACAAATAAGATTCAACATCGTGGATTCAAGTTTGTACATAAAAAAAATTAAGTATACCAACATAAGCATTTAATTCAGTAAACCCTCATTTTACATTACATATAATTTTAAAATAAATAATTACATTACATATATTTTTTAAATAAATAAAAATAAGGTTGCAACAGCTTTTTGTCTGGTAAACGTGGTGCTGTGCCTATTTTAGAAGGGAAATTGCGTGCTCTTAGCAACCGGACATGAGCTTTTCGGTCAGTCAAAGTGAACCTGAATAAAGTACTGGATCCGACACCAACGCCATCTATTGCCCGGCGGAAGAAGCTCCCAAGGCGCTTGGGGAGACATTTCTCGAATGTAAATCATCATTTTCATACATAAATTTTCATTTCCGTTTTATTCCGTTTGCTGGTGACAAGAGTATATAACTTGCCGGGAAACCGACCCGATCCGAACGTTGTTAAAACTAAATAAAGTAAAAAGGAATGTAATGTAATCCACAAAGCGTTGCAACATCGAGCTTACGGGTAAGCCCTTTTCATACTTTGTCTTTGTTTTTGTGCTCGGTGCAGTGTGAATCAGGTCACTGAGAACGCTTGTGAAGGATAAGGATTACCGCGCTGAATTTTAAGATATTGCATTATTGTACGTCGCTGTTTCTCGAGAAATTTGTCTCGCAGTTTTATTCTCCGTGTTGCCTCGTAACAATGGAGTTAGATGCGATGCTGTAAAAACGTGATTGAATTGACAGATACAAAAGTTATGCGCATCCGTTCATTATTGTCGAGGGGAAAATATAATAATCAAGTTATATTTTTTGCAAAGGAAAACGAAGATTACGAGTTTTTCGTATAATGGAAAATAAACCTTCTATCGACAAGAGATGGGTGCAAATTCTTATCCAAGATTTTAAAATTTATTTAAAATTCAGGTTATTGATTAAAAAATAGATGCCGTTGAATGTATATTCTAGTAATATTTGGATACTCCTGAAAGCGTGAAACTTATACCATGTTTATTTATACATCCCTTCACGAAACTTTCCCTCAGATATGATTCAGAAGTTTTCGAAATAGTTACCTAACTGTCAGTGTAAAGATCATTAAATAAATACAGACATTTCTCTACAAACGAGCGCGAGCGTGCACATTTACATTTGTAAATCGCACAAAAATAAATCAACACTCTATTTCCCATTTCTTTTCTCCATGTGATTTCGACCACACTTTTCTTATGCCTTCTTTTCCCATATCTTTCGACAAGTTGTTTTTGTGAGCTCATCGCTTCCGGGATAAATTTATCGCCATATTTCTAATGCATCTTCCGTGTGAAACGGCTTACCGACCAAGTAGGAGAAAAGTGTATAAATTATGCAACAGAGTCCGAATGCCAAAGGCATTGGGCGTTGGTTTAGGAAAAAAGATTAGGGAATATATTTTTCAAAAGAATCGTGTAAAATCATGAAACCTTTCCTCGAAAACAATTTTTCTTACCAACTTTCACAAATGTATGTTTTGATTAGAGTAAACTAAAGTTCATGTAATATTATTAAACATCTTATTTGAAATATTATCGTATTGTAAAAAGAATATTAGGAACAGATGTAGGTACTCCTTTCGATTCACACATTATAAAACATGTTCTCTTGAAATTGAAACCAAGAAAGAGTATGTTTTTTTTCTGTGCACGTTATTACGTTTTCCCACCGCGTGTATGACTCTTTTTATAGAATCTGTATAATATGAAGTAATCTTCTTGTACTGTAAAATGTGTGCCCAGAAATCTCAATATTCTTCTTCTGAAATGTACGAGTAACATTTGAATGGTTATATTTATGTATCTTTCTGTTTTTTTCTTTTTATTAGTTTCTGCAGGATATTATCAGAGGAAAAATATTATAAATTATTTTCGCAAATGGGCTCCGTCTCTCAAGTGCTTTGTTAAGAACAGCCCGCAGCATTCTTTACTATTCCACAGTGACAATAATGAGAGTTTTGATTTAGAACGACAGTTAATATGACTTTTTGCTGAAAGAATTCGAGCGAATTTTTTATTGCGCCGTTAGCTCGATAATTGGTTTTCATTATAAAAATTTCAACAAACTTTTAGGGGTTTTCTATGAAAATACGCTTCTCTAAATATGTGTACAGGGTAACATAAAATACTTTGAAATATAACTATTAACAAATGAATAATTAAAAAGCTTCTAGTGTTTTAAACAATATATTTATAACCTTTTTTACAATAGCTCCACACAGGAGGCCCTGAAGAAAATAGTTTCCCTCATCTTTGGGGATGCTGTGTGAAGGGTTCTTTTTAGAAAAGGAGAGAGGGATGTTCTGGGAAGGAAAAAAGTATGAGGAATCTGGGGGTCAGCGTGTCCAGCAGTGACGGATGGATGATCCATCTTACCCACTGCGGTGCAAGGTGATATTCCGAGAGAGCCCTGATGGAGATGTCAAAATGTCTCCTTCAACCACTCTCCGGATCTGGCCTGCCACGCAAGTGGTGGGCAGGCGCATCCGCCGTCGAGACCCGGACAAACCTCACCCCGTGAACCCGGTCACCCCTGCTAAGTCACATAACGTAGCGAACCCTTTGAGGTGATCTATGGTGGAGGTGTTGGTTATCCAATAAATGGTACCTGTACCCGCCTACCAAATTGTTTATTTGTTATCATTGTAAATTAATTATTTTAGTTTTTTTTTAATACAATTTAAGCGTTAATTATACTTTCTGGATATTATTAAATTTTAATTCAAATTCTTTCATAAAAAAATACAATGGATTTTCTTTAAAAAATTCAAAATATTTCAATTTAAATTTTTCGAACATTAGAAAAATGCGTATATGTCAGCGTGTGTACGCTTGATTGCCACCAAAATTAGTAGAACGCATTGTCATCGACAGCGAATCTATCTACCGAGTTTCACCCCGATTGGTGTCGGGAAGTGGGTTAATTTCAACCAAGAAAACAAAAGTGAAATTCCAATAGATGAATATAAATAAATAAAAGTGAATAAAAAATTAAATAGTTTTTTACAAAGCTGTTATTTTAATTCCGAAATTATGTGTTTTCTCAAAGCGAATACAATAAAGATTTCGCTGATTTGGTTTTTCCATATTGCTGGTTTCTAGGTCTTTATTCGCTCTTAACTGGTATTTGATTTTCTCTCCCGGATCTCTATAATGTCAATCAACTTCACATTATTTGGCTGAAAATTTGAAAACCTTCTAAGAATGTCATTTGATGTCCTGACGTAAAATAAATAACCACATTTGAAAGCATGCAAATTGCCTTTCTGAAAAGAATACAATACCTTTTTATGCTTATTAATACACCATGAAAGATCTGGTGGCGTTATTTGTCAAAATGTCCTTTGAAATCTAAATTTTCCAGAATTCCAACATAAAACCGTTTACTTTGCGAAAGTCTTCCTATGTTTGAGGTTTGGATACCTATCAGACTCGTAATGAATATAAAGCCTTTATTTCAATTGCTTAGAGAAAGTTAGTCATTAATCGTGTGAGAACGAGCACTTCGAGCGAGACATCTTTATTAGAAGCGGTCAGCCGAAATGCCACACCACGCCAGGCGGCGTGTGGTATTGAATAGTGCTCCACAACCTTTTGGAGGGTTTTTTAAGGGAAAGGAAGGAGTGGAAGTTCTAAGAAGGAAAAAGGTAAGAAGAGTTATTAGGAATCTATGGTTCAATGTGTCCAGAAGTGGCGAATGTACGAATCCATCCCTTCTACTGCGATGCAGGATGATGGGTCCAATGAGTCCGGCTCATAGACCATATTATGTCTATGGTCCGGCTAGAGAGGTGTAAATTAGATCTCCCTCAACTAGTCTCTCTCGATCCAGACCCAGACAAATCTCAACCCGTGAACCCGGGCCCACCTGCTAAGTCACCAAACGTAGCGTATTACACCAAACAGAAAATAAATTAATCCATGATTATTTGATAGTAAACATGTGATACTTACAAGTATAAAATAATATTTTTACCCAAAAGTAACGTGTATTACAAGGTTCTATGCCTAAATGACCGGTCAGTGATTGAATGGGTATCGCGTTTGGGTCCCACCCAGGCGTTCCGTGTTCGGTTCCTCGGCTGGCTCCTCCCTCACAACACAAGCAACATCTTCTGCTTAGTTTGGTGGTAGTAGGAGATTTTCAAATGTGGTTGGGTCATTCGTAACGCGGATGTCATTCTTAAAAAAAAAAATAGTGACAAAACAGAACACTTTTGATTAGAATAAATACAAGTACATAATAATATTTTCACCCAAAAATAATTAAGTATTATAAGATTCCACGACCGAAAATGATGAAGAGATGATAAAAAAATAAGAATAATAAGTCGTTTATTGCGTACTTTTTTACTTGGAATGTATATAACTTTTCAAAAGTCTTCCGTTTTGTCACTATTCTGTTTGGTCTGCACGGAGAAAAATGTTATTAAAAAAAACGATCATTTTAATAGTAAAAGCGGTTAAAAATGGGACTGAAGTTCTTACGAACAAATTAACAGCCAGTAAACATTGAAACCCTGTTAATTTGTTCGTAAGAACTTCAGTCCCGTTTTTAACCGTTTTTACTATTAAGATGATCGTTTTTTCGAATAAAATTTTCCTCCGTGTGGTAACCGCATTACAAATTATGAAAACATAGTATTTTTTACTAAAAATACACTTCAAAAAAGCTCTTGCAGCGGTAAGTGCCTACGATAGTATTTTTATTCACTGAGTTTAGTCACCTTCACGGCACCTTTAATAATCCTGCAATTCGAATCGAAAATTTTCGGACCTGTGGAATTAATAAAATTTCAGTCAGCAATTGTGTTTGGTTTGGCTTATAATATCGTGGTGTACAGTCTAATCTATATGGCGTGAAAAGGTTGCAGAGCACTATCTGAAAGGAGCAAGTATAGCTCGTAACAATTTAGAGAATATTTGCTTAAGGGGTTGTCTCTTCCTTGGAAGGGTCTAGAAGGGTCGGCTCGGGGCTCGTGGCTCGTGTCACTGTGCGGGTGACAACGCGTGACGCGCAGTTAGTCTCGGTAAACTTTACCGAGGTGCAGTTAATAACCCAGCCCCTTGACGTCGCCGATATTTAAACAAGACGGTGAAATTAGTTTGTTTTGCAAAACAGAGTGCGGCGTTTGCATAATAGGCTACGGCTCCTAGCGTCAGCCCTCAAATATTTAGTCAGATGCACCCTGCTATAGGGAGGTGTGCACAACGTTTCCCTTTGTTGTGAGCGGAACCCGAATATTTTAAAGAGAACTCTAATCTCGACTTCTGCTGTTTTTGCACAGACCCTCGATATTCTTTGCCAGGATTAAAATAATCGGATTAAACAACGACCATGACCAGATTTTTTACGCACGGAATAATTATTCTACTCTTAAATATTTCTATTTTTGAAACTGATAATTCGTGGTGGAATTCCATTATAATAGTATAATAAAACAAATTTAAAACTTTCAACTCTTATATTCTACTCTATTATATTCTACTCTTATATTCTACTCTATTATATTCTACTCTTAGTTAAATATATATCCCTTTTCATCTAAACTGGTTAGTAGAAATCTGTTTACGTGAAACAGCAAAAATTACAGTTGAAATCGATAAGTCTATTCATAAAATTTGTGTAGAACTTTTTGTACAGTAGTTTCCGCTCTCCGAAAATCATGAATTATGGTGCTATCCATTGATGGGCTCAAAAATAGGTAAGTCAATTCCACCAAAATGATCCGAATTTCAAGTGAAACATGGTAGTAAAGCACATATTGGTGATGTATAGCCACAGTCCCAATGTTTATCGTTTTTTTTAATTATGATAATCAATTCGCAAAACATATCTTCTGTTGGTTACAAAAATATATTTTCACAAAATGCATCACAAATTTCCAGTAAACGGAAAAATTTGTTAATTTTGGTTGACAACTCAGTTTTCAACGAAATAACCGGCGCGTGATACCGAAACCAGAAATGTGTGTTCGGGAAGAAGACCCCGCTTCCGTCAGCGCCGACACGACGCCACGACGCCGTGGCGCCTGGCGTCGAATCCAAGAAGTTCAAATCAATATCCAAATTAATCCCACGGAAATATTTACGACCTTAATTAGGGCACGGACTTTAAGCTTTTAGCCACCCAATATTAAACAATTATTCACCGGCGGACTAATTATTTGGAGTTTTACAGGTGTAATAATTTTCAGACATTGTTAATAGATTATGTAAACTAGTTTGAACTATCTTCCGTAGTCTAGCTGAATAAAAGTTAAATATATTTGATTATTCATAATTTAAATTTTAATTGAGTAATAAAACACTTAACTTATGAAAACAATTCCTACATTAAACTATATAAAATGTAGGAATTGTTTTCATAAGTTAAGTGTTTTATTACTCAATTAAAATTTAAATTATGAATAATCAAATATATTTAACTTTTATTCAGCTAGACTACGGAAGATAGTTCAAACTAGTTTACTGAAGTTTAGTTTAGCTGAATAAATTTTTAATAATTTTTTTTTTTTACTAGTTTAGTTTAGCTGAATAAAAGTTCAATATATTTGATTATTCATAATTTAAATTTTAATTGAGTAATAAAACACTTAACTTATGAAAACAATTCCTACATTAAACTATATAAAAAAAAATCGAATTTTGCGGGGAAAAATGATTACCGAGTATTGAAACAACAATAATAATATAGTAACCTATTTTATTTGTTTTACATTAAGTCTACACAGATGGTCCTGAGGAAAATAATTTCCCTCAGGGCCCACGTCTTCTTTAGAGATGCTGTGTAAAGGGTATTTTAAGGGAAACGAAGGAGAGGAAGTAGAGGGAAAAAGGTATGAGGGATGGGTAAGAATCTGGCGTTTAGTGTGACCAGGTCATTCGTCGCCAAAACTTAGACTAACCTAACTACATGTATCCGGGCACCCCTGCTAAGTAACCAAACGAAGCAAACCACTTGGGGTGGCCTATGGCGGAGGTGTTGGTGATCCAATGAATGGTTGCCTTGTCGGCGGTACCCACACCCGCCTCCCGAAATGATTTGCATAATATCTGCTCAGTTATTTTAAGCTTCAACAATTTCTGGTAAAGCCAGCGTTCTTTTCGAATATACCTGATTTAATTTTTATTGATATTATTCAATATTACTTGGATTGCTTTATAAGACTTGTACAAAAAGTATTAAATGAAATATAAAATTAATATATTCCAAAATAATTTTTATATTTCATTTTATATAATTGTTTTGTATGATATTTTTAGGTAATTAATCATCTCTCTTTTATATTTTTGTCTATTGTTCTTTTGTCTATACTTGTTTGTTTCTTTTGTTATTTTTATTCATGTTATTATCCTGATGAAGAAACCATCGGTTTTGAAACATGTAGATATTATAACATGTGATCATAGTGGTCTACACAAAGTAATTTGTTTCATTTAATTAAAATGATGCCACAAAGTAATTTTGCAAAGATTGAAGAAACAAAAAGTATTGATTTAGTTTACATATGTGAAACACAATTAAATATAATATAATAATAAAATTATACTGCGACTGAGATTAAAACGCCTATTGAAACCACTAACCCATCACGACAACCTTCAAACCCGCCGTAATTTTTCAATGCATTTGTTTATTTTTTGTTTTATTAACAAAATGTGTTACCAGCTACTGGCCTCCACCATATTTATTGCTATCGATAGCGGTTTTGCCATTTGCCGGCTGCCGGTAACTGCTGCAACTTTTATTCCCACCTTGCTCCAGATTATCAATTTGCAAAGTGGATTTTGATTTGGTTCAGTGTTGAGTGTTTTTGAGTACGTTGTTTTAAATCAATTGTGCAATAACTGACATTCAATTTCGTTTTCAATCGTTCAACTGAACCAAAATAATCTATCTCGTATACGAAGGTAAGTATGCGAATTTTCTGTTAGTTATTATTTAAATATTACAATAAAAATATATAAATTTGTTTTAGGCCACTTTAAATTTTAATTAAACTCTACCGGTTTCGGAAGAACCCTTCCTTAGTCAGCAGCGAAGGAAGCACATACTTTGAGGTGTGACATTATATATTTAAATGAAAAAACACACTTTGTAAAATAGTACTTTTCTTTTTGAATTAATATTCAACAGCCAACCAGGTTTCGCTTAGCTTAAGCTTCGTCAGGCCTTATTATATCAACCAAAGTTAATTACATACAGACACGTATATATATATAAGAATTTATATAAAGAACTTATAGAATTTATATAAAGAACTTATATATTTATATACGTTTCTCTATGTAATTATCTTTAGTTGATATAATAAGCTCTGACGAAGCTTGAGCTAAGCAAAACCTGGTTGGCTGTTGAATATTAATTCAAAAATAAAAGTGCTGTTTTACAAAGTGTGTTTTTTCATTTAAGTATTAATTATCTTATACTTATTGATAAATGGATATTTTTAATTGTAATGTAACGTTTATCATTTAAATTAGTATAAGAAATATTAAGAGAAAATATGTATTCAATTATTTTGGTTAGTGTTACCTTTAACTAGATAGAAAGATATATCGACGCCTCAAGTACTTTTCGGTGTTAAGGTAAACATATTGTGGCTGTTTAAGGAACTCGTCCTCGTGAATCTGTCTATGCAAAGTAAGCTTAAGATAGTATCTTGATTTGGTAGTACTTAAGCACATTGTTTTGCCTTAAGTGCTTTATGTTATAAACAACCGATTCATCAAGTTTCACTTCAAACACACTTTACACAGAGTGTTAAAAGATGTACTTGGTTTACTTTAAACAGTGATTCCTTTCATTATTTGGAGTGAAAAATGTTAATATAATTTTGGTCTCCGGTGACATTTTTTTTTTAAACTAAAAACTCAAGAGGGTATTATTAGAGAATACGGGAAAGTAGTCATTTTGAAATCAAATTCTATACGTATTGACTCTTTTTTTATAAAAAAAACAAAAATTGATGTTGAAAGATTGCTATTTTATCTGTTAAACGCATTTTTTAAATTTTGAAAAACTAAGTTTATTATTAATATACTAAGGTTATACCGTTGGTAGTTGGCAGATTTGTTCAATTTTCAAACGAAATATTGTATTATAGAACACAAATTTCAAATCATATAATCATACAGCAAAATAAATCAATAAATAATCTAGTAGACGTTTTTCAGAATTTTAATTTTAGTTCAATTAAAACCATTAAAAAATAAATCCGAGAGTTTTATGACGAAAATATCTCAGTTTTTCTATTTATTTAAGGTCTTACAAACTAAAATATTTCAGATTATTTTACACATTTATTTTGTTTAGACGTTATTAAAAAATCATAAATATCTTATGCATTTTGAGCATTGTATTGTTTACTTGAATGAAAGTATATATTGAAGAAAGTTTTGAATGAAATAAATCGATATTAATTTTAAATTTATAAAAATTGATACGGGGAATAATCGATCTTTCTCGTCGGAACATCCCTGTACAGTTGCAAGCATTTTAAAACTTTTATTCTCAGCCGCTGGTCAATGGCTCTTAAAGAATCAGTAGGTATTTGACGATTAGGGGCGGGGTGATGTGTTCATCGGTTACTCAGCTGAGTGACCAGTGCGATATATAAAAGATTTTTTGTTGTTTGGTCTGAAAAAAAATTTTTGGAAAAAAGAACAGAATTTTAATTTTAAGTCCATTTACAATTTGGGATGCGGGAATAGGTACCGCCATCCCGGGAACCATTTATTGGATGCCATAGGTCACCTCAAGTGGTTCGCTACGTTTGGTGACTTAGCAGGGGTTCCCGGGTTCTTGGGTTGAGGTTTGTCTAGGTCTTGGCGGCGGATGATCTGGACACACTGAACCCCAAATTCTTACCCATCCTCATACCTTTTACCGTTCCAGAACTCTCCTTACTTTCCTTAAAAACACCCTCCCCAGAGCATCCCCAAAGATGACATACGCCCTGAGGGAAATTATATACCTCAGGGCCTCCTGTATGGTGCTAATGTAAAAAAAAACTCCATTAACACCCTTTATATCCCACTATCCAGATGAAGCGTTGGAAATAATTATGTTATATAATATTTTTTTATTTATTTTACGAATGACGTTCTTAAAGCTGTGGTCACGTAGAGCGAAGAACATAAAAATGCACTTATCTCCGGATCTTTAAAACAGTTCCACCACGGCTTCCGGCCGACTAAGTTACAGCTGAAATAAATATTGAAAACGCCACGGACACACCAACCAACTATAGAACAGGGATATTTTATAGGGACGTAAAGTGTAAACAGATAAAACTGACCATACCAGTACTCCTAAATAAAATAAGACACGGAGGCAAAAGCGTACCATCAATTCCACCACAATCGATTAATCCTATGTTGTGGTGTGTTCCTTTTTCATGGATTGGCTTCGTTGCTAGTTTCGTGCTTTGAATAGATGGCGATTTATTTTCAACGTTAGCAGCGAGCCGTGCTGGACAAACAAAAATATTTGCACCCATTGAGAAAATCGAAAGACTCATTGAAATCTCCGTTTAATTTCCTAGCAGAACATCAATATTAAACCTTATACGGACAGCTGTGGACCAACTATTGTCAACAAAGCGAGATCTAATGAAGGCGTTATTACGAGCATCAGTTGGTTAGTCAAATAGCTTTTTCTGTTCCGTTCGTTTTAAGACATTATTAATAACGTTTAAAATGTATTACTTATTTTATTAAAACAAAGAACATTAATCTAAATTTAAACATATAATTAAGATTCGTTCAAATGGGTTATACGAGTATATTTTTTTACTGACGCGTATTTGTCTTGTACCGATTTACCTTATTCACAATATATAAGCTTCATTAGGGCGCCAAATGATCCTCTAGGTACCAACCTACTTTCTTTATAATGTGTGATTGGTTTTTTTAATTAATTAATTGGTTATCTCCAACAATGCCTTACTTGCATTTTATTTAAGATTTGGTATTTGGTATCTATCTTAAATATTATAAACCGGCCAGTTTATGAACACATGTTTTAATGGCTTTGAGTTTTTTAGGATTAAGTTCTCCTTAATGTCTCTCTACCAGTGTATCTATCCAGCATTTTATCTATGCAAAATGTTTCCTGAACAGTATATAAATCAAGATAAAAGGAATTCTCTTTACTTTCATTAAAACTTTCGGGTCTTATTGGCCGTTTGATTTTATTGAGGTAAAACCCCGGACAGTGTTGGCTTCAAGAACTTACTCGCTCCCTCCAAACTCGCTCCCAACGAGAATAATTTCAATTCCTTAATTTGTTTTTAAGTAGGTTAAGTCCTCAAGTGTCATCAGACAAAATAAAACCGGAGATACTTTAGACTTTGACTTGTATAATCGTCGTTCTTCCGATTTCACTTATTTTTAATGTGAATTCCAGCCCTAAATTTATATTCTTTGTTGTTCCAATTTTGTTTTATCTTATTTTATATTTTAATAAGATTTTAATGACTATAAAACTTTCATACTTTTTGTTTTATAATTAAAAAATTCTCAAACAAGAATACCTCTCCGATGGTGAAATCTAGTGACTAGAGATTTTTTATTTTTATTCTTAACTTTTTAACTTAATCCCTAGGGATACGTTGGCGCAGTGGATAGCGCGTTGGCCCGAATTGCCAGAGGTCCTGGGTTCGAGTCCCAGATGTATCCGTATCTTTTTCTGATTTTTCTGTTTCGGATTTTCGATTGACTTTCGCTAATATTATCTTCATTAATTAAAATATTATAACTAGAGATTTGCACATTTTTTTCTGTGGTTTGTAAATTTATCGACAACAATAGTGGAGTAATACAATTTTTTTTATATTTTATGTATATTTATTTACATTTACATTTATAATAAACTTAGAAAATAACGTCGGTATTTTAGAGGCAAAAACGTAGGAAATCAAATTTTAGGTTTTTAAAACTCTACGTTGTCTACTAGCGATGTATCAATTATTTCAGATTACCGTAAAGTCTGTGATTATTACATATATGAACATCAGCAACAAAAAAGGTTTTAATAAATACTCCTTCTGTCGTTTAACAGTGTGCGACTTGTAGATATAGGCACAATAGACTTGTGAAAAAATCATGCACTGCAGAGCCTACAATACCAAATAATATACGAAATCGTTCACTTCCTCCTCGTTTTATTCGCGCCTCCTTTCACACACACAAAGTCCCTTTCAATATCGACCCCTCTGCCTCTGTTCACTTTCAATGAGAATTTGCACCCATTGACAACAAGAGGAGCAAAAGAGACGCAGACGGTGGCTCTTTATCATTTTTTTAAATACCACCCTTACCATTACGTATCACCTAAATAAACATGATCCCGCAAGACAAGGCATTGGTATATACATTTGCCTAATAGTCAGGTGAAATGATATTGAAAGTAAGTCTCGTCAATTTAATACTGGTAATAATAAGTTAGTTGGATCAAATTATTTAAAAAAAAAAGTTTAACGTACTAATAAGCTATAGCAGGCGATTATTGCAGTATCGCCAAGATGAAGGAAATTATCTATTTTGCAGAGTCGTAAGAACTTTGACCGTTTTCATACAAAAGAGTTTTTAAAAATTAACATCATTCCAGAGATAATAAAAATCCCAATATTGCTCTTCCCAAGAATTCGGTTTAACCGACAATAAATCAATTTGCTGACTTTCAAATTGACATTTTAAATCGTATAAATATCGTCATCTCATTATGAAACACCTCAGTTTGAAAATGGCCTTGTAAGCCGCAACAGCTGTCACAATAATAAAAACTATAACACTTGCAGAACTTAATAATAAACATTATTAAATTAAATTTAATTTAAATTTCGATTTTGAAGAAATACTATTGTCCGAATCGATACGTTGGCGTTAAAATGCGTTATTGTTAAATGCTTGAAATCAACAAGTTCTACAAACCGACAACCTTTGTTTTTCTGCTTATCCGTTTTCTTTTGCTTTTTATCTTGACTTCCAGCAGGGCAGATGGCATATTTTGACCTGGAACTGCAATTTGATGACCATGGTCGGTACATGTTTTAAGTAATTCACTTATTATGTGCCTCTTATACTAGTGGGTTAATTTTTTTAAATTACTAAATGTCACTTTAAAAGGTTTATTTACAAAGTAGTATCCTTTTTTCCTGAAATGGAGTGGAAAGGCATCGCACCGTGGAAATAATTGTCCGGAAACGGTAGTTAAACGGAAACAAATGTATGATGGGAGCGAGGACAGAAAGCATAAACAGAACCGTGAATACTATTAATGTATGTGCCATGCATAAATTTGCATTCACAATATTCTACTAAGTAGAAACAATTCGTATTGTAATGATCAAACAATGATTTAAATTTCTAAAGCATTTAATTATGTCTGTGTCCACGTCCTGTAGGTATACCAATATTACAATTGTGTTGATTTTAAATGAAAAGACAGCTTCAGCTTTATAAAGCCTGTTTTGAAACTTGATTTTATGACTCAAGATCCGCTTAATTTGGAAGTCTTCGAAAGTACCATCAAAGATAATGAACACATTTTTTAAGATGAGATTTCTTGTTGATCTACCTACAAATTGGAATATTTTCATAGGAAAATCTTATTTCCACGCTGTCTAAGAGCTCTGCAAACGAAATTCAAAATAATATTTTCGGAGTATTTCGAGTTTGTGATACTGCGAGACTTAGGTATATCGTTCTCGTTAAATGAATTTCAATTATTCATCACGTTCATCTCGTTAAATGTGGATCGTTAGAAAGCCCTCTATTGCTCCTCCGTTAAATTAAAAGCCTCCTCGATTGTGTCATCGAGTAACGCTGAATGTGTGCGGCATGTTTACACGCGAGACGAAATTACCATCCCCCTATACCGAGAAAACGTTCCACTAATCATATTCTGTATTAAAATACACCTTTCCATTAAATTGAGAAACATGCCACGTTACCATGTTGGAATGCTCCAATTACGGTAAATAAATAATGTTAAACCTTCTTGTAATTAATACGAGTTTTTTTATATTAATACACAATTCCATTGTTTATATTCCAAGAAAGCCTATTCATTAACATTTTAACAATGAATTTAACTTTTTACCTCTCTTCAAATACAAGTAATATTTTTATTTATTTTGTACAATAATGCAGCCCAATTTTGATAAAATGGATTTATTGGAATCGTTTATCAAATAAATAATATCCCTTTACTCTATACAATATCTGTTTACTTTACCTGTAAGATCCTTAAGTCAATCGGTACTTGCGGAGCTATATTTTATTCCCTCAAATTATGTATTCCCTAAGGAATTCTATTCAGATGGATTCCTTTGTCTCCGGGCTTGCTATAACCCGACATGACACGAAGAAGGGTTTAGTGGGTCGGTAGAGTGGTATCGACAGACATGTTGGGAGAGGGAGGACTTGGATCTCCAATGCAAACTTTTTTAGCCGTCCCGTGTAAATGTTCAGGAGTGAAGTTTATGTTATTGTTATGGCTTTCCTACGGCAGGGTCCCGTTTCCTTTTACCCTTTCACTGCCTCGGGTGGCGGAGTTCAATGAAAAACAACAATGGCTTTATCCCGCCCCGGCACGGGCTTATATCATATATTTCCGGAATGAATCGAAATGGAAAGAAAACTTTACGTTCGTGAAACAATTGCAACAATGTATTATTATTTTTGCCTTAACGCGTATAAACAGTGGACGAATCGCTTAAAAAACGCAAACGGACTTATCGCCATAACAGCTTTTACAAGGGGTTAGAATAATTGAATAAATAAAATAAATATTATAAAATAAACAGTTTTTTGGAAGTTGGCATCCACCTATTGATGAGGCATTAATAAATCTTTTATAACATTTTCATTTTTACGAATACTGCAACATGCTTCCTGCAAATACAGATTTTGGTGCCTTTATATCCAATAGAAGCCTGCGGAATTATATTTGGATACAGGAGATACAGCAGCGCATCAACAATGTTTACGGAACTAGGACTGAATGGATTCGCCGGCCTGATGAGACACCGGGTCACTGGAGCCAGGATGCGGCTAATGGCCTCCGACAACACGTTGGGAACTCGGCCTTCTAGCACTAAGCGCCACTCCTGAGTGAGCACTGAGCCCGAGCTCACTCAAGACCAAACTGAAATAAGAAATTGATTACTTATTTATAACTTTGTACCTTCTTATAATTGTGCTACTTTTTTATAATTTAACTGTATTTATAACTACATGGGACATGTGGGGTTGCACGATCCTCCCTACATCCTAAAATAAAACTTTATTATTATGATTATATTTCTGCTCGTGTTTTCACCAGGACGATACTAAAGAGTATATTTCACTCTGTATCGTGTCTCTAATATGCCATACAAGTGCATTAATTATGAAAAAGTAATCAAATAAAATAAAAAATCTTGCGCACGCCGGGGTTTGAACCCGCGACCTCTGAATTCACGTACAAGAGCTTTACCCCTTGACCACATAGGCCGCATAGAAATAATTAGACAAATGTACAAACTTATTTTTACTTCCAACATGAATTTTCCACATTAATTTAAGCTCAACGGTGTTTTGTCAAAAGTTCCAAATCATACTACTACTTTTCTCATTTTTTTTTAAAAGCTTAAGAGTTTGCGTTAAAATTAAAATAAAATATTCAAATCTAAGTATGTTCTAAAATTGGGAACTTTTTTGGGACATGCATCAAATATTGATACAGAGCCAGTGAGACTAGCATCCTTAATTCGGGTGTTTTTTAAGGCTGAAAGGTAAAGGAAGGAGAAAGAGACAGGAAGAGGAAGGTTAGGAATTATCGTCTAAATGTTGACTTTCATATTGACAAGTATTCTAACATAGATCGGCTACTTATTAAATAATAATATTATTTCTAAAATTCTATGCAGTACTCGTATTTTGAATTTAAGAATTGCCGATATATGGCGTGACAGTTGCAGTGATTGCATAGTTCCATAGATGCCTTCCAAGCAGTAGATCAAGGTCAATTATCGGCCGTGACAATTTTAAAAATTTATATTTAGGTACATTTAAAATTATTTATTACTTTAATTTTTAAAATGATATTTTTCTGCAAATTTAATATACGAGTATACGCACCTTGATTTTTAATTATTTTTTTTAAATTTTAAAATAAAGCGTCAGTGCTAGTTTGTTAATAACGTAAATGAGAAATAGTATTAGGTACTCGTTAGTGACATTTGGGAGAACTTTAATTTCTTAAATGGACTAAACTAAATTACAAATTAATGTACCTAATCAATATTTTATACAATTGAAATTATGGGAGAATTAATATGCTATTCTTTATTTTTTTATGTACAATTTTTTTTGTTATGAAGTCTGTGAAATGGTAATATCAAAGCCCGTAATGGAATTGATATTGCCGGCTGAAAACACTTACGCTGTCCTAGAAAAGGAAAAGGCATAATATTTAATATTTTTATAGCAAGTGAAATTTTGATGCCACCATTTGAGAGTTTTTCATGGAGGAATTTTCGTTGAGAGATTTCAAACTTTCATGCTCAAAACTTTCATATTTGAAATAAATATAAACTGGATATTCTCGTCTATATTGCTAGTTATCTCTAAACGACCCTTATGCCATCCCATCTACATGTCACATATCATGGCCAAAGTTTGCGCCATCCGTCAAGGTAACAGACAGACAGACAGACATCTTATTAGATACATCAAATATGCGAACACGCTCCCCGCTCCTCGCTGTTGCATTGTACTGAATAAACAAACTAACTGGTTGATATTATTTGAGATTTTCACGATATTATTTTGGGGTACTACGTTTCGCTATCTCCGTCATAACGTTTTGGATAGCATCACATCTGCCCTGATGATGGATTCTGTAAAGCTGTCCGAAACGTGGCTCAAGTGGCTAACGTAGCAGGACGTTGCGCAACATACCCAAAAAATATATCACGAACAAATTTACTGTTTAGCTACGTACATTTTGTTCAACGGTAAATCTACTTCAACAATATGAGTAGACTATTATTATTATGAAACTTTTGATTTGTTATTAAATATTGCAAACGGATTGCAATCCTTGGAACATAGGCGCCAAGTTGGAATGCTTTCCTTGTTTAACCGGTATTTCAATGGAAGATTCTCCGAGGAACTAGCGTCAACGATCCCCTCGGAACCGGTGCATAGTCGGGAAACGTATGTACACGGTTGACATTTGTCACATGAGAACGGGTCGCTTCTACGACTCGTTCTTGAGTTTAACAGCTTGGCTGTGGAACGATTTGCCTCTGTGTTTTCTCTCTCCTACAACATGGGTCTCTTCACTCCTTCCTCTCCTAAAAAATACCCTCCGCACCGCATCTTCAATTTTTTTTTTTTTACATTAGGTCCACACAGGAGGCCCTGAGGAAAATAATTTCCCTCAGGGCCTATGTCATCTTGGGGGATGCTGTGTGGAGAGTATTTTTAAGGAAAGGAAGGAGAGGAAGTTCTGGGAAGGAAAAAGGTATGAGGGTTGGGTAGGAATCTGGGGTTCAATGTGTCTAGATCATCCGCCGCCAAGACCTAGATAAACCTTACCTTAGTGACCTATGGCAGAGGTATTGGTTATCCAATAAATGGTTCCCGGGGCGGCGGTACCCATTCCCGCCTCCCAAATTATTTTCCTCAGAGCCTCCTGTATGGAGTTAATGTAAAAATAAAAAGATATTGGTTATTTTAGAAAGTAGCTAAAAATCATCTAGAGGTTTACATGTTTCTACCTTATTTATTAAGTTACTTTTCACAGAACAACATTTCTAAACTCGAATACTAGGAAACATGAATAACATTATTCTTATACCAACTGAAAACATGGTATATCAAAAATACGATTAATAAATACACACAGTCGTTAACAGTAGATGTGCTTTTATTTTTATTTTACTTATTACATTTAAAAAACTTATTCTAACTTATCTGTGTAATTTTTTTTTTTTATTCCTGGAACAATGTTGAACGTTTTTAATGATAGTATTCGAATGGAATTCTGTAACAGATTAATTAACACCATTAAAAAACTGTATATTTAGCAAAGAAATTCAACTTTAAAATTGCCGGCTTTATAAACTGAACCGTTTTCACGATAAAGCTGATTTTTTTCTTTTACGTCTCACTGCTGGTCTATTTATTGACGCTCATATTCAAGGCAATTTCCTGCCGAGGCAGCAGCACCAAGTGCAAGATAAACTGCAGGATCAGTTCGGGGCACTTTAAGGATCCGTAAGTTGAACCATACCAACATGGACTCACCCTCCAAACGGCCATAATCGCTCTAATACCGCAAGTGCATTCATCACGGGGCTAAATAGCCATCGGGGGTTAGAAGTTAATGCCTTTGACACCTACCATGAAAATACACGAGATGGTTTAGATGGGGTTGTAATTCAGAGGGGATGTTTTGCATCTTGACGAAGGTGAATCATAGTTTCTTTTGAGAATTGATCAATTTTTTTCGATTGCAAAATGTTGTGAGGGAAAAGGATATTTAGGAAAGGAAGAAATGTATGTGGAGAAAATGTATCTAGTTTGTAAACATAACGCCAATAATTTCATGAAACGTGGAAATATTGTGACGTAAAATAAAGGGAAGAATAGTACGACGAAGAGGTGTTTAAGAATAATAGATCATGAACAGAAAGAGCTAGTTCAAGTAATGTTTCATATCGTATTTTAATAAAATACATATCTTCCACACTGGAAGCAAACCCACATACCTACATGATATTATATGTTTTAAAATACATGTGTTTTCCCCATTTTTCTTTTATTTAATATTTTACAACATTTCTTCATATTTAAAGAAAAAATTATATTCTTAAAAGTTATTCCTGAAACGTCAGTTCCCTGAAGAATATTAATCATGAAATATATGTACGGATTGCACGAATTCGCGATACAACCACTATCATTACTTCTTGTCGTGTGTAAGTTGTTCAAGTCATTTGTCGGCGAACTTTCTTTGGGGAATGTCATTAAGGCCGAGTACCACTTGGAAAAACTGGTTGAATGTATTTGAAAGGGTAGTTAGTCTCACATGGGCTCGACGATTCATAAAATTAATCAGCACTTAGCCGGCAATCACGAGCCACTTAGTGGTAAGACACGGAGCCTGCCTTTCTCCGGTTTTTGCGAGGAGTGATCGTCGTTGAGCCGATTTACAAAGTGATAAGTGTCTTGGAGCGACTTGCCGAAAGGGGATCGAACATTAGTTGTGTTACCGCAGCAGAGGGCGAGCTGCTCGCATTAACTTCTCACACGCATGTGTTAGGGCCCTGTTTATCGAAAACAGTCCAATTTTACTATAAAAAACATCTTGCGACAAATGTTTTATTTTAAATTGTGGGTACCACACAAGAACCCTATCTGCTCCCTACTGAACTAAGCCTCCGGGGCTTTTTGTCATCCCTTAATAGGGGCAAGTTATGAGGCTGAACTGAAAAGTGGAGAAGGGAGGAAGATATGAAAGAGAGAGGTTGGGAAGTACCCCGCTATTCAGAAATGGTTATCAATTAAAGCCTTTTCAAGCTACGTTTCGATTTTTAATTGTAGTCTTTCACCTGGGCGGCACTGACAGTATCGCCTACTATGGTAGATTTATGTTTACCACAAAAGTTTAACAAAAAAATTGAGTGCGTCTAACCTTCAGGCGTGGTTTAAGTAAAACTTCTTTGACTAAAAACTAAATAAAAACTTACATTTTTTAGGCGGCGGAACATGATTAGGTTGTTGATTCTTTCGTTTATAATTATTTTTATAAACAGCACATTTTTATTGACACACTAATGCCACCCTTTACTTCAATAGCTATTCACAAGAATCAGAGAGAAAAAAGGGTTAAAAGCACCTTTAAAAAAACAATACAAATCAAAAGGTTCAACTAAAATATTTAGTTAAATCATATAATAATAAACAAAACAATAAAAATCCGTTGAACGTACCTTATACATTAGATGTCATGACGTTTAAGTTTGCTTTGAGTTGTTATTCGTTGCTAGGCTTCGGACTCATTGTTGCCATACCTACGGCGTTAATATGATGAAATATAAATCAAACGTCATTTCCGTTAATAAAGATTTGAGTTACCCGTCGTAATTCCCCTAAAGAAGTCTTTGTTAAAAAAGTATTTTCTGTACTTTTTATATGGCGTAGTGATTCCTAAAAGATGTAACCTTCCCGCGATATCAATCTATTTATCTAATTACAATTATTTGGACAAAAATGGAATGAGTAGTCCAAAAAACGGAGCGTTATATAATGTACTTCGTTCGTTGCTAAGAATCAAACCTTTAAAGTGATTTTAAAATTATTTTAAATTTATTTCATATTGTGATAAAATTAATATTTAGACAACTATTTTTTCCTTGATTATTAAAATTTACCACTGAGAAACTCAATTGAATAAGCAATCGATTAATTTATTACACATATTTCAAATTGGAATTTATTTTGCACGGTAGCAGTAATCCGTCAGTCACCGAAAACATATATTATTCGTTTTTACGCATTGGTTTAATATAAATAGTGGCTTAATTGAATTTTAAATTGCTGATTTACTGACTACAGCAATCACCAATTCGGTGATGAGATTTTTAATTGCTTCACAACAGTATAAATGTGCATATTGTAAAAATGATGATAACACGCAGGCCGAAGCATTTCTTTTGTTATCATTTTATGCGACATAATGTAGTCGTTGATTTGAACAACGATAATGAACTCGCTAAATTGCAGAGTTGATTGAAAAATGCGTGCAAGCAAAGTTTCGTTTTGGGTTGGGTTGAAATATGTGCAGGCACAAACATTTTTTTAAAGATCAGTTTTTGAGGCGCGCCTCAAACTAATGTTGGCTACCGTACATTTCGATTCCATGTGACTTTCCCACTCACCAGCGCCTACATGAAATCAGCGTCTCTCGGAGGCGGACCCTATCTCTGCCTCACTAGGGTGTTATTGTACTGCATTGTATAGTTGCTCGGCGCGGCGAGTGGCTAGCCGCGTTGCACTGGCGTGGTGAGTTGCATAATATAAAGATAACTGTTCCTGGTGAAAACCGAACACTTCTTTGTGTTCGGTTATGAAAGGTGTTGTTCTAACCGTGTAATAATTTTAATCTACATTAACGAGGGTATTAAGCTTAACGTTTTCTCTTCAATGCGTTTTTTCTGAACTCTTCACATCTGTCCTGATGGTTACTTGAAGGAAGTCAGAAAAGTTTAATTAAAGAATAATAAATTCCTAGAAGAGTGATTGATCTACTTGAATGAAAACTGATGGCGCCAAATTACATCAAACGTTTCAATTAATATGCCCTAATCAAAACTTTTGATCAAAATCACCGGATTTAAGATAAAATTGACCTTATTTAGGATCTCAAACACGCCCACAGTACAATTCTATCCAAGTATTTCTTCTGTGAGCAAATTATCTTTGCTTTTATTAATATTCATATTATGGTATAAAAAAATTAACTCAAATTTTTATTATTATCAAGTTTAGTTTGTAAAACTATGTATTTCTTCTTTTCTATATTCAATAATAGTATTTATAATTTATTTATTTATTTATACTGAGTTTTTACAGATGTTCACTTACGTGAGAACAATTTAGTTATAAAAACTCAGTTATTGTACAATTAGAGACATACAATTACATAAAATCTACAATTACATACAATTAAATACAGAAACATACAATTAGAAAAACAGAAACATCACAAAGAAAAATAAGTAATAAAAATAAAAATAAAATAAAATACAAAATTATATACAATAAAATATATTAATTTGTTTTATTATAATATATAAAATATATAAATTATATACTTACAAGCTCCTCAAGTAACAAATATTACAATGAGAGGCAAGAGACATAAGAATCGCGAGAGGCATGTAGAGAGAGACAATTGACACAGTAAAATTAGTTAAACATATTTGTTTATGTATGCAAGGTTTGGTACGCAGTTTGATAATGCCCCCGGGTGTTGAAACGGCTGTAATAATAAACATACACCAGAATAACTTTAGTTAGGTTAGTTTATTTTGCCTCTTTTCAATTCGTTTCATTTCCCACTCAACTATTAACCTACATTATGTTTACCATATGAAAAGGCTGTTATTTATCAAAAATAAATTAAAAGAAAAAATACCTAAATTTAACTCGTGTTTTAAAACCCGTCCCAAGGAGCGGGGTCGCAGTTCAAGAGTGGGCGTCACCGGGCAAGCTCGCTCTACGCGTATTCTGGCGTAGACCCGCGGAGAATAATGGCTGGACGTGCTAGAAAAGTTTGGCAGAGATTTATGTTTGGTTCAGATGGAAGGGATGGGGGCTTTATCTCAGGGCTGGCCTAACCCCTACTGACTGTCCGAGCTAAAAGTTAAGACAACACCCAACCCTACTACTACGGTTCTTTAACTGCAGAGGTGTAGAAAATTTATCAAAAGTTTCGAAATAGCGATTTATAAAATATCGATTGATATTGCAAGCCCTATCTATGGTCGTGGTCTCGTCTCTAACACTGACGGCCATTTGTAAATGAATGAATGATTTAAGGAATATTTTGAAATTAGGTAATAACTAATAACTATTTGATGAATCATTATTTAATGTAGTCCCCTTATTTTGTGTAAATACAATGCGTTAATATGCTCATTATGTCTTATTCGATTCCCAAAATGCATTGTATTGCAATATTAAATGCACTCGCATTTACCATGAATTATGATATATAACATCCATATTATAACAATTTGTTTGATGATGCTTTGTCAATGATATCACTAGTTTGGTTATTTATTTATTTATCATTTAAGTACATTTCAAAAGCGTGCTTGCAATTTGATCGAAATATATTAATTCCTTTTCATTATAAATGAACTCACCAAAAAGAGACATATTAAGCAAAATATATTAAATATTTTTTAATAAGTTTAATTAAACAAAATAAATTAAAGGTTTTTAAATAATTTGAATTTTTTCTTTTACACTTGTGACAGCTATAAAAGCGCCCGCGTTATTTGGCTTGACGTAATTTGGCATATCGCTCGCCGTACTTCCCCATGGGAATGTATGCATATATAAATACCAGCGCTCTTGAGATGATTTCTCACAAAAACGGCACTATACAAATTATGCAATTATTATTATTATTATTATTATAGGCCAAGCCAAATAACGCTGGCGCTTTTATAGCTATGTCTGTCGGCCCCATTAGTTGAATGTATGAAAGCTATAAAAAAAAATCTCGTTGTACGAGTATTTGACTGTTTAAACGAAGTAAATACTTACTAATCTTAATATTGCAATGTATAACAACTGTATTTGTAAAAAAAAAAAATTAAAATAATAATAATAATAATTCCAATACGTTAACATACCCGCCATAACACAGGGACATCCCTAACATGGAGGGGGAAATTAAAAATTTTAAAAATGTCGATATATGATGACGGCCAAGTGAAAGAGAGACAGCGTGAGACTAAAAACAAAATATAAATCAGTTGCTACATAGGCTGCCATTCAAAGGAAAGCATTTCTAGTATGTGTTTGCAAAAAAACATACTAGAAATATTAGATCTCATTGTAATAATGAATATTGTAACACTATTCTTAAATTCTTGTATCATCGGCCAACAAATATCCACCCACTTTCTTGGTCGTTTTTTTGATCTACGCTTTCGGCCTTTGCCTTGTTTTTGCTCTCGCCCTTCTCGCGATTATTTATACAAGAACCTGAGAGAAGCTGGATTTTGTAACGTAATTACAATTTGAAACATCGCCGTACTTTAATTAAAAAATATTTTTTTACTTCGGCGCATCTTGTAATTACAAATCAGACAACTGTAATGATGTGAAATTTTTATTTCTTTGTTGTAAAACTTTGTTAACTTTTTTGTGTTCTCTTATCTTATCTCATTCCTTCGTGGATAAAATTAACGAATGGCTTTTCTTGCAAAACTTTGGGTAATATTATTAAAAAATAGGTACATTTTCTGTGGTAAAGGTATTTCAAGGGAATGCAATGATTTTACATTTACTCTGATTGAGGTAAATTTACTGTGATTATGGTACACTTAGTGTGATTTTTAAAAATTTTATATGAATACCGCACAAGAGTCGCAACTGCTCCCGTCTGAAGCCAGTGAGACCATGACATGCCCAATTAGGGTATTTTGTGAGGCTTAAGGTAGTAGGGATGGGAAGGTGATGGGGAAGAGGAAGGTGGGGGAGTACCTGGCTATTCAGATCTGGTCACTAAACACGGCTTAAGCCATTTCAAGCAACTTTTCGATTTTGAATGGTAGTCCAATAACAGGGTGATACTGAGAGTATCTCTCTGTGATTGAGGAACATGTACTGTGATTGAGGTACTTTTATTACATTTTACTATGAATGAGGTACTTTTACTGGGATTGAGAAACATTTTCTGTGATTGAGGAACATTTAATGTGATTGAGGTACTTTTATTGTGATTGAGGAACATTTACTATGATTGAGGTACTTTTACTGGGATCGAGAAACATTTACTGTGATTGAGGTACATTTCGATCATCTAATTGATTTTCGTTGTTTGTTTTTGGGGTGTTATGCCGTGTTGTGCTGCCTCCTTCTTTAGCCAACGTTTCGGTCAGCGTTGCAGTGTCTTTCATCAGGGCAGATCCGGCAGATCCGACGATGTGAAATTGTTAGTGTCCGAAACGTCGACTAAAGAAGGAGGTAGCACAACACGGCATAACACCCCAAAAACAAACAACGAAAATGCTTTTGGCCGTGAAAATCTAAAAACGTATCAACCAATTGATTCTTCATAAATCACCGAAAAATTTAAATTGAGTTGAGTATGCAGTTATATGTAAGTGTGTACCCTATATCTGGTACAATATTCAGATTACTCATAAACACCACTAAATCAAAATTAGTGTATATTCTTAACATTACCTTTATCTTATGTTTCAAAGTCCAATACTGCAAAATAATAAATATCCATTACTAATTCATTTGTGGCATTCGTATCACGCTAACTTTTCTTCCTATTACTGCAGTAAAACGCCACTATGTTAAGTGATGTAGTTTCCATTGCATATACAAAAGGCATTCATGGACCACATAATACGCCAGCCAGTTGGGACATAGGGCAGCGTGGACTTTACACCCCTAAGGGAAATCTTGCCGCAATCTTGAAACCCATTACTTAGTCACCATTGCATTCGAAATGTATGCAAACAACGACTTTAACAAGCTCAGTGTCCCTATACCACATTAAAGTGGAACAGAGTAGTAAGACTTGTATTTGCTGAATGTATTAGCGAAGAGTTTTCGTGACTTCAAAAGCTTTCGCAATCTTAAAATTAAATAAGCTGAGTTCAGGTTTCATGCTATTTTCCCAAAGCAACATTATTCCTTATTTAAGATTTCTCTTTTGTATGGCATTGCTTTGAGCTTTTATCAAACACTAACCCGAAAATATCGGTTGTGGGAGGTACCTATGCTATTCATTTATATGTAGAGAGAATGATTGGTAACGAGTAATAAGAATATTGAGAATGGTTCAACGGCGTTGATGAAAAGCTTCACACTCAATTAGGGATGAATTCGAGAAGCTAATTAACTAAAATATTTTATCTTCACAAAATTCCCAAGCGTGTGGAATGAGCCGCACTGTCTTCTTGGAAAAATCCCGTACGCGGGGTATCTATTTCATCCAACTGTGATATCTCCCCGTCGTTAATCATACTTTGTGCGAAATGTCGCGAGTAATATGGAAACAGAAAATTATTAAATCAAACCGACACAAGAAGATGTTTCTAAATTTACTCTCTTGTGTATTGAAACATCTCATATTACGGGAAGACACATAGTTTCTGGATGATTTATGAGCACGTAAAATGTAAGATTTAGAGTAGAGACCATGCTCCTTGCAAGGAAATGTATTATGGCTGCCTGATGTCAAACATATATAATATGTTTAAAATCTACATGTTGAATAGTTTATAAAAGAATGTTTCGGATAAAAGATCTTTATCTGTTGAATTATTAAATATTATACAATACTTTCTTAATAAATAATTATAAAGATGCATTAGACGGCAGACTGAAAAAATATTAACATATTTTAAATTAATGAATTATATGTTATTCATTCATATAATTCCAAAATTAAATTTAAGAACCGTTTTCAATTTAAGGCTACTCACACACACGCGGTCTAAACCTGTAAGCCGAACCATATAGTATGGGAAAGGAAAATATTTAATTCCTTTCGCATAATTCGCGGCTGGGCTCACGTTTGTATTCGCAAATGTATACGCAGCATGTCAATTCTTAACAGTTATATATTTGTATTATGTTTTGCCTCTGCCAGTGAGAGATATAAATTCTCTATTATTTACTTACCATACAGCCAAATGGTCACACGTTGATCAGAGAGGTTTCCAAATTAGAATAAGTATCTACCTACTTAGTATCTTACTAATATTATAAACGCGAAAGTTTGTATGGATGTATGTGTGTATGTTACTCTTTCACGCAAAATTTACTGAATGGATTTTAATGAATCTTTACGATAATATAGCTCATACATCAGAATAACATATAGGCTATAATTTATTAAGCTAGCTACATATTTTCAGTATATTGAAAATAATAATTATTGTTTAATAGAGAATGTCAAAAATTTGAGAATGACGTTTTGCAAAACAATGATTGTTAAATCAAAACTCTATTTTAGAAAATATTTAAATTAGTTAATTTATTTGAAGTACCTACTTGCCTAATACTTTGAATCGAATCAAGAATTATACAAATTTAAAATAAACAGGTTAAGAATTTTGGTATAAACGTAGATGGGACCTAGGAAAAGAAAATAGATTACCCGAAGTACTAATCCTACGCAGACGAAGTTGCGGGCAGAAGCTAGTAATATATAATATAACATAATCGAACTATCTTAGACTAAGAGCTTAGATAAGTTAAATCAACAAAGTAACAACACGTACACTTTTTAAATTTTAATCAAATATAATATTAAAATGACTCGAAATAATTATTTAACCAAAAAATCAATTTCACTAAAATCTCTCCAACATTACAAATTCAGCATAAATATTTCCTTCCATTCTTTAAATGTCTCCATCCTATTCATTCTAATATTTCCTCGAAGATGAGTTATTACAACCCCCTCCCCCTGTGAGTGCTATCTGCACCCCACAGCACTAATGACTCTTGGCCTGATGCCAAAATATAATAATTGTGCACCGCTCGTACTGCTGCTCGAGCTGAGCCGAACCCAACCTAACCGGCGAGTTGTTGAATTCAACTCCTCTTGGGTTAATATTCACTGTACTATTATTGTTCAAAGTTTTCAATCGAGATTTTGTAGGCAATTAAGTTTGATGGTTGTTTTGATGAGTCTGAGAAATGTAAGATAAATAAAGTTGAATAATACTATTTCCTTACCTACTAGTTTTACTATTCGCACTGCCAGATATTCGATTTGATTGCACAATAGAATAGTTTAATTTATTCGTTTATTTAGTACAGATAAAAATAAATAGTAATTTTTTATATGTATTATTGACAGTCCTATAGATAGGGCATGGAAAAGGCAAAACCAGCCACCACTGTTGCGAACTGAAAAAAGTTACGATTACCTAGAAATAATAGACTTTTAAAACCAGAATGTTTCAGACGAAACCAAATGTGATTTTATTGGTTAGGACTTACATAATAATAATATGTTATTCAACAAAACACTTAAATTAGGCTTTACTAATAAAAAATACTAGTTATAAAACAAACACATAAATAAAACACTAGTTATTCTGTATCAATAGTAATATACGTATTGCATCCCTGTTGATCTTAATTTAAATCTGTGTAGGTAGGAACTTAAAATACACCAGGTTGAAAATGCCAAAAAAGCAGGTTGAAAATTGTAGGATCTTAAATAAATAACTAGAAAAAGTTTCTTCAATTTTTGCAAATTCACTTTGTGGCATTTTTTATTTAAATGACACAAATTACTTTGTGTAAACCACTACCAAATATAATTAAAACTATATTATGTGGTTTACATAAAGTAATTTGTTTCATTTCATTCAACTAGAAAAAGCATTATTTTGTAATCATAACAGACCCGCTTTTACGAGTGGATTTTGGCTAATCTAAATATGTTTTTTACCAAAAAAAAAATAATAAACACAGCATCCCCACCAGCGTTGAGAGAGTGGATGTAATCCTCCCCTTCGCATAGCCTGATCCATCTCGAGTTGTTAATATAATATTTCACACATCTGCCCGGAGTGCAGGAGATAAGCCTGTTGTGGAAAGCCATGTTTGCAGTTTGCAGTTTACACTGCCTACAGCCGCCCAAATAGACTGCTGCAGTTATCATAACACTGGGAACTTTGGGCGGAAGCCGCCCAAAATTTAAAAATTTGCGAGGGCGGCTTACTAACTAACTTGTAGCTTATGGGCTTTGTTTTAGAAAAATTATGAGTTTATTCTGTGTGGGAATTACTGAACTTTTTTATGGTTTAGGGCTGTCGACTTTTTATATGACAACAGAAAAAAACGAAAACTTGATTTGAAAAAAAAAATTGTTAAGTTTTTTAAAATGTGTAAAATTGTGAATTTTCACCCCTTAAGTGTTGAGTACACTTAGATTATGTTTAAAATTTACCAGTTCATCTAATAATTCCCAAGGTCAAATCCCATACAAAAAACTTATATATAATGAATGAAGAACTTAAATAATATAAATGGTGGAATTCCGATCGAATATAAATGGTGGAATTCCGATCGAATTAATAGTTTAAACAAAGATAGCTTCACTAACTAGTAAAAAAAAATTTTTAGACAATTTTTTTGATATGTAGGTACGCATTATTTTAAAAGAAAAAGAAAATATAATCTCCAATTTTAAAGATATTTTAATTGAATGCATGAAAAGAAGGGTAATCATAATGTGACAATTTTTCCCTAAACGATGTAATAAATAATAGCGTGAGCATAATTTCAACTTGTTAAATACACGTATTCACCAATCATTAAGTAACTTACTTTGATGAAAAATCCTGACCCAATCATTTATCTGCAAAACAAAGTATTATTATTTTACCAAAATCTAAGAAATGATTAATTTTCTATGCAAATCTGTTCATTCCATGTGTGGCGTGTACTTAAATTTATTATGGATGTTAGGGTAGACGTGTACAAACACATACAGTAAAGCGAACACGGTTGAAACCGCAATCAGTAAGGATTAGCTTGCTCCCGGGTTTACTCCACCATTATACGGTTGATATTGAAAATCGGAGCTACCCCGCTCTACCCAACTTACCCTACCGGTCCACCCCCTCCCACCCTCGGGAGGTGTTAAAAAACGTGTTTCCTTTTGGGGATGAAACACACATCACGTGTCACACTCCGTGACAAGACTGGAATCAAAATTCTACACCGACCGAAATAATGTGAGGTATTGAGCAAAAGAGAAGAGGAAAATTTTTAGTATTCTGGTTGTAATATAATACACATCTTAATTTTTAATGTGATTTATTTTGTAGATGTTTCTGTATGGACAGTGGTGCTAAAAGGATAAAAATATTATTGGCTAGCAAAAATCTTTTTGAAATATTATATAATTGCATCCCCTAAAAATCATAGCACCACTATTTTATTCGGGTTGCCATAGAAGTAATTTGCACATTAAATGTCAAAATAAAGTAGCAATATATTATAATATATGATAAGATGCGTGAATGTGGATGAGTCGAGGAGTGTACCGAGTTATTTCGTCCTTTCAAATGCGCTTTTCCTCTCTTCATAATATCCTCTCGGGAAACGACGTAATGATTAAATATTATATATGTGAAATATTACAAATCACATTGCCGAATGAATTCTTAAGTTATTAGACTGCTGCAATAAGACTAGTTTTAGTTCATTGTATGTAAGTTGTTTATTAAGCATATACCTACTAATTTTAGTTATAATCTTACTATTCTTACTAATATTAGGAACGCGAAAGTTTGTGTGAATGTATGTGTGTTTGTTATTCTTTCACACAAAATTTACTGAATGGATTTTAAAGAAACTTTACAATAATAAAGCTCATGCATCAGAATAACATATAGGCTACAATTTATAAAGCTAGCTATTTATTTTTAATATATTGAAAATAATAATTATTGTTTAATAGAAAATGTCAAAATTTGAGAATGACATTTTGCAAAACAATGATTGTTAAATCAAAATTGTATTTTCTAAAATATTTAAATTAGTGCATTTATTTGAAGTAATCTTTGAATTGAATCAAGAATTATAGATATTTAAAATAAATAGGTTAAGAATTTTGGTATAAACGTAGATGGGACCTAGGAAAAGAAAATAGATTACTCGAAGTTATAATCATATGCAGACGAAGTCGCGGGCAGAAGCTAGTTCTAAATATTTTAGAATATTTTTGTAAGTATGTAAATGTTGATCATTGGTGGGGTGGGGATCATTTTCAATGAACATCGTTGTGTTTAAAGTAAAAATAACTTTCAGTGATCCAATTTGTTTTTATTCTCTGAAATAATTTATTCTTAACCTCAACTAAGTCAATAATTATTAAGAAGCGCGATTTCTCCCACGGCAAAAAAAATGCCGGAAGGTTTTACTCATTATTTTCCATTCCTTTTTGTTGTTTTTTTCTGAAATCTCATACATATCAACTGTTTTTTTTTTATGGAATAGGCAATTCACCCTAAGAAGAGTGCTTTGTGAATATAAATTGTAATAAATCGTGTTTGTTTTTTTGTTTGTTTCCCGTTCTCCTCGTTCCAGCCTAAATGTTCCCAGAAATTTTAGGTCAAGACAAATCTCATCCGGCCGCATTGTAATTTATTTTAAAACATTCAAATTCTGCATGAATACTTGAAATTTTCATTTTTATTCTTCTTTCAAGAAATGTGCCATTATTCAAAAGATGTTAATTTATTTTCCCTTGTTTTCAGGTAAGGAAGCTGCCTTGAATTACAATGAATAGGAGACCTGAGATTGCCGCGGGGAGGGGTGAGCCACATTCGCATTAATAACGTATAATATTCAACAGTGGGTTTGAGTTTTGTATCTGAATTTCGGGGAATATATTCACGTAAATGTAAGTCCTTTTCAAGAGAAAACCGCATCTTTATAAGATAAATAAACACAAAATTCGAGACCAAATACATAGTGACTTTATTTGGAAGATAAAGTCAACGTTGAAAATATGAAAGGAAATCAGTATATATAGTATTTTATCATTGTTACTAAGGCAAAACCTGAATTGTTCTAAGTGTCCGATGACACCGTGTGGACTGTAAAACTAAATTATGTGAAGCGAATTACGAGTGTCTATTAGATTGTGTTTTTATATCGACAAGGGGAAGGAAAATACAGGAATGCCCCTAACCTTGATGAGGTGACAGCTCCCAGCTCTTCATTCACGATCACTTTCCAATGTTAAATGATGACCCGATGGTCTTCACAAAAATCATAATATATTTATATTATTAGTATTTGCGAGATTTTCGAAAAGCTTGTACAAGCCCGATCGAATTTTCAAATATAACAACTGAATGTTTTTATTCAAAACAACCAGGTGCAAATGTGTTATTTTTTCAAGCGTTTTTTTATTCATCTTCTTTTGCTTCTTGGGTAAGGGCCTTGATGTGAAGGAGGGGTATCAGAAGGAAGAAATATTTGGTAAGGAACATGGGTAAAATGGATTAATGTCCTAAAGTTATTTCAACACTTTTAGATTTTCACGGCCAAAATCACACAACGAAAATCTCCAAATGATGTTCATTTTAATGGTTTATTTTAACGTTGTTGTAGTTAGATACGTTTTTAGATTTTCACGGCCAAAAGCATTTTCGTTGTTTGTTTTTGGGGTGTTATGCCGTGTTGTGCTACCTCCTTCTTTAGCCGACGTTTCGGACAGCGTTGCAGTGTCCATCATCAGGGCAGATCCGGCAGATCCGTCGATCCGTCGACGGATCTGCCGGATCTGCCCTGATGATGGACACTGCAACGCTGTCCGAAACGTCGGCTAAATAAGGAGGTAGCACAACACGGCATAACACCCCAAAAACAAACAACGAAAATTGTTGTAGTTATCCTATAAACGCAGTATCTACTCTTTGCAATCATGCTAGTCAAATGAAGTACCTACTATAACCAATAAACCACGCATCTTGCCTCTTAAACTTTCAGGAAATATGGCAGGATATTTCTTTTCTCATCATTTGAAACGAGATATTCAAGCGTCCGAAATAATTCCTATCAATATTTTTTAGTTGTGCCAACGTAACCCAAGAATTTCATTTCTTGTATCTTAACATAATGGTCTTTAGTATTTTTTGAAATCACTATTCTTCATCACATCTTATGAATTTACTTCCCTCGTATATCATTGCAACTATTTGTTTGTTTATTTTTACCATTTCTCATTTATGTGTTCTACATCTATAATTTTTTTTGATACATTAGTGTAAATTTTTTTGAATAAAAAAAATAAACTTAGATAAATTCTTCTTTATATTTCGTATGATGAGAAATCTAGGTCTGCGAGCCAGTTTAGGGCCTCAGGTCTTGCCCTGTGGACTTCATCCATCCCGACAGGAAATCAATTGAGCGGGCAGTCGTTGACCACGCATTCGTTGGTCTTTACCGCACCGCATTCATACCGAACCGAGAATTTAAGATCCCACCTATATATCATGTAGGCACAGCGGATGTGGGAGCACCTTATCCTTTTGACGAAAAGTCAGAGTTTACGAGGCAGTAAGAAACCCCAGGCTGTTTTTTTAATAAATATAATTATATTATTTGCTCTGGAGAAATTGATGGAACTAATTAGTGATTAAGGAATATTCTTATCATGATTATTTTGAATCTTTCATAACCGATGTGGGTAGAGTTTTGGGTCACATTCTGCAGAATGAAGTCGGTCCTGACCCTAGCCAACCTCCAACAGGAAGAAGCACCAGAAAATCCTTTTTTTAAACTTTACTACCTAACTCAAATAATATATTAGTAATGAAGCCTTTAAACTTCCACCATAAACCATTGAAGAACCTATTAGGTTTTAGAGATGTATCAAGTGATGAATGTCCTCCTTGTTCTTTATTAGCCGTTCGTGTTTCACCCCGCAAAGTTATCCGGGAAATTCCCATCGTTAATCATTGAACTAAAAAGGGCGACAAGAAAGATAGCGAGTGTCCTCTGTCCTCCTCTCACAAAAAGTGCACAGCTTTCTACCAAACTGCACAGCCAGCCGGATGTTCCGGGAGTCATGACGAGCGAACGGAAGTCGGCAAACCACTTCCGGCGGCGCCATTATTTAGTTTTTTTATCACATAAACTTATCCGCCGCCATTCTTTTAAAGTTCCTCCTGTAGGCTCAGTGTAACATCGCGCGTTTTAAATGTCTTTTAAGCTTCTAACATTTTACAATTTTGTCAGTAAAATATTTCAATTTTTCTTCATAAAAATTCATAGAGACATGGGATTATTATGACACAATATCAACCGATATGATGCAAGTTCAATCATCTGCGAATTCAAATTTTCAGGGCTATTTGTTTGTTTTTTTATAGATATATAAAAACACAAGCGACGCCCGACGGTTACCGCGCGAGTAATATATTGTGAACAGTTTGCACAGACAACAAAGGATTTCAGAGGCGATGATTTCAGAAATATTCCGATCAGTCCCCAGGCTTTTCAATATTTTAGCCCTGTTCCCGCAATGTTCCCGGTATATTTTGCAATGTTCCCGGTATATTTTAAATGTCCTATGCTCGCATATTTCAATGTGATTTAATTTTCGGAGAAAAAAAACTGTTTTAGAAACTACATTAAAATTGTACTTCAGATTTAATAATTTAAAATAATAGTTGGAATTTTTAAATAATTACAACATTTTAATGTCGTATTTTTTATTATTTGTTTTACTACAAACAGAAAAAACTAATTAAATACGAAATTTCGAAAATACTTTTCTGTTGTTTAGGAAATTTAAATAGTTCGTAAAAGAGTTATTACTTAATTTTTTATCTCGTTCGAACGATATAAATATTTTTTTATATTTATTTATTTAGCAGAAAACACATATAAGTCAGTAATTAACAGTACTATATAAAACAATAACTGGTAAATCGCACCCTAACTATTTCTCACGGATTGATTGAAGGTTAAAACAAATTTTATGTTAATGGCGTGAATTGTGAAATTTTCACATTGGCTATTTTTAGGATTTTATTCGTGACACTAGTATATAATACTTGAGGTAATAATCATTATTTCTCTTTCAAACACCGAAAAAAATCACGTATTTCCAATTCATAAGAAAATTATTTTTAGTGTATGGTTGCTGGGTCATATTTAGCCCTAATAGGCTAGAAGGGTTAATATTATTTTAGAATCAATACCTTCAAATACAATAACATAATAACATGTAATTACATAATATATAATGACAATTGATAACTGATTATTCAAACATGACCTTTGTGTGTGCCTAATAATCACCACTGTCTAGCAATTATTTTAATATCGGCAACAAAATAATTAATCATCCACCAAAATCGCATTGCGGTAAATAAATCATGCCCGTGGTAACTCTGTTTGGTTAATATCCACTAGAAATACTAAATCAAATACGGTTCATCCTGTTATCATTCGATATTATATTGTTTTAGCTTCAAAGGACTGCACTGATTTATGAGTTCCTTTTAAATACGGATAAAACCGTCAAATTCAACCACTTAATTAGGACCGGTTCAAATGATAAAGGCTTTTATTCTAAATTTCATTAATCACATTTCTTTTTCAATGCTAAACGGTACGGATTTAATTTTTTTTCAATGTTGTGTTATTTTTTGGCACCACAACCAGAGTCAAACATGAAGAAACACTTTCTCAAAGATACACATTTTAGATTCTTTATTTTATTATTCTATTTCTTATTTGCTTGGTATGTTTACAATTATTACACCATACACGGAGAAAAATTTTATTCTAAAATACGATCATTTTATTCGTAAAAACGGTTAAAAATGGGACTGAAGTTCTTACAAAAAAAATTAACAGGGTTTCGATGTTTATTGGCGGGAACATGTAAGAATAATTTGTTGGTATACGTAATTTTGTACTTATTCCAACAAATTATTCTTACATTTTACCGCCAATAAACATGGAAACACTGTTAATTTGTTCGTAAGAACTTCAGTACCGTTATCACGAATAAAATTATCGTATTTCAGGTAACATTTTTCTCCGTGTACTGTGAAATTTAACACTGAAATATCTGTTTTTCTCATTTTCTATCTATTAATAAATATTTAGTTTGTGTAGGCAAGACGAACGGCTGTTTTTCGATGACGCTTGGCAAAGAAATCGTTTTCGGAAGTATAAAATTATAAAAATGGCAAGGTGTCCACGAATGTTTTCTCTATTTTCTTTACTTTTTCGCCTGAATCAGCTATCCGATCAAGAAAAAGCAAAATTTAAGTTTTATGGTGTTAAACTAAAATGATACTAAGAGCCCTTGTATGTTATTTCATAACCATCCTGAATGTGTTTTTAAAACATTCGTTATTATAGCATAAAATAGATTTTATTATCTATAACTTATTGAAGCTTTATATTAATATTTACACATTGACGAAGTTAATGTCAACGACTCTCAATGTAAATGTGAAACAGACAGACACAGAAAGTAAAAATTAACGGTCCTAACTGGGTATCAAACCCAATATAATGTATGAAATTGATACATATTACGGAATGTAATAAGGTGACAGTAGCTCAGATGGTAGGATTCTAGTTCTAATAAAACAAGAGGACCTGGATTCGAGTCCCAGTTGCGACCGTTACCTTTTTATTGTTTTTGTCTGTCTGTGTCATATTTTCAATGAGAGTTGTTTTTGATATTGTCTTTGCTAATGATTAAATGTTAACAAGACATGAAATGTAATTTGTTTTTGATATTTTGTATGTTCAATGTAATCATTATTTGGTACTAGAAATACTGTAGGTATTGGTCGATGATAAATGGCAATAAGTGAAGACAAAATATATGAAAAATTGGCACGCTTATTCGACATTTGTTTTAGGGGCTTTGGCACGACTTGTTTCTTCTTAAGACGTGTGGGCGAGTTTCTTCAGATTTCCCCTAGTTTGAAATTCTTGTTAGAAATCATAGCTTCATAGTAGAACCACATATGTAGATAGCCTTTTCAGTAGAACCAAAGCCTATTCAGTAGAAATATAGCTAACATCCTCCGACCTACAACTTCTGGTAGTCGTTAGGCGGATTTGCCTGTAGAATTTTTCATGGGAACAGTGCGCGGCAACGTGCCGGCCCAACTTTAAATCGATTCCATGTTCGCGCTATGTGAACTACTTGGCAATGTCACGAAACACGTGGAAAATGTTCCTCACAGATGTTACTTGTAGTAACTGGTACTTTGGAAGTAGCGGCTGGTGATCTATTTCTCGAAGAAGGGCAGTGATTGTACTAAAATTATGTACATAAATTTTTATCAAAATTTTATTCAAAAACCGGGTACATCACAGCAAGCAGGGAACTAAAAAGCTTCAATTAAAAATAGTGGTTATACAACGATGTCGTCCAACTCCAAAATGAACGATACATAAGGAAGATGAATCAATTTAATGAAATAAGCCGAAATCACTACCTCTACTACTGTGTTCCACAATTGTATTTTATTTGGAAAACAACATCAATAAAGACGAGGAAACAGGATATTTACTCTCGTAACTATATCAGGTAACCTCAAATCTTATTTTTAAAGTAGGTTCATATTTCGAATTAAACTTCGAAATTCACAAATATTTGTATAGCCTTCGATTCCATCTAATTCCCTTAAAAAGTTTGTCTGAAATTCGAACTTCCAAACGTTAAACTTAATTTTGTTTTCCACCGACAGAAATATTTTCAGCAACCCGTGTGGCAAAAAGAGGCTTTCAGTATTGTGCCAAATAAAATATTAAAATTCAAATCCAGTCTTAATTTTTAGTTTTTTTTTTTATTTTATTTCAAAATCTAAGTAAATTAATAAAATCGATTTTTTTCTAAAACTAATATTTTTATATTATTATGCAACCAGATGCCAGTGCTCTTCAATAAGATTTACATAGAAAACGATTTGCGCTCCCGTATTACTACGGCGCTTCGATAATTGCAGGGTAGCTTATCTCAAGACAAGACAAGGAAGGGAGTGCATCAACCCTTATAATTCGATCATTTTTTTAACGTTTAAGTTCTTTAACAAGAAATGACAAAGTTATGATAATTACGACAGAATAACATAATGGTCAAATCAGTAAACTAAACTAAGATGGACTTGTAAAGTTAAGTAAAGTTTTGCAAGTTTGCGAAAGATTTGTCAAGGTTTGTGAAATTTGTTATTTTAAATTATTTTTATGTGAAACGAAAAAAGTGATGTGACGATAGATAATACGTCCTACATAATACGTCTTATTAAGTAAGCGACAAAACAATCGTAAAAAATTAGCTATTTTCTTAAATCAGATATTTCCTATTTTTCATTGCATAATATGTCCGTTTGTAATATAATATTAAAATTTGAGCGAGTCTTTCATCTGCTCTCAAAACCAGTAATTCATTTTGGTATGCATTTAAAAACATTGCACTTTTTACGTAATGTTTTAATTCAAACTATTTTTTCCTTAATTTTTTTCTCTAAATTTTTAATTATTATTGTACATCGTATTTTGCTTTCGGAGAAATTAGTTTAGAAAGTAATTTCAATCAGCTTACCTGAAAGTTGATTGACAATATCCTACAATTTAGAAATAAAATGCATAAACTGCAACCATCTGCAAAATATAAATCCCTCATTCTGTGAGAGGCAAAAATCAACATACAAAAAATAGGCATGTAGTAAAAAAAATATATATCCCTCTGCCTTTGTGAATAGGCAGTTAACCGCTGACGTGTACTCGTTACACGAGGGCCGGAAAAGCGGAAGCATTTTTTTTTGTTTTGGAGTAGGTACACACATGTCACAGCGCGCTGTCAGGAGCTTTATAGTTTGCCTTTGGGAGATAACGAATCCAGGAGAAATATTTTATTATGAAAAACTAACAGCATAAATAATCATTTTGATGGGATGTTTGCTTGCAATATGCAAATTCATGGGATTTTCCAGGCGGCTCTATGAAAAATCATTTGAATTTTGTCAAAAATGCCGGTGTTTTGAGGCAGATTTTTTTTCTTTTTTATTTTTCGATATCCCAACCCATGTATGTGTTAGGACCAACATTTTTTTTTTGTTTTTATAAGTTTTTATTCCAGAAAAAATAAAATAATATTTTCGCTTACTTTTGAATTAAATTACATTACATTACAGTAGATTAGAGTTTGAATTAAATTACATTACATTACAGTAGATTAGAGTTACCTTCGTTCTACCCAGATGTAAACAAGTTTTAAAACTATTCGTTAAAATAAGTTTTTCTTATTGAACAATTGCAAAATATATTCCAACATACAAAAATTACTTAGTATTGTATCATTTTTTTTCAGTAAAATAGATATTTTAAACCTCTACTTCTCATAACGTTATTAGCAAAAATAGTGGAGTCGATTTGAAATAAACGTGATGAGCAAGTTTCCTACAAATTGTCAGTGTTGACCGATAGTGTTTAGTTTCTTTTTCATTAAAATTTTTGGTTGAGTTCGGATTGGTAATCTGTTTTACCATATAGACAGATTAACGGAAGCTATAAGGCAATTTTTCAACCAATCTTGAATATTATAAAATCTTTAATAATCTAAACTTGTCTGACTTTTTTCTAAACTTTTACTGTTCAGTAAAAATTTATAAAATATCGTAAAGGTTGAATTTGTAAAATAAGAAGTTTTGAAATTTGATTTACCATACAATCAGTTATTTACCAAAGTCCCTGCTAAAATCTAGACCTGTAGGGCAAAGGAGCCTGGGAAGACCAAAATTAAGATGGAACGACAACGTCCTCAAAGACCTACGTATCTTGGAGATTCCAAACTGGAGAGAACTAGATTAGTGGAGGAAGACTCTCGAGGAGGCCAAGACCCACCAAGGGATGTAGCGCCAATTGTGATGATGATGACAATCAGTTATTTAATAATTTTGTCGTCAGTTAAAAGTTTGAAAATTGTGTTTACCTCGTAAAAATTAAATGTTAAAATAATGTAAGTATTTCCATTACACCCAAATTTAATGTGATAAATTTTCAAGTGAGGATTTTGTAAAATAGACTAAAATTTAGGTAACCTCCCAAATCCCTAAATAAAGAGCATTGAATTTTGGTCATCATTATTTAAATTTAATGTTGCATTCAAGCTTCGATTGCAAATTTAATTTCATAAGGCTGTTTTATGGTTAACTCTGCTCCCGAGAGTTTGTCTATCTTGACATACTGAAATTATTTTGAAACCAAAACGAAAAAAAGTTGGATTAATTATAAAACCTTTTCTTAAATTGTACCTATTTGTTGTTATCGTTACCTTTTCAATGTTGTTTTCATAGTAACCAATTTCATATGAATAAGACTAAGGCCCTCCGCTCACGGAGAAACTGAAACCAAACAAAACTGGCTGGTTGCCACGATTTTCAAACAAACTTTTATCACGACGCTTCTCAATTTTACGACTTCAGTCATTATCTCAGCTTGTTTAACCATAGACGAGGAACAATTCAGCTGTCAAATTAGTCATCTGTCATATTGGCGCTGGCGAATAAAATTTAAAAAAAATCAACTCGAAAACTGACAACAAAACTGGAGCAACCATGTATACTAAACAAACTGGCCAGCCATAACAGAGCACGGCTAGTTGCGAGCGGCTGTTTGCGTTGCCGTTGACAACGGGTGTTTGAGAAGTTGTATGTCAATGTGACATACACTGGATATCGAGTAAAGTTAAAAACTGATATTTTTTGAGCGGAAGCACTTACGAAATTCTCAACATATTTTTTTTCTTAAAAATATAATATTATTGGTGGCTTGTCTGAATTCTACAAATAGTTTCACAATGACACTTAAATTTAAAACAAATCCGAATTCTACAGCTTATTTTCAATTTGGGAGTCAGGAATAAGTACCACCGCCCGGGAACCATTTATTGGATAACCAACATTCCTGCATAGGTAACTCCAAGAGCTTCGCTCCGGTGACTTAGCAGTGGTGCTCGGTATCATAGAGTGAGGTTTGTCAAGGTCTTGGCGGCGGATACGTTTGTCCACCTATTGCGTGGCGGACCGGATCGGGAGATATTAGTTGACAGAGTTAACCTAGACTTATCCAGAAGGACTCTCTCGACCATTATTACACTGCAGTGGGAGGGATGGATTCATAGTTCCTTCACTCCTGACCACATTGACTTCCCAGATTACTATTTTTCCCTCATACTCTTTTCCTTCTCAGAACTTCCTCTCATTCCATTCCTTAAAAACCCTCAACACAGAATCCCCAAAGGTGAAATTTTTATCCTCAGTGCCTCCTTTGTATTAAAAAAAAAATAAATAAAACCAGAGTTACGCAGAATTTTCAAAATAAATACAAGAACTTTTAATAACAAAATCGTTTATAATTTTAAACAGGTTTCCTCATTCGTAATTATCAAAGTATTTTAATAATAATTAGAGCTCCTTAATTCAGGAAATCATATCTCTTTGTTCTCGTAATTTATTTAATTTTCTGTAGAAGTTGAAAATTAATTTCGTTTAACGAGTTCTACCAAACGAGTTTCGTTAACGCAAAAAGCTTTAGACAGAAGTAAAAGAGAAACATTGTTTTTCCATCCAATTGGATTGCTCCATTTCAATCGACGTATCCCGTTTGCAGCATCTCTTGTTGGACGCATTCGGAATTCAAATCCGGGGGAGGTTTAATTACAATTTTACTAGCGCTTTTTACACCCCTACCCCTCCCCCCCGCCAGGAGGGAAAATAAATCGATCGTAAAAACGACCTGAATACATTAATAATGTCATCACGCTTTCGTACGTATACGTATTGGAATTATAACTTCTCGAAGAATTGATTGTTTGTGTGTTACACCGAAAGTATTAAAAAAATAAAAAGTATTTGAAAAATTAATTTGATGTCTGGGTAATTCTACGATAAGAGGTAACTTGTTCGGCAATCAGTTTAAAATAGATTTTTTATTCTGTATGGTGTTATTTTTTGCAATGAATCAAATCATCTTAATGTATTTTAAAAAATACATCACGATTAAATATCCAATTTATTTATTTATTTATTTTATTTATTTTTATTTACATTTGATACATTTAAAGCCAAAATAACAAATAATATTACATAATAAGGGAATATATTTAAAATGAATACAAGTGTTATTACGTTGTTTTAGGTCGATATTAGTTCCTAAATTAAATTATTACAATTAAATCACATTTTTCTGAAATTCCTTATAAAGTCTAAAAAAGTCTCTACCCTGGCCTGTACCCTTGTCGGTTTCAGTTTTACTTGCAAACAGTACATGCCTTTTTTTGTATCAGTTGCTAAACTAAAGTATGTTTAGCACGAACTTAAATAACTATACTTAAGTATCATTAATAACTCAGGTACGGGACATACATCATTCCTATGTCTACCTACGTTAAATTGTCGTGAAAACAAGCTTATGTGCTCAAGCGGTTAAGGAAAAATACAACAATATTTGTTTGTTTTCAATAATTTTTTAATTTAACCTTTGTCCCGCTTTTTTGTGTATCTACCGTAGCAAATTTCGTTCTGCTACTTCAAACGTAAATATAATACGGCCATATTCCAAATAGCTCTCAAGTACATCTAAAGGCGTGAAATTAGCAATACCAAACACACGAGCCGTTAGAGCGCTGTCATTTGTTAGTTGTTGCGACGCGACAGTGCGTTGTAGTGGTTTTGCAAGATAATTGTGTCTCTCCCCTGGTAAGTTATAAAAGTTATAATATTCATTTAAATTATTTTGTCTTTACTGCCCTAATTTAATAATACTGTAATATTGAAAGTGTGATATATAATTAACCCAAAAATTTCTTATGCCAATTAAAACAATTGAATTTGTCACAAAAACGTCTCTCCCTTTCCGTATTTCCCCTGGCGAGATAACTGACATATTGCTGATTTGTTTACACTAAAAATAAAAATAAGGCCTTCTAAAAAGTAACATAATATGTATACACTCACTTTCCCTTAAGTAAGAAGGTTCATAAACGAGACAAAAATCGTAAAATAAAAATTCGAACTTTTTTTCCTTGGGCGTATCCTCTATGGACCTCAAACCTCTTTTTTGTAGAATTACTCGTCTATAAAATTAAATAGTAAGTTCATAAAATTAAACCTCTTATCGTAGAATTACCGGTCTAAGTAAATTACTTAGTTTCATTTCAAATATTCCACTTGAGGAAATAATTTCAATTTATATTTTAGGAAATAATTTTAATTTATACGGAAGTGGAATTTAATAGCTTATATTTATTTGGAATGACAAATACTGAATTTATTTGTGCTTAAAACATATTTACCATTATTATAACCTCTGGTAGAAATTTTCGGTACAAAATATTGTTTTACTTGTCAATTCAACAGTTGTATAAGTACGTATCTCTAAGTCAACACTGAAATTTATTTTATTTTATTCTTTCTTTTGAAAATGACATAAAAAATATTAAATTACTGCCACCTCGGAACAGGCTCAGCCCAATGAGGTGGCATATACCTAAAAAAATGTACATAAAATGTATTTTTTGGTTAATAAATAATAAAAAATAAAATAAAATAAAAATCAAATTGCGATAGAAAATAATTGAAATATTTCCAAATTTTTTTAATAACGATGTTTTAGATCACAGTGTGATAATTTAATTGTAACTATTTTAAGTAATGTTTGTTAAACCATGTGCACTTTTTTATAATAACGCATTCGTTGTAATTGAACTTATCGTGAAAACTACACCTTTTTTGATCAGAAATGAGTAGTTTGCTCTACTGTTCATTGTATGGAATAAGAAATTTTCTCTACTGAATCCTGTTAGCTTATTTTCGACATGCAACTTTTTTACCTATATTATTTTTTTTACTATTTCTGTACCCATAACCCTTAAAAATCAATCCAAATATCATTTACATGTTTTCTCTAACAAGACTTCAATAATTTATCAGCAGTTTTATTGATTTCTTCTTCCGTTTATGTCACAAAAATATTTGTTTTTGCAACGCCTGACTTATTGAGAGAATTTCCAATAACTTCTTAACTGATGCACAAAAGCGTCAATTCAATTATTTAGTGACACAAAGGTGTCTAGATTCGCCATCATTCTTCCTTGAGACTCAAAAGTGCCTCCAAATGCTTGCAAAGGGAAAACATCGCACTCTGGAGGGTCGGACCGTTTGATGATCGATCAAAGAAAGTCTGTCAATCAACGGAGCCGTAACAAACGTAATAAATCTTCCGCTTTCCATCTGAATAAAGGAGGAGGAAACGAGGCTTACTGACTTTATTCCTTTCCTATTCTACAACAAAGCTTTTCGGATAAATTTGAATACATAAAATTACGAACCCATCATCGGTTCGCTAACCTTTTCTAGTTCCAGCATTCCCTTAAGGTTTCTCGTATTTCAATTTCTAGGAATCTCTTTCTTTTCAAACCTTCAATATCCATTACGGTTTTGGCTTTTTAAAAGACTCAAAATTAGCCAAATTATAAAAAAAATACAAATCAAATTTCAGCATAGATTGAAGGATGATGTATTATTTTCTCGCTTCTTAATATCTTGAAATTATTCAAAAGTTATAAACATTGAAGCAAAAACTGATAATACTCATGGTTCAATAATTTAATGTTTCATTAATTTTAACATATTTAAAAACACTTTGCTTTAAGCCAATATTAATTTATAATAGCAGTAATCCTCGAGGCTTTGATTCAGCTCCCAGAGATTACAATATATCGAAAGGGTTTACGCAGTTTTCACACATTCGAGTTTATTGAAACAGGGAATTAAATTCCGATTAAGCCAATTGAAATGATTGTATCAACAGTTTTAATACGGAATTTTTATTAGCGTCGAGGGACCTCCTGCGTGCTGATTGCATAGCTTACAATCCTTTCAAGATTTTCTCTAATATTATCCATTTTTCATATTATTATAATGGATAAGAGACGAATGTTTTTCAGCATCGTAAATTGGTTTGAAAAATTTCTGTATTCAAATTAATTTTACAACAAATGCTTGTGTTTGATAAATCATCTAAAATATGTGTTTATTTGTCGAATATTACCAAAATATATTTCAGCGAATTTTGAATTCCAAAATATGAGATCGAGTTGAAAAGAGAGTAATTTAAATTTAAAAAATATTCCGACGAAATAAAAAAGTACGATTTTGGTGAAATACAATTTTGAAAATAATTTCCTTTCACCATCTGAACAAGTAAATTTTTCGCCTTTGTCAACCTTCGAGCGCTTTCAGAGGAAAAATGCTTTTCAATCTCCGCATAAAGATCATCAATCTTACTTAAGTCGTGTAAAGCCCTTCAGTCGAATATTATAATCATTTTCTTTATAGATGAGAATAAATAAACAAGACGCTATGAGATACGAGTACAAAGTTTCCTTCGCGGTGCGGTACCGTTAGTACGGCCTTTAGAATTTCTGTTATCTCGCGCAGAACGGAGATAAGGACCAAGATTCGATATATTGTTATTTTATTGGCGATAAAGGGGAAAGAGATAGAAAGAGCAGGTGTGCAGATATTGAACCCGTAAACCTTCCACTGCGATATTTGCTCATTTCATATTTCTCGATAAATTCACCCGACGGAACGGGACGCCATAAAAGTGAATGTTAATATCCCTTTGTTCGCATTTTATGGATAGCTTTTTATCTGCGTTAACACATTGCAACCTATTGGGATCAATGGCAAAATTGACCAGACATAAATATAAATTTCATTGCAAATTGGACACCTAATTTTTACTACTTTTAATTTTATTAATTTTAAAATACATTTAGTTTATCGATGTCAATTTATAATATCATTCAATATTTTCAAAAAAATTTTTTTTAAAATTAATTTTTTATTTATTTTTCGCTACGTATTACTAATAAGTGCCCGGTTACTTGAAAGAAATATTTAGCTGTATGTTAGCAACTTACCTTAGTGTAATAAATAGCAAAATACTTAACTGTTTTACGTGCTTGTAAAATGACAAAACAATAGGTTTAATAAAAGCCACATTAAACTGTCGTAATCATCCCATCTTTGCGAATAGAATCCCTATGAAATGTGTACGTCAGCTCAGGGAAGAATTGAAGTGCCACCAATAAAACCTTCCCAGGAGAAATCCGTGTCTCTTATCACAAAAATCCATTTACGTTACTGAAATATTCAATTCCATTCATTGCATTGCTCGGATAGGGCGCGAAGTCCTCACTTGGAGAAAAGGCCCGGCAGTGGATTTCTAGAAACTCATGTCGAAACACAAATAACATTATGAACCGTTAGAGTGTAAAAAAGAATCTTTGTATCGACGTTTTTACTTGAGTCAATATTGTGAATAAATTTTATGATTTATTGGGTACTTCAAAAAATGTGAATACGCGAATTCTCCGTCATTTAAAAATAATGTATTACGCCTACGTTGGACTGTCAAATATATTTCTTTATCAAGTGTGCAGTGCTTTGTCTGATTCTAAATAGACGATTGGATTATGATATGAAACAGGGATGAAAAAACATTTTTTGAAAAGGTTTATGACTATATCGAACGGTTTTGTAAAGGGCGAGGATTATAGCTTTCTATGAATTCTGCGGTTATTGAACCATATATTTTATACGTAAACTTTCAGCGTGTTGGTTTACTCCCTGTAGCGTTGAGATCTACGAGAGTAATGTTTGTCGTCCAAACGGCAAGAGAATTTCATCATGGCGGAATGCTTAGCCGAGAAATAAAAATGATGTAAAACAATTTGATATGTATGTATGTGGGTTCGTTTTTATGAGCTAGGTGAAGGAATTTGGTCGCTTTATATAACCATTTCTTTTTATAGGGTTGAGCAGCCACTTTCATGGTGCCCGAGGTGTTAAGACTTTTTCACTCGGTTAATCTTTAACGGCTAATGAAACAAAAACATTTGGCCCTTAATTTGTTTTTGTGAAGCATGTTATTTAACGTGAGGTAGCCATTAGTCTAACGGGTAGGACGATCGCCTGATAGTCAGGAAGATTGAGTTAGAATTTCACATCAAGTACCTATTTTTTTTTAAGTCATCTTTTATGCAAAGTGGATAAAACGTATTTAAAAAAGCCAATTCAACGTATACTAAACAAATTAAACGTGAACTTTTTATACTGTTTCACTGTTTGCCCGTTAATAAATTCGGGACATTAACTAATCCCTTGAGTGTCGTTTTGTTTTGTAGTAACTATAACTAGCTTTACCGTCTTAAGACGCTAAACTTTGCACTTCACGCGGAACGTTTAGGTATTTCATTGTCTGTTATTCTGTCCCGCTCTAAATAAGCTAACACATACTTACGATACATGCGAATGCGAAACGTGCGAATGGGACAACTGCCGTAAACTTTCGCATTTACCTACAGAAATCGCTCGAAAAGGGGTTTCGGGAGAAAAAAATTTTTTGCACCCGAACTTTCACAAAATTGTAATTTAAAAATATGTTCTCAAAAGAAGAAGCTATGTCGGTATGTTTTTATAATTGTGTAATTCTTTATGAAAATTGAGTTAGCAGCACGTTTTCCTTAAATAATATGTTCCGATAAATTATACATGTTTGACAGTGAATGTTTACGTTAATACGAAATGCATTGAAAATTTAAAAACATACAGACATAGTTTTCACCTTCTAGAAGGCAATATAAAAAATATATATTCATTTTGTGCAATTTTCGAAGTAAAAAAATGTTTTTTCCCGGGCGTCCTTTTTGTATGGGCCGAAAAGCGAAGTCTATCGTCTTAAGGACTTTTGTTTTTAATTGAGATCTAAAATGCTCCCGAAATCGTAAATATGTTTATAAAAATGAAAAGTATGTTGTGATTGCACGTAGCGAGCATTACAAAAAAAAAAAGGTAAACACTTCCAACTGAAATTTGGAAGGAAATTTTTCTTTGTACAGGCTTATTGATTCCGGGATCCCTTGGTTATGTTTTTATGTTCAAGTCGTTGGGTTTCATCAATCATTAAGCTCGTAAACAAATAACGCTACGCCAGCACAGACGCTCTACACTGATGCTACGCCATACTTCATACTTCATGGAGGGCTTTGGAATATCATAAAGCCTCTCATTTATTATTTTAATAATAAAGAAACGTTTTATTAATAGAGGTATTTCGTAATTTTACTAAAAGAGTTTTCGTATTGAATTATTTGTGAACCTTCATAATAAATACATATTTTCATTTTTTATACATATACAGGCCTAAGCCTTGGCGGGCATAATATTTTCTAAGTTCTGGATCTTTTTAGAACAATTTTTTGAGTTTATGATCTCTCACTGAGATAAAAATCTCCCGCCCCGAGAATCATGTAAACTTATCTCCCAAAAGATGATTAAGTAATTTTGAAAATATTATATTTGGCACACAAGCAATGGAGGTCTGAATAATCTTTAAAGGTAAATAATAATAGCAATAATTACATCTTGAAATAAATCCTTGGGTACGGATTTATTTCAAGATGTAACACACGTCCCCGAAGGATTTTAATCAACGATTCTTGTGCTTATTTGGAGTAAAAAATGTAGATGTTATTTCGCTGTCCGAAGATTTTTTTTTAAATTATTTAACCATCACACATCACAACTGAGTAGTCACTATCAATTTGGTAGGCGGGTATGGGTACCGCCGCCCTGGGAACCATTTATTGGATAACCAACACCTCTGCCATAGGTCACCCCAAGTGGTTCGCTACGTTTGGTGACTTAGCAGGGGTGCCCGGGTTCATGGGGTAAGGTTTACCCGGTTCTTTATGGCGGATGCGTCGACCCACCTTCTGCGTGGCGGGCCGGATCGGGAGATGCCGGTTGAGGGAGACCCTTTACAACTGGTTAACGCTGTCCGGGCCGCTCGGTAGTACAGGGGCCCGACCCTCAGGCTCACGACTGAGGGTGGGCTGCCCCATCAACGAGTGAAAAAACCCCGCCGCTGCTGTTGTGCCGGTTCGTGACCGGAGGGGACCCAGCAGCAGCGTTTGGGGCGCATTGGGCGACCTCTCCAGCCGGACTCTCCCGGCCCATCGCCTTGCACCGCAGTGGGTGGGATGGATTCATACGCCTATCACTCCTGGACACTCTGGTCCCCAGCTTCCTACCCATCCCTCATACCTTTTCCTTTCCCAGACCTCCCTCTCCCATCATAACCTTTACATAAAAATACTTAAAACCATGAATATTAAAATCACAACTACTAACATCCTTACAGCGGCGGGTAGCAGGCGTCCCCGGTGCAGGCCAAGACTGTTGGTGAATTTTACCAACATTCGCGGCCTGCACACAAATATAAACTCCGTCCATCACCACCTCCATTCTCAACGTCCCAACCTTCTTTTCCTCTCTGAAACACAGATAGCTCAGCCTCTAGATGCCTCCTATCTGGACTGCCCGGGCTACGCCCTCGTCGGCAAGTTCAGACCCAAAGGAGGTATCTGTCTCTATAGCCGATCTGACGTCAACTGTGTGTGACTGTTGAATCTGGAAAACTCCAGATTTGACGTAATGTGGGTGCGCGTCAATCTTGCCAGAACGGTAAGGTTCTATGCGTGTCTATACCGCTCACCGAACCTTAGCGAATCAGACACGTCCGAGCTCTTCAAACATTTGAGCGAAACTATTGATGATCTCTTGCCCCGCTACCCCTCGGCCGAGTTTGTGGTTCTGGGGGACTTCAATGTTCATAACGAACCATGGTTGAAGTTCTCGGGATCAACAGACTCGGCTGGCCGACAGGCGGAATCCTTTGCCCTTTGCCACGGATTGGAGCAAATGGTTCAGGAGCCTACAAGGGTTCCTGATATCCAGACTCACCGCTCCAATCTGTTAGACCTATTTCTAACCACTGTGCCACACGGTTACAAGATTGAGGTCACAGCGCCTTTAGGATCGTCCGACCACTGCCTGGTGACGACCTCAATCCCCGTCAACTTCAGACCACCAAACGAGAGGCTGAAGAGAAAAGTATGGCACTATAGGTCAGCAGATTGGTTCGGTCTGCGGGCACATTTCAATGCTTTCCCGTGGTCAGCTGTCTGTTTTCGGACTTCGGATCCCTCAAGATGTGCCCAGGAAATTGGTGAAGTCATCACATCCGCAATGGATGGCTTCATTCAATCCACTGTCAAGGAAACTGGTGTGGGCTAAAAGCCGTGGTTCAGTCGACAATGCTCCGAAGCAGTTCGGCGAAAAAACGCGGCTTACCGAGCCTACAACACATCTAGAACACCCGAAAACAGAGCAGCATATAACAAATTGGCAAAGGAATGCAAGAGGATCATAAATAGATCAAAGTTCGAGCACGACCTGCAGATCAGCAAAAAGCTGGCTGCATGCCCGCAAAAAGGCAAACCTATTAGGTAAAATGTTTGCGGATAACTCAACCCTCGATGATCGAGGTGCAGTCCCGACGTCGGTTCCTCACTGCGGTTTCTATATGAAAAAGCTGAGGATCCGGCATCGGGATGTGCTCCAGGTTTTACGAGGGCTTGATGTTAATAAAGCTAGTGGGCCTGACGGAATCCCCGCCCTGGTATTGCGGAGGTGCGCTGCAGAAATAGCTCCGATTTTGACGAAGCTTTTCAAAATGTCCCTGAATTCTGGCTCTGTACCCTCTGGTTGGAAAAAAGCGGTTATCCATCCTATCCCAAAGAAGGGTGACCGCTCCAACCCGGCCAACTACCGCCCCATAGCGATCACATCAGTTCTATCCAAGGTGATGGAACGGGTGATCAACGACAAACTGCTCACATACCTCGAGAAGAACAAAATTATTAACGACCGTCAATACGGATTCCGGCGGAACCGCTCGTGCGGTGATCTTCTCGCGTATGTGACGCATGTTTGGGGGCGGTGCCTGGAACGTTTCGGTGAGACCCAAACGGTCGCACTGGATATTTCCAAGGCTTTTGACCGGGTCTGGCACCGAGGACTTGTCAACAAACTGCCTTCTTACGGACTTCCCGCATCCTTGTGTACGTGGATTGCCGACTTTTTGAGGGAGAGGTCGATTCAGACGGTTGCTGATGGCTTCACCTCTTCCTCGCACTCGATAAATGCTGGCGTCCCACAGGGATCGGTTCTGTCTCCGACTTTGTTTTTGTTGCACATCAATGACCTTTTGACATGTGCACCAATTCATTGCTACGCGGATGACAGTACAGTCCATGATAGCTTTTTGTTTGACAAGCCCCCAAAGGGTGCACAAATTCCAACGGCTCGGAGGGCTTTGAAGCAAAGAATGGACGGTTACCTCGAGAGTGTTTTCTCTTGGGGTAAGAATAATCTCGTCGAATTCAATGTTTCAAAGACCCAATCATGTCTGATTACGTCTAAAAGGGATCGAAATGACAATCTAGTCTCCTTCAACGGTAGCATTCTTCCAAACAGGTCCTCCATTGATATGCTCGGTGTAACTCTAAGTGACCAGCTCAGGTACGGGGGCTCCATCGAGGCCAGAGTTAAGTTGGCCTCCCAGAAACTGGGCGTACTGTACAGGGCCCGCAGATACTTTAATTGTACACAACTGCTAACCCTGTACAAATCGCAAGTGCGCCCCACTGTTGAATTTGGCAGCCATCTCTGGTCTGGAGCCCCGACTCTGTGCAGAAACGGGCGGTCCGCTTGATAGATTCTCCTGTCTTAACAAACGGATTGCAATCTTTAGAGCACAGGCGTCGGGTGGGAATGCTATCCTTGTTCTACCGGTATTTCAATGGAAGATGCTCCGAGGAGCTAGCGTCATTGATCCCCTCGGCACCGGTGCATAGTCGGGAAACACGCCAAACGCGCGCCCAACATATGTACACAGTTGACATTTGTCACATGAGAACGGGACGCTTCTACGACTCGTTTTTGTGTTCAACAGCTCGGCTGTGGAACGATTTGCCGGCCTCTGTGTTTCCTCCTTCCTATAACATGGGTCTCTTCAAGACCCACGTTCACTCCTTCCTCTCCTCAAAAAGACCCTCCTCACAGCATCTTCAAAGATGACATAGGCCCTGAGGGAAATTATTTTCCTCAGGGCCTCCTGTGTGGAGTTAATATATAAAAAAAAAAAAAAAAGTCAGGAGACTAGCACGTTTATAGCCTACGTCACTACGTCTCATTCCAGCAGCACGGTAACACACGAAATAGCTCGCGTATCACATGATCCCGTCTCAAAATATAGGAGTGAGATTAGTGGTAACGTGTGATTGAAAAATGAAGCAAAATGACATCAACTTATTTCACTAAGAAATGCTCAGTAATCGCCAAATACTTTGGGTATGTTCTGTTATATCTTGAAATAAATCTTTGTTTACGTGCTCTTATTATTTACCTTTTAAGATTATTCCGACCTGTATTGCTTGTGTGCCAAATATAATATTTTCAAAATTGTTTAATCATCTTTTGGGAGATAAGTTTATATTATTCTCGGGGAGGGAGATGTTTTTCTCAGTGAAAGATCATAAACTTAAAAAATGGTTCTTAAAAACGTCCAAAACTTAGAAAATATTATGCCTGCCGAGACTTAGCGCACGTGGTTAAGAAGACAGGCGTAAGTATTTTCGCGGTGCTTTAAGCCGCATCATACTTACGGTTGGTAAACATGTTTATCAAATTTCACCGAATATATTATGCTGATTTCCATTTCCCCAGCGTATAATTTTCGTATACCTTCAAAAAATTTCATCATTTTGATGCTATGCTTAAAACTGCGCTAGCTCGCTAGGGTAGGAAAACGAAAACCGTCTGAAGAACTTTCTCTCAGAGGTGATTATTAATACGAATATAATATGCGCGGGTACATTAGGTATTCATTGAATACTAATTCTACATCACCTGTTCCTGAGACTATTAAATACTCGACAAAATACTATTCCGAATGGAGATTAATACGACCGCTTTTAACCCATAAATTTGGGAATTTTGAAAACTAATACACCTAAACTTCTTATGAAGGTTGACAAAGGATGCCTCCCCTTTAAATTCACAACGCGATATATATTAGGACAAATGTTTTACTTACTTACCTACATTCTAGGATTAGTCTATGAATAGTCATTAGACCAGACCCAATACCTAATACCCAACTCGTGCCACAAACTACCTTTCATTTTATTAAAAGCATGTTAATTAAAATCACATGTTTCTTGTTCGCTCTCAAACACTCATCGCGTTTACCCTTCGTGAAAAATGATGTGTTGGTTGAAGCCGTATTAATAATAATAATAATGTATAATGATCTGTCGTCGGATCTTATTGTTTTTACTGTCATCCCCGGCTGCTTGTCTTCCCACATCTGTTTGCGTGGGACCCTTTTCAGCGTGTGATTATCTCACGTGGTTAATCTCTACTGTGCGCTCAATAGATCACGTCAGCTCATCTTGCATGGATGATCACTCCAGCGTGGCTGACGGCTCCGATTTCCATCATCTCTTGTGGAAATGGAAGTGACGTCAAGTGGCGTGAAGTTATGATAGACAATGCCCACCCCCACCGCACCGCCCTTCATCAGAAAGCCTATCTCTGTTGCCTCCTAAATGACCTAGTTCTAGTAAATTGCAATTTATAATGTTTTGAACGTAACCGCGACTTTTATAAAATATTATTATTATCTCAATAGCAGATTGAGATTCAAATAAGGGCAAAGTTGTTAATTATTTGTCGTCTATTTTGATTGGAATAGGCATCACTGTTTAAAGGGCATCATGGGTTTACTTTAAAAAATACATAAATCGTAAATAATGCTGTGATTTTTTATTAAATTTCAGCGCCAATATTCTTAAATTGATAGATAATAAGTTACTTACGAAAATATTAATTCATTTGTTGGTGTTTCATATGAACTATTTAAAGCTGTTCTCAGGAATTATATTTTCCGCAGATTATATGGAAATTCATAGATCTGAAAAGGAGGCTCACCGTGTAACGATGCACACACGTGGACAGATTTCTTATATCTTGATCTATCCAACTGTTACTTTGTACAAAGATTTAAATGCGTAACTGTACTGGATTCCCTACAAAATAGATTTTACACAAAAATAAGCTTCAAAATAAGATTAATTCAGAATATTCAAGCTTGTTTTCGTGAAGTTTGACGATTCGGAATGAGTCGCCTCAGCCATGTAAATTGTGTCATATATCTTGGAACACGAGGCGTGAAAATAAGTGGGGGGGGGGTTAGAAAAATCCGAGACTTCGATCTTGTCACTAAAAAAAAGCAAACCGTTCCTACCTAGAGTTGAGTGAAGAACCCAGACTACGAAGGTTGGTGCGAAACAGGGGGTCGCGTAATCTCCTTATGCTGAATAAACCACGAATTTCAGAGACCCCTGATTATAACGTAATCGTTAAAGTGCTTCAGGAAGTTGTGAATCTGCCATCAAAGCTTACTGATGGTTGTAAATTTAGGATATGAATTATTCATACACAAGTTGTTCATTATTTATTAATTAGGTCCACATGGATTAGAGCTTTACATTTTTTATTGTATCGTAATATTTCAATAAATAAATGCAAATTCTTTTTAGTTCTCTGATAGGGTAAACCACTTAAATTGTTTTCAAAATAATTTTCACGACATTTTGTTATGATATTTTTTTGTATTTAATATTTAAAGGTTTTTTTACAGTAAATACACAATTTTTACATTTTATACAGTGGTAAAATAGTGGATAAGAATAGCTTTTCCTCACCATAAAGAGACAAGGCTCTTGTGTTTGGTGAGGGAATTTTAGTTCAATTATAATATCATGTGTGAAAGTAAATAATACAATATGGCAAAAAACAGGGGATAATTAATTTTATTTTATTTATTTTGTTAATCCACATGTACTCTTGTGACTTAATTTTTATTTATCTGCTACGGATTTCAACTCATTTGTGTTATTCACTAGCAATCTTGTAATGATTGTAAATATTATAATTTAAGGTTTTACTTATTAAGTTAAAAATAAATATTCACCCTAGACTTGCAGAAAAGTCAATAGATGACTTATATTAAATAAAATGGATAAATTTTTCCTGACACTATCTAGATGGCGTTTAGTTTGAGTTTTTTTTTTTTTCCTTTATTTTTTCCCATATTTACATGTTACAGTAACAGTTCAATAATAATAAGGGAAGCCCACTAAGGCGCAGCCTGTGCGTGGGTTATATAAGTCTTTGCATATTATTTTTGTACCTAAAAATAACAGAGTAGATACATCTAAAGAATAAACCAAGATTAATATCTAAAAAATAAAAGAGGTAAGATTATAATTAAAAGTTGTCTATAGATTGTACAAGACGTAAATACTTTAAATATATCGAAGTAAAAAATAAAAAAATTTAACTACTAAAAATGTAGTAAAAGAAAAGAATGAAAGTTGAATCCAGCAATGATACATAAAGATAACAGCCAATAAAAAAATATGCGTTTAGAGGGTATAACCAGAGAACACTGGAAAGTTGTCCTTTTTAAATCAAATTCTAGACGTATTGACTCTTTAAAAAAAAACATAAATTGATTTCGAAATATTGGTATTTTATCTGGTAAAGTGATTTTTCAAATCTTGAAAAACCATTTTTATTTTAATACAATAAGGTACCGTTGGTCGTTGGCAGATTTGTTAAATTTTCAAACGAAATATTATATCATACAACACAAATTTCAAATCATATAATCATACAGTAAAATAAATCAATACATCATCTAGTAAAGATACTTTTCAGAATTTTAATTTTAGTTCAATTAAAATCATTGAAAAATTTATCCGAGAACGTTTTTTGTGACTAAAGTTTATCTATTTATTTAAGTCTTACAAACTTAAATATTTCATATTTTTTTAAACACTTATTTTGATAAACATTATTAAAAAATCATAAATACTTATGATCAAAAAATACTTCATTACGCGTTTGAGCATTTTTATTGCTTACTTGAATGTAGTTTTATATTAAAGCCAATTTTGAATTAAATAAAGTCGATATTGAGTTATTAGTTAAACATTTGGGTACGGAGAATAATCAATCTTTCTCATCGGAACCGTCCTGTACACAAGGGCACAATCGCAAGTTAAAATTTGAATTCTCGGTTGCTGGTTAATGGGCAAGATAATGTTGGTAGTGCTCAGTCGAAGTGTGATACAGTTGAAAATAACCGAATCGGATAGGGACACATTAGGTCAGTGGTCAAAGCAGCAGTCCGGAAAGCTGAATGTCCTAGGTTCAAGTCCCAGATGTGACCCGATCTTTTTCTGATTTTTCTGTTTTGGATTTTCGATTGAGTTTCGCTAATATTGTCTTCATTAATTAAAATATTATAATTTGAGGTTTTACCTATTAAGTTAAAAAGAAAATAACCGTATTGATGATTTCTTAATTTATTCTGTTACCAAAAATGATCATTCTATTCAGTTAAAAACGTACGAATGTAATTTGAATAAACGTGTCAAAAAAAATATTTAAACCACACTAAAGGTTTTGAGGTTATAATGTCATAAATAGGTATGCACTGTCCGTTTAACAATTATTCTGAAGTAACAAGGGTTTCGAGAGACGTGAACGTAATTTGATAAGAACTAATTAAGAATGGAAATTGACAGTAAATTCTGGGTGTCAGGAATCTTGACGTTTTTCACTCCAGCCAGTTAACGCCATAAAAAATCACCCGAACTTTCTCGATATGATAATTGCGTAATTTAACATCAGCGATAATTGGAGCTGAAGCTTGGATTTAGGTATTCTGTTTTTCTTATTTCTCGGCGGTAAATTATTTGATTCAGAATTCATAACGCCAGAAATATTTCCTTTTGTGAAGAAGATTTTTTTTTTGCATAAATTGGCTATTAATTAATTGCTCGGAAGCTTTTTTAATGAAATAATAGTCTGTTATCATTTTTATCTGTTAATGGAAATAAATAAATTTCTTCTCTTCCGAAAAAGTTTGCATAGAAAACTTTACAGGATATTTTTTTCTTAAAATAATTCCGAATAATAACATAAATTTTAAAACAACTTTTGTCTTCCCGTTAACTCTGTTGTGCCATTTTTTCGAAAAAGTTTTTTTTTACTGTTTTCGGCATTTTTAAATTACTGAGCATGAAGCTCATTTTATTCAATCATTAGTCCTTTATCGGTGGCGTTATCTTATAATTTATTAAAAGGTTATTTATTTCTTTAGTAACACATAAAGGATTTCTTATTTTAAATTTTAAAGAAGAAGTTTAGTTATATAAGGCTGAAATACCAAAAAGCTTCTTATAATTTTCTTATTTTTAAGACGACGAATTTCGCAAGTAAATAAATGGTCTCATTGTGCCCAATTTAATGCAAAACAATGTTAAGGGCTTTGAAGAGCAATGAATACTTGAAGCTTTTAATTTATAAACAACAAGGAAGAACACTGAGAAAGGACAACATAAGGAAAGCTTATTATAATAATTCTTTGTTCCTTTGTTTATAGAAGAGCCATTTCAACATTGACCTGTTTCCTTTTTGATGTTCCGTACTTTCGGAACCAATCGAGTGAGACAAAATTTATTTTCTCTAAAACCAACTCGCCGTGAGGAGCCGTTCTTCATATAAAACCTACGATTTAAGAAATGTTCTATAATGTAATGTAAAACAATCCAACCCTTTTGAACTATTAGAAAGAAATAAAACACAGTTATTTTATTTTTCAATTATGTTTCAAGACCTTTTCACCCGATATCTACACGTATGAAAATGACGAAAAATCTTTACCTCATGAAGTGTTTGGCACAGTCTTATTTTCAAATTATTTTTTTTAATATAGGCTTAAAAATAAGTTTTGCGGGTTATACTATATGTGTGGGTTTATTTTAAAGGTAGCTATTAATATTATGTCTATACTGGGCCTACGCTAAAAAATATTATGATGAAAATCATTTCTTCTTTTGAAGACAATAACCTTATTTTTAAATCTAAAATTAATATAAAATACTTGTGTTATTTTATAGAACCCTCGAATATATGTATTCAATGGTTAATTTTTTTTTTTTTCTCACAATGATGATATATAACATTAAAATAAAATTTATATTAATCCTAACACTTTCCTTTCTTTCCAAAGTTTGTCTATAAAGTAGGTAAGTCTAAGCACCTTTTCTATAAAAGCTATTCATATTTAAAAAAAAATAAAAGCAACGACTATCGATTGTATCGGTGGTCTGATGACCAACTGGCGTATTTCAAAAAATGGAGTTTTATTCCCACAGTATTGCTTTATGCATGATGTTGCTTTACAAAGAATAATTTGTTTGTCTACCTACGAAATTACGTATACCAACAAATTATTCTTTCATGTTCCCGCCAATAAACATTGAAACCCTGTTAATTTGTTCTTAAGAACTTAAGTCCCGTTACAGCGTATCTCGGTTACGCCATACAAAGACAGATTTTTAAGTCCACGTACAAAGATTTCTTACAGTAGAGTCACATTACTGTCATAAATCAACCACAAGAGAATACTTGCATAGCGACTCGACTTCAAAATAAATTACTGTTTTTTTTTCAAAAATTGTCTTGAACTGGGGCATCTGTAAAGATTTTTTTGCGTCTTCCACACCCATACAATCTAAAAATGCGACTTATTTTAGATTAACGATTAATCTTTTAAAAAATCATTGGATGAAACATTGAAAGAATTAACAAATAAACAAAAACATTAAAACATCGAAGCATGCATGGACAAAAATCTTATTCTAAAATACGATCATTTTATACGTAAAAATGGTTAAAAACGGGACTGAAGTTCTTACGAACAAATTAACAGGGTTTCAATGTTTATTGGCGTAAAAAGGTAAAAATAATTTGTTTGTCCACCTACGAAATTACGTATACCAAAAAATTATTCTTGCATGTTCCCGCCAATAAACATTGAAACCCTGTTAATTTGTTCTTAAGAACTTAAGTCCCGTTTTTACGAATAAAATGATCGTATTTTAGAATAACATTTTTCTCCGTGTGCAGTTTATCACGAAAAGACTGACGAAATCTTAATAACACTCTCCTGTAAAATCAGTAAAAGTGAGATAAACCAGTTGATCATTAAACCGTCGATATAACATAGTGCCGTTAAATAGCGATTCACTATACAAAATACAACATATTATCTATCATCCACCCTCTGTTCATCATTCAATTTTACATCTCGATTCACATCGCTTCCAACAATATTTGTAGGGACAGGTATGCTAATGCGAATTTGTCGATATCTCACTAACTCCCGGTGAACCGGGGCCCTTGTTGTGAAATCGGAAGCCATGTTAGCTCTTCCTTCCCGCCTTTTCCGTGTTGACTTTTGTTGTGAAATATTTTCGGGCACGTTTCCATTTGGTTTTCTGTTTTACGATCTGCGCTGTCCTTCCTTTGTCTATGAATGAACCGAGCTCCGTGCCATAAAATATGTTTTTTCCGAACTTTTATCTGGAATTCGGGAGCTCGTAAACATTGACACGCGAGTATAGGAACATTGTAGTTAGGTGTTAAGTTTACTATGATAAAAATAAATTCCGTGAATAAATATATTTATATTTGGTATTAAAAGATATACCTGACTTACTTCAGTGATTTCTGAGATTATTTGGTGTAAAAAAAATATTTTGTTTTCACCGCCCAGCCCTCTAGCCGACCCTAAATGTCTAATACCAATTTTACCAAGGTTTTTAAAAATGTTTTCCACATTTTTTACTCCAAATAACCTTAGGGATCACTGGTTAAAGTAAGTCATGTACTTACCTCCCGGAATAAACAGTTATTTTTTAATAACAAATTAAAACACTATGTTTTTACCACGATAATCTAAGATTAGATTATCGTGGTAAATACAAAGTGTTTTAATTTGTTATTAATAAAATGGTGCCACAAATGAATTTGCAAAATTTGAAGAAGTTATTTTTTAAACAAAGCACAAATAAACCGGGTTGCATAATAGGAAATAAGTATGATCGAAATCATGAGAGAATAATCTATATCACAAATTGTAATATTTCTTGATTAATACGATTTTTCACTTCCCGTGTAGATCTTTTATTATTTTTCTGTATCTTGTTCATTTTCATATTTTATTTTAGATTATTGGAGTTATCTTCTTCTTCAATTCTAAAAAAACATTTAAATTATTTTTTCCGAGTATTACCCCACTGCATGTATTCAGTCATATAGTCACATATTACCCCATAATATAACGGATATTTTTTTTTTTTTTTTAATTTTTTTAAATTTTTTTTTTATTTATAACATATAATATCATACACAATTATAACATCATTTCATTACATATCATTCATCAATTTTAGTTACCCAATTAGTAAAGAAATAATTCTTGAGTCTAACTGGGGAGCTAGTCTATGTACTTATGTTATACATATAGATAATATGTATAGTTACAAAATATTATATAACGGATATGATATGATTTATTCAGTATTAAATAAAAAAGATTTCCTACCCCTTCCACTCTGTTCTTACTTTCAACTAGTAGGCTGTTGTACTTGGCATTATATTCCTTGCTACATAAGGAATCCCCTTATGCCTTATTTATTCGGGTGGAATTTTTTCACGAAAATATTTTTCGGGCAAACTGCTTTGTTGCTTCTTCACGTTCGAATGAACCTTAGAACTAACACATAAACGTGTTTATTTTTCGTTTGGAGGTCGTTTGCGCTTATTTTGTTTAAAAACTTGGGAGCGCTGAAAATTTTATCACGGACATGTTATAAATAAAAATGAGCAAATTAACAAGCAAGAAACTTCTTTGTATTTTTATATTTGTCACCTTATTTATGTAACTCTTGCTGCTTGCTTTAATAGAAGAAGAGGGGACAAACCTTTAGTACTTATGATTTTACGTCATACTGTTTTTCAAATCGGGTTTTGCCTCTGCTTTGTAAAATTTCGTAGGTACCCATCCATATTTGAGAAACGATGATTTTTGTAAGCTAATTTTTCCAATGTTTTACCTTAATAACATAATTTTAGAGTTTTTATAACTTTTTTAGGCCTCCGTGGTCGAGGGGTAAGGCTCTCGACTCGCACTTGTACATCCAGAATTGTAACTTTGCTTGAAATGGCTTTATCCGTCTTTGGTGACCTGATCTGAATAGTAAGATACTTCCACACCTTCGTATTTCCATCTCCTTCCCTCCTCTCTACTTTCAGCCTCATAACATACCCAAATTGGGGATGCCAAAATCTCACAGGTTCCAGACGGGAGCAGTTTGGACGTATTCATTTAAAAAATATTCGTTTGCGGTATACACATAAAAAAGAATTAAAAACCAACAAATTTTCTTATTTTCACAATAGAAAAGATTGTAATTTTTAATGACTGTACCTAATTGTAAAACGTGGCTGGGGAAAACGAGTTAAAATTATTTAAGGTGGAAAAAATTCAGACCAAAAGTTCTGAAATCTTTTATTTTTAGCTAAATTGTGTAGAAAATTAGATGAGCGTTTTTAATTTTTTTCAGTTTAATAAAATAATTAACAAGCATCATTACTTCAAGCATTGGGTTCCTGCGTAGCTGATATAATAAATTTATTTATTTATTTCTACGGTAGAATATACCATAAACAGTAGTTACATGACACAATTAGAACCATAAGAAAATATTAGCAATCATTTTAAATAAAGAATAACAAATTAACTGTGGCATTTGATTGTGAAGTGACATCAGAGATATGAGCAAGAGAATATATCAAATTATAACAAATATATCCATATTCTATAGTATAAATAAGGTAAACTTAGATTAAATTAATATTGATCGAAAATATAAGATAGCATAGCCCTCTTGTATCTACTTTCCGTGCAGTTAAATATATCCGCTACATCAGCGTATCTATTACTAACTGCATGCAACCTAGGTACAAGTGAGTTTTTGGAATACGCAGTCCTGGTGTTGTTGCATTTAAACAGGACTTTAGACCGAGTAGCTCTCGTAGGTATATGAAATTCAATGAGGTTAGTTAAATCGGGACTGTCTATACTACCATTTACAATTTTGAACATAAATATATATTTAACACAAGTACGTATTAAAAATTTAAAAAAAAATCTGAATGCACGTTAAAATGCATTATATTTTCTATACTTGCGTATACAACTGAAACAATAAAATACACACGAGATTAAAATTCTTCATTGCGAAATGTTCGTGTCAATTTTCATCCAAAATCTTGGTTTTTCTAAAATCAAATATAGGTAATAAGGACCTATGAATGCAACGGATTCATTATAATGTTACAGCTCCGTGCTTGTAGAAGTTTACCAAAGTTCCACACTTTATTGTATTATTAGTCTGAACCGTAACTTCTTGCGAAACTTTTAAACGCTGCCGAAGTTTATCGTCAATCTTTATTTTGCTGATATACCTATACTTTATTTCGTACTTTTCCTCCGTATCCTGGAAATACGCCGGCTGCAGGGAAACTAGGAATAGGGGATGATGGTAAACGATAAGCCGTATCATCCCCTTGTTAGTTCCTATTATAAAATTATCATATTCTTCCGGAGCATTTGTTTTTATGGATCCCCTAGGAATAGCACAAAGCTTCTAGATTCTGGGGCATATTGGCTTTGGAGTATCGTTGCGCTTTCATGGTAAATTGTATTCAATTTACGTTTCCTTTTTAAAATGACCTTTTTAATGCCGACTTTTTGTTTAACTCAATCAGATTAAATGCTAGGTGGAAAATGTTAGTATTACAGAAATTAATTTTAACTAAAATTTATGTATCATTTTATTTATTTATTTAATTAAATTCTTTAATTGAATAAATAAATAAAACGATACAGTTTTATGTTTTTTCACCTAAATAATTTTTTCAAAGTTCGATGACCCATAATGGAAATGACTGTAGAAACTAATGTTAGATACCTCTCTATCTAGATGTTACAAGAGAGCTATATGCGGTTCTTCATTTATATGGATCGCGATAATCGTTGGTCAATTCTTTGATGGTTCATTTCTCTCGGCCCTATAGTTTGGATTGCGGACATAGTCGAGTTGCCACTGCTCTCTTCATTTTTATATCCAGCCCAGAGAACCCTTCACCCTTGCAGAAATATACCTAAGAAATATTTCAAAGCAAACAATAAAACTAAAAACAATCTTTATTCAAAGATTTATAATAATTTTAGCAAACTTTTTGGTGGTTATGGCATATTCTGTACGTGGAACATTTTCATGTTCCATTTCAACATTTTAAACTGTCGTTTATCTAACTTTACACCTTATTCTTTCTTACTTTGCACATTTGTCATACGCCCCATAAATAGTATAACGCATAAACCATAGTTTCTATTCTACAAACTGCAATATTTTTTAAAGTATCATTATCGTTTAATAAGTTTTGGGTCCACATGATGCCCCTATTATTTGTGGATTTCGTATTCTGAACGACAATTCATTTATCACGTTTGGATTAAGTTTCAGAAGTAACAAGGTGTTTTTATTGCGTTGTTGTTGTTTTCCAAATCCCTTTCCCATTAAATTTCAATTTGGCAGAAAATCAATACCACTAATGGTTTTCGCTTTACACAGATTCCTACTTACACTTCCCGGCACCAACAATCTCGTTATGAAAAGGAGGCATCGATTCCAAAACTTATTAAATAGATACCCAGCGACCGCAAAGTTTCCACCTAACGCTTGTAATTTCTATGCTGCTAATGGGATTAGATTACTAATTAATTGATGTTAGCAACAACGCATATTTTGTAAACTTGAGTAAGGAATTGTCTATGAATATCTCTTACGAAGTAAGATAAAGACAAACTTCAATATTCTCCTTGAATTACAAAATAACAATCAAATTAATCCACTATCGGAGCGGTAAGAACGAAACTATTCTTGGCGTGTAAGGTTTTGCTTTCTACTTAAAGTTCCGCTTCTAAGACTTAGTTCTAACTAACTAAGTTGTTATATTTTTGGTGTTAAAATGAATGTCTTCCTAAAGTCGTTTCGCGTGAAGGGCACTCAGGCGCACCTGTTACAGCCGACCCTGGCTCACTTTGGGTATCCTCAATGTCCTCTTGAAAATGGTTTTCTTCTCTTTGCTTCTGCTCATCATCAACTCAAAACTTCACCTCCCCGTGTCCCTGTCCCGTCTACCGCTCCCGTCCTCCAGCTCTCGTGCCGCGAATACAAGAGCGCGTCTCCCCTACAGAATTTAATAAAATTCTTATTACCTATTCATGGCCAAAACAGTTTTACTTAACGAGTTTCCTAAGGGCTTTTGTTTGGGATTCTTGTCCAGAAATGAGTGTAAGGTCCAATCTATTTATGCAAATGCCTAAAATAAGCAGAATAGTTATCCCGATCGCGTACCTACGAGCATTGAGGTAATTATGATGGTGCTGAATTTTATGACCTCATCTCCTTAATACTTTTAGTAAAACTTTTGGAAATATAATAATTTCATACCTAAATAAGAACTTATTAATCTTTTAGCGAAACATTATCGCCAAGAAGAACTTCAAACTTCTGCTTCCACTGAGTAGATTGTAAATAAAACTACTGTAGATTCGTTTTGTAACTTTCTCCGGTGAGATTTGTTCTATGTTATTCAAAGGGAAAAACTCGCGACTTAACGGCCCTCGGTATTAAACGTTTCCAGCTCGAATTCGAATATCGAACCCGCCTGCACCTGCAGCTGGCCGGTGCGTTCCATTCACAATCAAGTCGCACAGAACAAAACAAATTATTATTAATTAAAGATATTGTGATTATGAAAATTATATTAAAATATATATTAGAATGTAATGCAATATAACGATAGCCTAATTGATGGAGGAGGTTCTCAGTAACTTAAATCGTTTAATATAACTTTTTATTTGGATTTTTTTTTGATACATACATAGATGAAAAAGATACATGTAGTAATACAATTATAAAGAGTGACAAAAGGCTTGCCCTTTGTTCCAGCCTGGTTTCGCAGTGCGGCGGGGCACTGTTAATACTAAATTGTCTAGTTTGATTTGAGGTCACGGGTTCAAAAGCCGGCGAGGACAAAACAAATTTAATTTAATTTATTATAAGTATATCATATTGTAAAATTTAAATAAAATTTATATAGGTACATATAACGAATATGTTTCTCATTTCAAAGTGGAAGAAACATTCAGTATCGCCCTGGTGAGAGACCATAATTCAGAATTGAAAGTTGCTTGAAAACGGCGTAGATATGTTTAGTGACTAGATATGAATAGCCAGGAACTTTCCAACCCTCCTCTTCCCTATCTCTAAAAATATAAACTACATTCATTAGGAATATAAATGAAATTTCTCCTGAAGACACTTCAATGAAATAAAATGTTATTGATTTCTTCAAAACAATTCCTTCTAAAGAATTTTGGTTTTAGCTAAAACCAATTTTACTTAACTTTTTTTTCGCTATTATGCACTTTTCTAAATACTAATTTTTTTCTAATAGGTATGCAGCGATTATGTCGAGGATCAATTAATTCGGGTAGCATGCAAAAATTGTAAAAGCGTTTCAGCTTTTCAACCATATTAGTCTGCCAAAATTCGTCATCCCGTAAAAATTTTTCGATTTTTATTCCGAGTTCAGTCCATACATCAAACATACAAATATCTCTTTTTGTTACATGTTACACTTTTTGGCCCTGAACCTGGTAAAACCAATCGTGAGATGTATTTACCAGCATTTCTCCATTTTTGTTCTTCAGAAGAAATTCCATCAGGGGTCGCACCCATATACGGATATTATTCATCTATGAAAAGACCACACTTTTCTATGGCAATGCTTTCTAGTTCTGCAAGCTCCTTCAGGACATTGTATTCATATTTTTGTCCGTGTCGAATTGAAGGAATATTTGATAAGGTTTGCTGGTACAGTATATTTTTGACTAATGGTGCACAACTGATATTTTGCCGCCGTTTGTACATTTTTCCAAACCACGATGCCGTAATCATATTGCGGCGCATCTCGATCCACTTTCCACTAGATGCTTGAAGTACTGTCACCCTTTCAATTGCTTGCCTATCTTTGGCTATGGTAAAAAACCTTTCTAAAAAATCATATTTAGCTGCCTCATACGATGCTTGGTCCATATCAGTTTTCTGCATTGGGACCATAATGCTGATCTTTTGCTGGAGCGAGCTGCAGGGTTTTTCTTTTCTTTTTTTTTTACTTGTTGATTATTTTTCTGCAATCTTTTTAATTCTTAATGCTTTATGAGTTTTCCGGGACTATTACCGGTTGCAAATTTATGCAAAGAATAGTGTGGAAGATTGGTGTTGAATGCCACTACTGCTGCAGCGCACCTTCCTTTGTAGGACCGTTTTAGAGCTTAGTTGATACGCTTCCCACCAACAAATTTAGCCACAACATTATTATAGCACTCCACAGTATTGCTGCCTACATCATGTATTAAACTTCGAGCATTAGATGCCAAAAGTCGAACGTGCTGCATGATTCTGGACATTATCAAGCTCGAAGTCATATTGGGTACGTAATTAGTGTCGCCAGTATCCCGTTTGCAAAAGTATGCCCGTTTCTTGCATAGTGAGTGGTCTCCAAATACATGTTTTGGCCCATTCAATATATTCAAATATAGCTGTTTTATGTTTTCCTCTTGACTACAATTCATAGCCTTCCGGTACTTTATGGCACAACGTACAGCCGTTCTAAGGCGTAAAATACGTCTTGAAAATCTTCCTCAATGCTAAGGGATACTTTGTATCTTCTGACAGTGATCTAAGTTTTTTATTGGCCATTTCCGCACTTTTATATTTTAAAAATATCAAATTCTTTATTACCTAGAAACCCGAAAAAATGTTAACAATAAATTAATTCTTAATAATACTATTTGACACTACACAGCTTCGACGGAAACTCACAGCTGAAGCATAAAAAAGGTGGCACACTATTATAGTCCCTACGCGGAACGCATAGAGTGGAATATTGTTGAAACGTCGGCGTCACATGGAAATATAATAATTACGTACGCGGAATTTCGAACTTTGAAAAAAGATTGACAAGACGGACCGTAAAAAGCGTGCATCCGCGGCCACCTCGGAGAGCCGAATGAGTAGGAGAATTCTTAGATGTTCATTATATAGTATTTAACGAAAATAAGTTGTTAATAAAAATATATATTTCGACAGAAAAATGTATTTATGATAGCTTAACGTGGCTACATTATCGATATTTTGACGATTAATAACTTAGATTGTCGTTTGAATCTGAGAATTCATGATACTCCATACAACGATTGAGATCGCTAGTAAGGAAGGCCCTTAAGAAGATATGAAGAGTTATTTCGTTATATTTTAGCATTCACCCCGGATTTATTTTTTTACCTTCTCTAAACCTTATGTTAAAAAAAGCATTCCAGTTTACAAATTGAAGAATATCCAATGAGCGTAATAAAAAATACAAGGTAGATTGTTAAGCAACGTAATTGGTCTCATATTTTAGCGGAAAAATGTTCTCTCTTGATATTATTATTTAGTCATCAGAGCCTTATCTTCAAAGGCTCTCACGGAAAAAGTTTACGCAATTCGTCCGTTTTTTACGGAACGCCAGAGGCGGCCTTATTTATGACTTGCCATTAATCAAGTGCTTAATTGACTTTCCTCACACAAAGCACGAATAAACGTTTTAACCGCTGTAAATATTTAAGAAAATACTCAACTCTAAACACAACTGGAAAATAGCCGTAGATTATAATAATTAAAAACAAGAATGTTAAATGGAACCCTATACGCCAGATTCCTGCTGTAGTGAATTTCTAAAGATGTTTTGTTTGTTTGAAAATTGAAGTTGGTAATTGCATTGAAGGAATTAATTGTCGTACACGGTAATATTGATTGGAAAATATGTAAGCTCAATATCAAAGTAATTGGCTGAATCGACTTGAAACGGATTGGATTTGTTTTATAGTATCGTTTTACTATTGTCTAAGTATTTGCTTCGCCCGTCAAATTGTCTATGAAGGAATAAGTCCAAAAAAAAATTGCTGCCGAGTTTAACCATTGGAGCGACAGAGCCATTTAAATCTTTTTTCTCGGGTTGCTAAAGGAGATTTTTCCGCCCACTTGAAAAAATCATACGTCCGAATTTGAATATGGAGACAAACAAACTGATTGTAGTTCTATTTAGCAAATGAATTCACCTATCTTTTGTGTATTATCACATATTTGTAGGATTTATAAAAAAAAAATTATTAAATCTTTAACCTTAAAACATTTTAAAGAATCTACAGATTATTTATTTTGTTGTATTTTGAATGTACAATATATTATGTAGTAGCTTTAATAAAAGAATTGCCACATTTTGGCAACAAAGCAATCCGTGGTTTTGGAAATAGTGCCACAATGTGGCAAAAAGCGCTCGAGTGACTATCGGCTGACTGAATTTGAAAAATACTCATTTTTCGTTTCTATACCGAAGTTACAAATATAATGGAAACGGGGAGTAATATCGCCAGAGTATGTATTTTTATTTAGTGGTTTTGAAAGAAAAAAACTTTCCTGCTGTACAAAGGAAACGAAAACGTTCCTGGATTGATCGAATTTGGTTTTTTTTCAAACGTCCTGGGTCACGCCACGGTGCCTGCTCACGGAAAATAAATTGTCATAGTTTCTCAATGAAATCATATCGTTTCCACCGAATTTAATTATACTTTGTGAAATTTTGATTTTGTTTCCATCCAAATTCAACATAATTTGTGAAATCTAAGTTCCCATCAAATTAATACGTTTTTTTGTGATTTTCTAACATCAACACCCTATAATAAACCTTTCTACTACTTATCTAGATGATTTTCATTGTAAATTAGATAAAGCTATGTTTTTGATGTAGGTAACTCGTTAATGTAATCCATTTCAAGAACTAAAGCAGTAAATCAATTCAATGAAGGAGCCCAGAAACTCGTTAGGTGAGCACTAGGGTCATGAAATCTGCAACCTTTCTACTACCTATCTAGATGATTTTCATTGTAAATTAGATAAAGCTATGTTTTTGAAGTAGGTAACTCGTTAATGTAATCCATTTCAAGAACTAAAGCAGTAAATCAATTCAATGAAGGAGCCCAGAAACTCGTTAGGTGAGCACTAGGGTCATGAAATCTGCACATCTCAAATGTTTAGGACGACGTAATTATTTTTAACTTGAAACCTCATTGCCATCATGAGTTACGAGCTTTGAAAAATCCATTTAATAAACCGAATCGAAACAAGACGGCATGTTATTTTAATTTTTTAAACCTGGATTTAACAAATTTCTGTTTATGTATATATTTGGAATTAGTGGATATATTATTTTGTATTTGAATGCCTTAAAACCATCTCTAATGTAAATATATGGCACATAAAACATTTTCACAATCATCGTTAAACATTTAATATGCGCCAGTTATGTGGTTAACATATTATTTTCGTGTCCATGCGTTCAAACACTGACCTAAATATTTTACCATATAAAATATAAAAATTACACAATTTTATAATATGTTGAAACCTAACACCAGAATTTATTTCTATTGCCTTTTCGACATTTAGTGGCACTTTTAAAGGTAATTAATGTTTTAAAATATCGTTGCTAACATGCGTACAGAAATGTTCTGTTAAAATTGTCATTAAATGTGAAGCTTTATCTCGAAAGTGTATAGTATTGTAAAATTTAAAAAACCTAACATTATTACGAAAATTTATGACGAAAACGGATGGTTAGCACTAACATAAAATATTTTACTTTTATGGTGGCGGAAAATGGAATTTACGTGTCTAGTTTTTACTAAACTTTCCCGTAGCTTTTCACAGACACTTTACTAGCTGTAATATAATAATGTTAAATTTAAACATGACCACATAACGTTACGTTAGCAACGCACTATCTTCCGACCCGGTCTTAGTGTCCGAGAGAAGAACTTTCTTTTACCTCCGCTTATTAAGAAAGTTTTTTTTCAACACGGTGTTCCGATAAAGTTCAGAAAAGTTTCTTTTATGATACTTTTTTTACTTTTGAACGAAGGTTGGAATTGCGTTTGCTAGTTTTTCTACTGTGGCAAGAACTCGTCTTGTTTGATATAATTGAAGTATCAGAAAACCTAATCCAATTATCAACTTATGTGTTTCATTTTTCAAAGCTCCGCAAAAGCAGCACAGTCGTTGTTTAAATACCAAATACTTGATACAATGATCGTCTTCAACTGTTATTTTTGTCGTTTTAAAAACTTAATTTAAGCACTTCTAAGCACTCAGTTATACATATGCATCCAACACCCCTGCCATAGGCCACCTTAAGAGGTTGGTTACTTTTGGTGACTTAGCAGAGGTGTCCGAGTTCATGAGGTTGGGTTTGTCTAGATCTTGGCGACGGATGCGTTTGCCCACCCATTGCGGGGCGGGCCAGATCGGGAGAGACTTTATGAGAGAGGGACCCTTTGATCTCTCCAGCCAGACACCCTCGACCCATCGCCTTGCGGCGCATTGTGAGTGATGGATTCGTCCCCAGATACCTATCCACCCATCATACCTTTTTTTTCCAAAACTTCCTCTCCTTCATTTTTCTGGCCTTAAGGGATTTTTTATTCTCACGGCCTCCTAATGTGGAATTAATGTAATAAAAATAACATTTTAAATCTGAAATATGTTGTTTTGTGTGCGTATTTAATTTTTTATCAGACAACATAAATTAAGCTACTTGTAAAAACTTTTTTTTGTTCTTACGACTTTATGTCCGGGTAAAATTTTCCCCACAGGAAAAACTAAACCCTTCCACACATTTTTCCACAAATGATCATCTAGTCAATCCATGCTATGCTATTGTACTATTTAAGTATAATAAATACAAAACAATACAAGAACAACACCTTCACCCATCAGAGACCAAATGGGAAAATAATTCACCGGCTCCATATATATTTTCATATCAGAGGGTTCCTAACTAGACCGATAAATCCTACTGATCTCTCAATATAAATATTTAAAATACGTAATCCTAAATGTATTTAAAATGACTGATTTTTGAATTTTTTATGTAAAAATTCTTTGACAAATCTAATAAGCCTAAATTTTGAATGAGGGAGCAAGGTATAATGCCATTAGTCGAAATAATAAATGGTAAATATTGTACGAATATTTTCATTATTTTCATTTCTTTATTTCCCTGATAATTTTTTCATTATTTTCCTGTCATTTCGGTTTCATAATACCTTGAAAGTGCCTTTCTAAGAGCTTTTTATAATCCTAATGTTTGTTGTTTAATAAAAGCTCCTTTAGGTCAGCTTATCATTACGAGAATAATTAAGTCCCCGCACCACTTCTAGCCGTCTGCACATTTGTTTTCTCTCGTTAAGCGTGAGGATTGTCCCCCGATAAAATCAAATTGATAATGTAGAGAGGAAGCAGTAAAATGTTGCTAGCTGACAGCTGCTATGGAGATCGTTAAGTTTACGACCAGTGGTAAAAAAATCAAGAATTAAACTTTATACCCGAGAATATAGGCGGTTAATAAAACTAGTTAATTTTTATTAAATGGTTAAACCTTTTAAGAACACGCTTTAAAAATTCTCGACAAGAGTACCTCCGACAAAACCGAGTACTGACAGCTTTCAGATTTTAAGATCGTAGCTACATTTTTAAGGCCACTAAATTTTACAGCAATACATCATTTTTAATTAGTCCTTGTTGTTACATCACTATTAAGCTGGTCCCGTAAATTCTCATTGGTCTTAAACCTATTAATGACTCGTTTTTAATTCTGCTTAATAATACTTTAAAAGTCGGAAAAAAGAATTCTAGTAAACATATTTTCATCTCTAGGAAAGTATTACGTACTTACATCAGATTTTTCATTTGCAAAATAAAAAAATACAATGAAGAAAATGCGTATTACTTATGTATTTTTAAGCTATAAAGTGATTATATGGTTAAATCTAAATTATTTTTTTTTCGTATCGAATAAATTTGATTCTGGAAAAAACTTGAGAAACTAGACATGAATCAAACTCTTGTATTTTTTTTCCATCAAATAAATAAAAAGGGTCATCATAACGTAACCAGATTAATCACAACTGCGACAAATCAGGACACTTGAAAAGTGATGAAAAAACTAGGTTAATCAGGTTAGGTTTTTCCATCATTTTTCATGACTTTATGCCACTTTTGAAAAGTAATCTGACTTACCAGTGTTGTGATTTGGTATGTATTTAATGTAGTTCTGGCTGAAATAGGAATCTATGTCCCGGATAATTTCATGATAGTTCGCCAAAAGAGGCTTCTGATTCTTCGAAGGTGCAGAACACACTTACAAAAGCTAATTCTCCCGGGAAGACCTACTAGGTTAATTAACTGTCTCACAGGAACTGTGGATACTTTCCAAGTGTCTTTCAATAAGTTTAAGCACGAATTATCCTTAAACTTTATGTGTAACCTTATATATTATGTTTTATGCTAACTATATTTTTGTAATTTTTTATAGCTTTTACAATCGGTTTCAATAATACATTTTTAAAAAACATACCAAAAATCAAACTGCTCCAAAATCAATCCGCTCCTGTCTATGTCGACGTCTCTGTCTTTTTCACTCTATTCACTCGACCTTTTTATTGCTGTCCTTCATGCCTGACAGGGCCGTCGTCGCCTCCTGGGAAATCACCATTCGCCTTTTCTCTTTGCGCTTTCTGTTTTATGCTTTTATCACTGAAAAGACACTAGCACTTTTTTGCTTATGAAGATTCCGTGCGACGCTGATGAAATTCCCGCAGGATGTTTAATTTGTTCATCACCTTTGTGTTATTTATACGAACGTAATTAATAAGAAAGCATGACTGTTCGCGGTGTATCTCCCCTGACCATAATTAAGCCAAATTCTTCTCCAATGCACCGAAATCCTATTGTTGCTGTATAATTTGTAGTATATGTTAAACAAATAAATGAAAAATACATGCATTTCTATATTTTACGGTTTTAATGAGTCTAGTTTTTTAACTGTTATTTCATAATGGAATTCCATTGTATTAGATATGAACTTAAACCATTTTTTTCACTTTGTTCCACACCAGGACCGGTTTCGTCCTACTACGAACATTTTCAGACTGGTAGTTGAAATTCTTCTGCTACGGTATTTATACAAACTTAGGCAGGGGTACACAACATTTATCATATAGAGACAATGTTGTGTACCCCTGCCTAAGTTTGTATAAATTCCGTAGCATAAGAATTTCAACTACCAGTCTGAAAATGCCCGTAGTAGGACGAAACCGGTCCTGGTGTAAATAAACAAGTGGAACAAAGAGAAAAAAATTGTTTAATTTCACACCTAATTTAAGGTTTTACATTAAATATTTATATAAATCTATACTCTTTTAATATACCTTACGATGTTGTGTACGAAATGAACAATGCCCCTATATTCATTGATAAAATATTCAGCTTCAACAATGTTGTGTACTTTCTAGCGGTTTACATTAAAACGACGAATATTGAAACCATTATGTTCGTCAATTTTTATATATCTCCTTAAATCTAAATGTTTAAAAACACATACGTAAAATATGTGGCCATTCCGTTTTTTTTCACAATTTCAGATATATTATAAAATCAACGTATTGAAAGATGTGATTCCATTTAACGAACGCGTTATAGGAAAATTTCACGATCTGTTTAATTTATGTAAAACATTTTATCATTTTTTGATATTAATGTACGTTTAGCATCCAGGATGTGTTACATATACATGCATGAATTTCACATACCAGTGACAGAAATAAACGCAGACGAAATCACATGTGGAGTGAATTAGACCGACTTAAATTACCAATTCTGGAGTTACAAACGTCAATTTTTTTCCATATGAAATTTATTTAGTTACAAACACTTAATTTTAATCTATTATAAAACCATGTTCAACGTATGCAATTCGAGTAATTTAATGTGTAATTTCGTCCATGTATAATTCTGACAGTGTAACAATATTGGTACGTGAAGTTCACGCCTGTGTAATTTCGTCCTGTTACCCCAGGATGTATGCTTTACAAAAGTATGTATACTAACAGTGCAAAAGGAAGCAATGGCCTGGATATTGAACGCGTTGATCGATGTGAGTTGCACTCACTCGTGCTCATATCGCATTATAAAGCAAAAGACGGCGACTTTCGTTGATCGATGGTAAAAGCCTTCCTTTTATTTATTGAAGAATAGTCTGATGATAGGGGAGCTCTCGTAAATAATAATGTCATAATCGAATTTTAAATACTAATTCACACCGGTGAAACTAGTATTTTAGTTTAGAAACCAAGCTGAGATTAGCTAAATTAATTACTTAGGTAAAATACAAAAATAAATTTGTCGACTTTCAAAATCAAACCAAAAACGTTCCGTCCAAGTTTCAAAATTATTTTTTTGTATTGATAGTTGTAAAACATAGAATGAACAATAAAGCTCCCTGTCTTAATTTTTTTATATTAATGTAAAATTCAAAGTCTCGTAGCTCATGATGGAAATCACAAATTGACCTAGAGATCTCAACAGTAAACCGGTAAAATTTCATTACATCATTACTCACCGTTAGGGCGATTTTTACTGCTTCAGTGTACATACCTACATACCTATCTACCTTGATATTTTTTCTTTGTAGTTAAATCTTATCAAACGTAAAATAACATTACTGTGTTGATTTGTGCCATTTGTATTGAAACTAAGCAATACGTTTGTTACATTTGATATCTTATTAATATGTATATATTACTCAAGCCCATACCCAATAATTTAGTTTCTCAAATCGTTACATTACTAAAATCAACTGATAATAAATTATCCGACCTCTACGATTCACGTACAACCCCCTTTCTATACATCCTCAAATCAACAATAGATGTTATTAACTTAATGAACCCAGAAGAAAAGTTACAATACTGGTAGGCTCTCCGAGTACCTAAGAAAACATCCCCTTTGTCCTGGAATGGGTGGTTTTGTCCTTTGCTTTCCAATGAATCCTTCAGAGGCCATTATATTGATACGTGGGCGTCTTACCCAATTGAACAATCTGTGAACAAGATTCTAAGTCGGTGTATTTCCCAGGGGAAGAGATAACCAACAGTCATCAATTCTTAGATGAAATGATATAAAAATTCCTGGTCGTTTGTAGGAAAGCGGAAAGCTTTTCTCCTTTCATAAATATTTATACTGCTTCCAGTCCAATAAATTAGAGAGATGTCTTCTCATTATGTTCTTCATTATTTATTTTCCTCCCTTTTACGAGATTTTCATAGGCTGTTTAATTTTCTTTAAGATCCTCTTCTTATCTGTTTTGATAGCTGGTATTTTTGTTCAATTTAAATAATAATATTCCTTGTAAATATTAGGCATACAAATTTAATATAATTTATTCATAAATTTTGAAATTTGTTGCGCATTGCGCTGATTTCAAATGCGTTAGTTTAATTTTGAAAAATGGCAGATTTTTAATGGAAATTTATTGGTTTTCATTCTCTTTCCAGTCTTATTGGATCGAATTTAGTGAACAAACACTTTTTATCCAACATTCGTTTGCAAAATTGCAATGAATAATAATGAACTAATGCCCCCTTTATGAATATTTGATACACATCGTTGCAGAATTCTGCTACAGGGTAAGTAAATATTCAATGTTTTAATCAATGAAAACAAACAAAAAAATATATTATTGGTATGTTAAATTTTTAAATTAACTGTGACAAATAAACTGGCATTATTAATTAACAAAATGTTGTTTTAATAATGGCCACATGAATAAGTTTGTTTGTTTAAAATCATCGTTCCGTTATTATCTGCCGTCACGTTTTACAAAATTGACACTGCTGTTTTTTTGAAATGGCCTTTTTTATGAGGTTGATTTTTTTTATAAAATAAAGTGAAGGCTCTTGTTTTCCAATGTGGAGGCTGGAGCGGCGCGACACGGAAAGGGTTTTACCCTAGCCACCCTCCCGCCCTTTTCCTACCCTGTCTCCTTCTGCCACCCTAAACAAGGACCACAAAGGCAGTCTTCTGACTTTCTTCCGCCAAGTCACGCTGGAACAAAGGACTATGCGTGGTTCCGTATATAACTTGGATCATAATGTTAAAACAAAAAAACTTTCCTTGCACTTGAAGTTTGTTGATGTTTACAAACTAACTGCTTACTAATGAAACCCTAAACTTTTGCTTGGTTCTATAGAAACTTGAGACTGTTAATTAGGGTAATTTTGGTAGTTCTTACAATAGTGAAGAATATGTAGTGTCTAGTACGGAACAAATGATATTTTACTATCTGAAAACATGTCTGTATAAATCTAGTGTAAGATTAGTGTTTGTCTACCTACGTTATTTATTGTACTAATAATATCAACATCATGATATTTAGTGCTACATAATCATAAATTGGCTACTATCAACTGATATTCTTAACCATCAATATCCATTAATGAATAGCTTGTTAGTGCTCACTTGACCACCATCTAACGTTTTTGTACTTATTAATCAATTTTCCATCATCTATATAATTGGTATGTGTTTGATTGAGATTCTGTTTATTTTGAAATGTTGTTTTGCCAATTGTTTCTTCAGGTTAGTTACCTTGTGGAGAAATTTCAAATATATAAGTTTTTATTCTATCAGAGACTCTCTTGTCGTATTTCTCAGAACTTTGTATTAATATTAAATTTATCAAGAAATGCCTTAATGTTCGCGATACCTCATTATTGTTGCCGAAAATTTAGATAGAAAAAACACAAATTAAAAAGATAGGCAATGTAAGAATATCACAAAAACACATCTCTCAGAACATATCTCTAATGTTTAAAACATTTTTAAATAATATTTTGCATGTTACAAACGTAAATAGATTAACTGTTTTACGTTAACATTTTTTTCTACCATTTACAGTACTATAGAGCGCCTTTTTAAAAATTATAACTGTGATTACAATCCATAATTTTCAATATAATTTTTATAAACCATGATAGCACTTAATTGTTGTTGATATTCGACTAAAGGGAATTATCGATATAACCCTGCTTGGTGTCCAAAAGATGTCTTTTTATAGTCATAGTTTAATTTTGTATATTATAAGCATAAACCCTGTTTTTGGTATTTGCCCTATTTATTCATAATATACCATTTTATTAGCTTAACGAATGCTTTATTTAACATGTTCAATTAAACTTATTTCAATACTGGCATTAAATTTAACCGTGTTAACTTGATGAATTTTCGCACGAATCACACGAATTTAAATATTTCACGGTAGATTATAGATTTATTTTGATTTTAAACCTATTTTGACTCAACCATTTTTCTTGTTGAATGAAAGAATTATAAATAAATAGATTGTGATTGATAGCAATTGCTAAATTTAAAGTACATTGCTGCAAACCAATCCCAGGATTGAAAGCAGAGAGGAAGAGAGCAATTGCTAGCTGAAAATGCTTAACTTTCATAAAAATTCTATTCAGGAAGAACTGTGCAAATTTCATGACGCCAAAACTCTCCGTTCGAAAGTTTTTGCTCGCCTTATACAAACAGAGGTATTTTTTTTTTTGAGTTTGTAATAACAGTGTAACAGTGTTTGTAATCTGTGCGAAAAATGTATTCCTTTGGAACAGTCATAACCATGAAAGAACATGGGCATTTGTCATAATTGTCATTAAGTATATTCTACATTTTTGCTACGCCTAACTGGGAAAGGTTTTTCACAAATTTATTTTTTTATAAATTTATTCATAATGATTGAATAATCATAATTTTTGCTGACAATTCCTTTTCAGTTATGGCGCTTAATTTTCACCTCCTTTTCAACTCAAATCACTTCTTAAACGTCAATCTCCCCTTTATATAGTCACCCGAACCCCCACATACCCTTTGAAGCTATGTCTCCAAGCCATCCCTGCAACAGCCACCCACCCCTGAGCCAACAACCCATCCCTGGAGTCACCCGACCACCCCAAGTCACCCAGCCAGTTGACATCTGATCACATCCGACCCCTTCCCCCTTCCCGAGAAAAACAACCTTGCCACCGGCAGACAGACCCGAGAAAAAATGGTTAAGAACGATGCGATTGACGTTGCTATTCAACCCGAGAAATATTATATACAATCAAAATAATGAGATTTGTGCTTAACTGACCAGTCAACTTTGCGAATCCAATTATGCTTTATTATATCATAGCCGTACCTACTAACTCTTTTATATCATCCATTAACTGCATTAAAAAAAATATATACAAAAAATATAGATGATCCTTCATACTTACTAATATACAAAACAATAATCACAGGTGCACACACACCACACGTGGATTTGTTATAAACGTTCTGGTAACGATTATAATGATTTTTCTTTTATGACTTTATTAGTCAAAAAGTGCTAACATGTTATCGCAAGGAGTATGATAGTTTAAGAGGGTATTACCAGAGAATATCGGAAATTAGTCCTTTTTAAATCAAATTCTAGACGTATTGATTCTTTTTTACAAAAAAACATAAATTGATTTTGAAAGATTGTTATTTTATACACGCAGTTTTAAAATTTTGAAAAACTAAGTTTATTTTTAAGATACTATCGGTTATACCGTTGGTCGTTGGCAGATTTTTTCAATTTTTAAATGATAGATTCTATTAAACAACAAAAATTTCAAATCATATAATCATACAACAAAATAAATCAATACATAATCTAGTCAACACAGTTTTAGTTTTTTAAATTTTAGTTAAATTAAAATCATTGAAAAATAAATCCGAGAACGTCTTTTGTGACAAAAATAGCTTAGTTTTTCTATTTATTTATGGTCTTACAAATTAAAATATATCAGATTTTTTCACACACTTATTTTGTTCAGACATTATTGAAAAATCATAAATACATAAAATGAAAAAATACTCACAAGAAGTACTCGATATTTAATAATTTATCATCGTGCGTTTTGAGCATTTTACTTACTTGAATGTAGGTAATTAAAGCAAGTTTACTTGAATGTAGGTAATTAAAGCAAGTTTTGAATGAAATAAATCGATATTAATTTTTTTATTTAAAAAAATTGATACAGGGGATAATCGATCTTTCTCATTGGAACCTCCCTGTACAGTTGCAAGCATTTTTAAATTTTTATTCTCAGCCGCTAGTCAATCACTCTTAACCTCTCGATTCAACTTTCCACTTCTTTCACGCCCAAACCTTGTTGAATATATAAGTAATAATTTATTTATTCAACAAAAAATATATTTACCAAGGAAAGAAATTACTGGAACCTTTTATAATCCGGAGTGATCCCTATTTTTTTTTGTCTTTGAAATGGTGAAATATTATTATTTTTTTGATAAGACGTTCAGTTATAACAGTTTGTTTTGTTGTCATATTGTTTCATAAAACAATAAGAGGAGTAATGATAATAATTGGACATACCTCCATTCATTCTAACCTTTCCAATATTCACGTGTTTTTACTGAGGCAACATTGAAATTTCTTCTTATTTAGAAAACGAGTAACAAGCGATAAAGTTCTCTAATTAAATTTTATAGCATAGTCATACTTATTTCTTGGTTTTTAGACATTCTCCTAACTCACCACAAACTACGTAAATTCAACACCATGCCGTTTAGCGTTTAGCTTATTCCTCTTTTAACGATTTCATTTGATGATCTACAGCCACAACAAATTAATCTTAAAAGTCCAAACAAAATTCCAGTGTTGGTATTTTGTTAATGCCAAATGGACGAAGGTTAGCGGAGTGATGTGTATTTTGTTGGTCGTTGTTAATTGCTTTCGTTAGAGAGATGGGAAATGAATTCGCAATGTTTGAATGTGTTTTCCACTGAGTATTTTTCTGTTGGAATGTGGGATGCAGCATGATATATCAAAATGATTTTTGGAAAAGGTGAACATAATATATTTTTTAATAATATTGACCTAATTCAGTCGGCTAAGATGTTTATTAAAAGGTATTTAGCGAATGTAAATTGTATATCAGAATATGGAATTCAATTAACAAATGTTTTAATGTGAGAGTAGCAGATCTCTTAAGAACAACTCTCTTTTAGTATAATTTTTGAAGTTTATTCCCATCAATGTAATATATCATTGAAGAAGAAGATAACACTAATATTCTAAAAATTAAAATATGAAAATGAACAAGACACAAAAAATAAATGATGACGGTCGCAACTGAGACACGAACCCCGAATCTCTCGTCTTACCGGGATGGGTGCCTTCACCATTGCCACCTATTATAAAACCATCATATTTGTCGAACTCATATTTAAATAATGATATTTAATTGATGTTTTTTTAATTTTATTTCATGTAATTAAAATGATGTCACAAAGTAATTTTGCAAAATCAATTTTTTAAATACTTCTCCGTGAAAACAAATTATAGATAAAAAAATTTAAAAAAAGTTTTGTCAACTATATCCGTTTCTTAATTTTTAGAAATTCACAAGTAGGTGCTTGGATCAAATTAAATTACAAAGTTGATATTTAATTAAAAACGCCGCCAAGATAATTGGCTTTGATTAGTCGAGTGTTTTCATAGTTTTCACAAAAAAACAAACCCTCCAAAGCAATTTAGTCGTCCCCATTTTAACAGCAGTCGCTTTGCACCTTTCCTCAAAGTTGCTTACTGCTCCTCACACATTGTTATTGTGAACAATACGTCCAACTTTTTGTTACCGCACACATGAAAGGATGGGTTTCTAAGGACCGAACATATTACGAGTACAAGTACCGCTGTAATATGGGGACAGGAACTATGCTGGTACGCTTTTTCATGCGATTGTTCTCTAAAGCCGTAAATTATAATTGAATTGGGTCCGTACATAATATAACTCATTGTTTCCAGTAATGCCAAGCAACTAGCGACCATACACCATGTTTCGGGGTGGTACGGTGAAACTTCGTGAAAAGCAAAGGAAAAATTATTCAATCAACGAAGAAAATGATATGACGAGATCAGAAGAGAGAAGATGATAAGATCAATAAAGAACTCTCTAATATTAACGACTCTAATAAAACCTAACCTGACTTTATCTTATTCGTCTTAATATAAACATACGCTGAATCCTCCGATATCTACTGAGTTACGAAGTTTTGTGCATTTGCACATGGAGAAAAATGTTATTCTAAAATACGATAATTTTATTCGTAAAAACGGTTAAAAACGTGACTGAAGTTCTTACGAACAAATTAACAGGGTTTCAATGTTTATTGGCGGGAACATGTAAGAATAATTTGTTGGTATACGTAATTTCGTACGTATATCAACAAATTATTCTTACATTTTTCCGCCAATAAACATTGAAACACTGTTAATTTGTTCGTAAGAACTTCAGTCCCGTTTTTAACCGTTTTTACGAATAAAATGATCGTATTTTAGAATAACATTTTTCTGCGTGCATATAGGTAAATTTAGGGTTTTTTGTAACCGGTCCTTTACAATAAACTTTATACCGCCCACTATAACAATAGAGTGTAATCTACCGCTACTGGCTCGCTAAATGCGATTTTTTTTACATTAGCTCCACACAGGAGTCCCGAGGAAAACAATTTCCCTCGGGGCCTATGTCATTTCTGGGGATGCTGTGGAGGGCTTTTTTAGGACAAGGAAGGCGCGGAAGTTCTGGAAAGGAAAATGGAACGAGCGATGGACAAGAATCTGAGGGTCAGTGTGTCCATGATTGACAAACGTCTTAATCCATTCCTTCCACTGCGATGAAGGCGATGTGTCGAGAGATTCGGGCTGGAGAGGTCAAAAGGTCTCCCTCAATCAGTCTCTCCCGATCCGGCCCATCACGCAGAAAGTTGGCAAATACATCCACCGCCTGGCCTAGACAAACCTTTGCTCCATGAACCCGGGCACTTCTGCTAAGTCACCAAAAATTTTTTTGACCAACCGTAACCTGACTACTGATTAACGACTATTTGGCAATGATAGATCTATTTTAAAGTTACGATCGTAATTCAAAAAAAAAAAGCATTTGATTCATTGCATTAAGATTTTTTTCATAGAATATCGTTAATAATCACCTCCTGAAATTTCGTGGTACCACCCTGTAATACCGTATATAGTAACCACACAAAACATATTACGCTGTCGCAGGGTACATTTGTTCCTAGATTAAATGAAGTAAGATTAATAGTATCATATCCAGTGCAGATTATGTAATTTTGTACAATTGAGAACTATTACAACTTGCTGGCCTGAGAAGATGATATACACATCTCGGCTAACTGCTTAACTAACGTCTAACCATCAAGAAAAGTGGAGAGATTAGCTTCTTCTACCTTGTTAGCCATCTTGATTGTTTAGAATTATCGTCAAGTGAGTAGCGACTTGTTCTGATATAGGTCGACATATTCCTCACTTATATGGTATTATTTTATTATTCTAATCAAAATTACATTTTTTGTATAATTTAAACATGAATATGAGGCATAAAATTGGATCCATAATAGCATGTTTTCTACTTTGAAAATAGTCCCCTAATCGATATAGATAGATGATATGGTGATGAAAATAGTCCCTAAAATATAATGATCGATGAAAATAGTCCGCTAATCAATGTAGAGAGATGAAAAGTTGATGAAAATAGTCCCTAAAATATAACGATCGACGAAAATAGTCCCTAATCGATATAGATAAATGAAATGATGATGAAAATAGTATCTTAAATATATTGAGCGATGAAAATAGTCCCCTAATCGATATAGATAGATGAAATGACGATGAAAATAGTCCCTACAATATAATGATCGATGAAAATAGTCCCATAATCGATATAATAGATCCATAAACGCGTGTATTCTACTTTGAATATAGTCCCCTAATGATTGTAATAGAAATTTTGTGATAAAGGAGCAAATGAGGAATGTAGATGGACAGATAACGGTGTTGCATGTAGCTTGCAAATGGATGGAAAAGTTTCAGTGGACATCTTAGGCCTCGGCCATACTGAACAGCTGGGTGCTTGCGCGGATGCTTGCGCGGGTGCTTGCGCGGGTGCTTGCGCGGGTGCTTGGGCGGGTATTAAATATTTCACCATAAGATAAAGCATGAATGTGAATACAGCACGGTGTGTGGCCAAGGCAAATGCATGTATGTATTATGCCAACCCCCGCTTTCTACCCTTAGCAAGAAAACCGTGACGGTTTTATCGTGATTTTTTAGAGTTGATAGGCATGTGGCGTTATGCCTCCTTCTTTTGGAATGCCAATGGTTTGGCCAGCATTAGTGTCTATCATCAGGGCTGTAGAACTATTCAGCTTAGCGCCGTCGTCTTTATTAATAATATAATTCTTGGTATCCGGTAATTGACTGCTACACCAAATCTGAACGTAGAAGACCATTTTAAATTATAATGCAATACTAGCTCCTAGAAGCTTGGAGCTGGCAACACGCTGGCAAAATCTACATACGTAAGCACACCACAATCTTCGATTACACATCTTCCCTGATGATGGACTCTTTAATGCTGTCCGAAACGTTCGCTAAAGGAGGCAGGGCAACACGGCATAATAACCAAAAAATAAATCACGTTAATACTTTTGGCCATGAAATCTCGAATCATGTGCAGCGTTATGGTTATTCATAATAAGTTCTATTTAATTTTGTAATTTCACTTAAATATAAACATTGTTGAATATTAATTTACTAATTTGATGCCACGTTAAAAGCTTTTTTTCCAGATTTCAAGCTACTATTTTGTACCAAAATTGTCAAGGATATTTAATTTACTTGTTAAGTAGCCGTCATCATGTATTTTATACATACTTCAAAAATAATCAAATATATTTTAGATTCTGTCTTTAATCCAATTAAACTGTAAAATAATATCGCCTCTGATTTCATAGAATAATTAGATACAAGCTTTGCTTATTAATGGCACCACGTTTTCGCTTATTAAAATACTTATGCTTGAGAGAATTAATTATTTGGCTGAAGACGGCCATTAGAATGACTCAAATGCTTAAAGTCACTTCGTTTCAAGGTTCTATGAGTAAACCTTGTTTTGTGTTTTTTTTATAAAAGAGGTTTACTTTGGGGCCATGTGATTTATGGGAAACGAATCGTGGAAAAAACGCCGAACATTATAAAATTTATAAATATGATTTGTGTTGATATTAATCATATGTTTTTAACACGATTTAAAATGCACACATTAACACAATTTCAGTCGCCACGCGTTTAACGTGTTTTATTTTTTAATATTTTTATTTTTTAAAACTGATAATTCGTGGTGGAATTCCGTTATAATTATATATTGAAACAGATATAACACTTATTTCCTCTTTAATTTATTTGACCTTAACCAATAATTTCTTAACATACATACATACGGAATAATTTGTACCAGTTTGAAGATCACTTTAACTGCCTTAAACCGGCTACGGTCACATTAATTAAAGTGGAAATAATTTTATATTTGTATTATTATATTATTATAATGGAATATTATTTTTAATTGTAATCTACCGCCATCGCCATAGTCGTCCACCATACTAGGCTCATGCCCGTACCACGGTTGTCTAAAATGCATACCTACCTTACACCTATTAAAAAAATATATATCTTTTAATAAAAACTTTTGTACAATGGGGTTATTTCGTAACTTATGGTTTACGCTGCTCTCCCATTAAAAGCATTTGCTTGTGCAACACCTATATTTAGATTAACAAATCTTAATAAAAATACTAGTTTACGTAAAACATTATGAGCATTTCTAAATATCTATAAAAAAAATCTAAAATAATTTGTGGTATCTATCACACTACGAGTATCTAGCATTTTAAAACTCGGCGTCGCTAACAAACATCCAAATTCTATGTAACTCTTTTAACACACATTCCAAATTCTATGTAACTCTTGTAAAAAATATGGTTTTGCACACTCGTTATTAATAAAGTTTGCATACAATTTCCAAATTAAATATTTCCTAAACTATGTTTAATATGTTTAATCTCAATTCAATTGTTTCGAAATACATTAACTCGTTAATTTTCAAACACCTTCCCTTCAAACAAATTTCATTTATAGAATGTTTATAGAAGTAAGTTCTTGTCCGAAATATTTTCGTCATGTCATAATATAAAGTTATGTTATTCCTATGTGGTGCAAAGTGGTTTTTTCAACGGCTGTACTTTATCTGTCTCTGTTTATTATTTTCTTAGAACATGTTATCCTTGTCTGTAAACCTTTTCCCTTAAAATCTATTTCGTCGCTAGTAATATTTAAATAAATAAAAAGAAACAATATCAAGTTACAACGTATCAAAAGAGGTGAGGTTTTTACTGCGCTGCCGTTTATATCCAGACTCCGCGCGAACAAAAAGTTGTAAGCTCTGAAAAGAGACAGTGGAAAGCTAGTATTGATGACGAAAAGTAAAGTTCCGACATCGCGGCGCCGGATGCGAAAACTGAAACTTTCATCGTCAAGTTGCAAAGCCAGCGGGTAGGTGGTACATACACACACATAGGTAGTGAGTAGGTAGATATTAGATATGCTGTTAGCGAACAAGAAGAACGAAGCTTAATTTTGTTGGAAACTTTATTCTATAACAAGGAAAATCTACTTTTTAACTGTGGATTCATTTTTAGAAACTAGTCTGATATTTTTGTAACTTTCGTAATTTTTTCGAGTGATATCAATTTGAATATTTATAAAAAATATAATGGTTTTTTTATAATAAGTTTAACAAATAATGTTAATAAAGAGAAGTTTTTGCATCGCGTTTGTTTTCTGCGCGTTTGTTTATTGCCATAGGATTTATCCATATTATCAATGGGCCTGAAAAAAGATTTGCTTTTTCGTTATACCTATCTACTTGACCCTGAAAAAAGCACCGTCTTACATCAATTTAAATATGCCATTGATACATTTCAGCTTAAAAAGCAAAAAAAGTATATGAATATATGTAACTATTTACAATCGAGATTTTGTCTTGAGATCAACATTTAACATTATTCTACAAAACTGTTTCAATGGCTAAAAAGCAGCCTTAACAATATTTTTTCTGGAAGAATTCTACTTTTATGCATTCTTCAGTTGAAGTGTATCTAGTTGAAGCCATAACACGTTCATTTTCTCCATTTATTCCCATGCATTAAACTAATCTCCGTGATTTCGATAAACGGCTTTATACAACATTCTTCCACAAACCGACATTTAAAATGCTGCCACAGGTCTAAAAAAAATTTCATTACCATAAATCTTAAAAGATGCGTAACATTATCAATAACTCAACATTGATAGTTTTGTTGAATACAACATTATTCGGGACAAGGGCTGAATTATAAAAAACAGTTAAATATTGGATGTAATCATAAGCTTCCAGTCGCGATGTGCCGTGACTTTTCCGATTACCGCCATTTCCAGAACATCTTTAGTTTGGGTTTAATATCTGTTAGGTATACATGAAATAAAATATCTTTTTTAAATATTTACAAATTAACATAGTCTATTTAATTTTTAAAAACATTTTAACTTGATTTTTAAATCACCACACTCACGGGGGTCTGTTCTCAAGCTGATATTGGAAAGTGGTAACTGTTTTTCACTCAATTCGATCGGTCGGTAGCTGAGTTAGCATTGTTTTAGCGTGTTTAAGCCCCTCCCAGGCGATGTCTGTTCAATTCCCCGCGTCCTGCATGACGACAAAAACAACGTTTTCTGCTTACCGGGGTGGTAGTAGGAGATTTACAAATATTGTCAGGTCAGGATAGACCTTCGTTCCTTTAAACATTCCTATGTTTGAATTTATTAAAAAAAGATATTAATCACGTTATGTTTTTGTCGTTTAAATGGAACATCCCAGTAGAGCAGTTAATCAGCCATATCTCACGAGAGAATTATCCACCATCGATTATTCATGCAGATGAGACCTTGTCTGTGATCCGCTTTTCCGGTGGCCATGTCATGATTTGATGTCACCCTTGAACTTGTTACACGCTGCAACATTTTAGAATAATTACAATTAATCTAACCGCATAACTTGCCCGACTTCTCCGTGACCTTAAACACAATACATCTTAATTTAAAAATATTTTATTGGTTGTTTGTTAATATGATTTTTTTTTTCATTATCTATTTTATAAAATAGTGGAAAAAAACATGCGGTTGGAATTTTTTTCTTTCAATCCACTAGAAGATCTTTTACCGCTTGTGCACCACCCAGTCGTTAATGTTCCCAAATCCGACACTGCTCTTACCAAAATAAGTATGAGCTTTTGAGTATATTTTTCTGATTCATCTACAAAGTGATCAAAATAAACCTGACTTTCTGAGAATATTCACCAACAGTCCTACAGCGTCCTTTCTTACGTGGTTTTCAGTATGAGCCTTACCGCTGGACGCCCATATCCCCTAACTTTTCTAACCAACGATACATGCAACAACATGCATGGTTACAACAGAGCTCTTCACGACAGGACGCCCAGCATAGCTTCGTTGTGACCTATTTCGCTTCTCATGAACGACACATATAACGAAAAGGGAGGTTACAACGGAGCTCTCAGCGGCAGGACTGCCAGCATCTCTCCGTCGCTCTTCTGGTAATCTGATCCGATTTATTGCCCTTCCTGTTCCAGCATGTGACGTCACGCGAAGAGAGCGTTCCGACATGTTCACGTACACTTCTCAGTGTTCACGTTCGCGCACTAAATTAAACCTTCTTCATTGTCATCTGTACGGATGTGCACCGGCATTTATATTATTGTCAAAGTAATTTAATCGCCGTCACGCGAAGTCTGTGCCACTCGGAGCTTTCCGGAGCCCGATTGTGTCATAGCGTTTGTTTTGGGAGCTGGCGAGTTAATGAATTATGTAAGCTGCGGATTGCAGGAATAACGATGTTTTATTCACACGTGAAATACAAGCGTAAAATAGAATTAAGACTATCAAAGACCGGTGAAAAATCAAGAGATTAAAATAAATAAATTGTTTCTCCCTTCGTGTCATTTCCTATTCGTCCCCGTTCTCCTTCCGCCGCCTCTTCCTCTACCCCTCCCGTGTCCCCTTCCCCTCCCGCGTTCCCTTTTCACCTTCCCCGCGTTTCCCCTCCCCTCTTCCGCTCTCCCCTTTCTCGCGCACCACCCCCTCACGCATTCCGCATCCACCTTTTCCGCCTTCGCCTCTCCCTCAACCCCTCTCCTTAATTCCCCAACCGACCCTCCTGCATACTCCTCCCCAAAGCCTTTTTTCCCTGCCGCCTTACTCCATAAAATACACTCATTTTTTCCAACAACTCGCGTGACCTATTTAATTTTTTTATGCCGATTTCATAATTCCAGAGCTCACCAGTAGATATATATTATAATATATAGAAGTATTAACGGGCATGTTCACAACAATTAAAAAAATAATAATAGCAATCGGATGAAATTTTTATCGCAATCGTATGAATAGTATGATGACCCGTGAAAAATCACGGGCTTTTATAACTCCAATTTTGAAAACGCCATTTTTTTTAATTAAAATACTGTGTAGCAGGTAGGTACTTACTACTGAATAAATATTTTTCACACAACTGATTCCTTTGCTAATCCGACTTCAGATTTACACACAGACACATATAACCGACAATTTTTTTTCTTTATTCATAAATTTGTTAGTTACACGTTTTGAGGATTTTACGACCACCATGCTAGGCACATGCCCGTGTTGTGGTGCATGCATGCATGTGGTGGTCGATAAACATTAGTATTAGCTTAAAAGAAAACCAGGTCGCCGAGAAATTTGAACAATAGACATTTTACAATAGAAAAATAGACAACTGTTGCTGTCACTATCACTCTTCCTCCCCCGAATACTGAGCGAAAAGGACAACTGCACCTCAGGCTGATAATACCCAAACAATATCATCAAATTTGAGGTTTTTTATTCCCCATTTTTCTCCTCCAATTTTGGAGGAGAAAATCAACTTCTTAAGAAGAAAATACTCTATGTCTATTCTTTTTTTTAATACATTGTCTAGTTTGTATACCGATCGTCTGTTGATAGCTTTAAAACTAGGCATTTTAATGGTTTTTGGACGGTCGTAACTTCTACAAGATGTAACTAATCAAAAAAATCAAAACGTAGCAACACGCTAGTCTTCGATATCTATACTTTATTATATTAAAAAAATATTTGCCGTAGTGTCAAACTCCAGAGAGGAAATTGGGGAATACGTTTTTATGGACAAAATGCCGTCCGGTTTCTTCTTAAAAGGCGATCTTTTTAAAAATCAAACAGTTTACCTGCTTAATGGTTCCACCAACATAAAATAAAGTTGATGACAAATGTTTTTTCTGGCCGCCTCAACATCAAAATGAAGAGATTTTCACTTTATTATATCATCTCTCAATAGAGGTTACGTATATTACCAATATTATATTGTATTTTACCTGTGATAAACGATGTTAAAGTAGGAAAAATCATAATGAAAGCTGAAGTCATTAAACAGGATATATTTTATCATGTTCAGTAGGGAAAATTTTAATTCGAATAACATATGCATTTTCCAAGTTGTGCTGCTAGTTTACCATAATATTATAATATATAGTTACATTATCACCTTTCGTGTTTCAGAATAATTACGCACACGGAGAAAATTTTTATTCTAAAATACGATCATTTTATTCGTAAAACGGTTAAAAACGGGACTGAAGTTCTTACGAACAAATTAACAGGGTTTTAATGTTTATTGGCGGGAAAATATAAGATACATTATTATTATTAATTATTAGAACCAATTTCGTAAGTATACCAACAAATTATTCTTACATTTTCCCGCCAATAAACATTGAAACCCTGTTAATTTGTTCGGAAGAACTTTAGTCCCATTTTTAACCGTTTTACGAATAAAATGATCGGATTCAAGAATAACATTTTTCTCCGTGTACATTGTACATAAGTACCACCGTTTAAGATTTTTCCTGATAATAACGTAAGTCTTTAGGCAATTTTTATTCATCATTTAAATTTTAAAAACACACATCGTAGGGTACTTATTAATAAAATTTAATAATTAAGATAAAATCTGCTGCATATTTTATGATTATAATGTCTACGCAGAGAAAGCCTCAAGCCGAAGATGTGTATATTTTTGGTGTGCCTTATCTGTCACCACGAATAATATATTTTTTATGTTTTTTTCTTGTGTGCGTTCATACATTTCTAATGAAAAAACTTTTTATTGTAGTTTACGCTTGTATTTTTTATTAACAATTTTTTTAATTGTATTTAAGCTAAACGATAAGAAAACATTAAATTTATCCAAAGCATATTGGATATTTATTATTTTATAATGTAAACGGATTCGTAGTAAAGATTAACCTAAAATAGTGATTTCACGTTACGCTTCGTCTTAAATGGAATACATTTAAATATACTCATCTCACAATCCGGCGAGAGTAATTTCTAAAATGCACGAAGCGTTCTGCTAGAATCACTAATAAATCTCTCTAATGTATGAAATCCTTACAATGCCGCTGGGAATATGCATTATTCACCGCTACTTGAAGCTTCTGTCTGCGCACCTTTAGAAATTTATACCAGGATTAAAGAGGGGAGAAGGGAAGAGACACGTCACATCCGACGATGCACATCGCAAAAGTATGCTGCGAGCTGCATATAGTTGCAATGATTGCGCCGTTGTCTTCCCCTAGAATGAGTAAGAGTAGAAAATAACCACAACCACCTCTTTCCAACTGTATCCCCCTTCTTATCATCTTATTATCTGGCATATTTGATCTTAGGGTAGCCAGATTGCCAGATAAAGAAACAGTAAACATCCCGATAAACTTTCGCTGTAAGTTTTAAGACAATATCCTTTCAACTCTTGAGCTTTTCCGCTCTCAGTCAGTGCTTAGTTTGAACTATAAACTTAATGAGCCTGTCGACATAAGCGTCTCATACAGTCTCATAAATGTAACATAGACGCCTTTAGCGTGGTACGGTGTTTAGCGTGTATGCGAGTGATCAAATAAAATAATAAAGCATTGAATTATTTACTCCGGAGACAAGTTATGGTGGGAAATACTAAATAATATGTAATGTGCGTGCATTAGACGTTTTGACGATTTAAAAAAAATGTTCAGATTCTATTTTTACAGCGAACATGTTACATGATACATTATTGGGGGAAACGTATTTTTATATGTGTTAGACGCACGAATGTGAACATTTTATTAAGCGAAACGCTTACTTCCCGGTTATGGGTTTTTGAGCCCTTTTTACAAATTGATTGAATGAAATCACGAACCGGATGGGTATGGTTTAAAGATTTCACGATCCGGAGCAGCGTTTTTGCTTGCTCCGTTATTTCATATGTTATTTATGTTAACTCGAGGATTTTTTCTAATATGTATTTATTACTAGAGTAAAATTCTAATCATTTATATTTCTTTTGTTGCAGGTAAGAAATGTCGCCAGATTTGTTCATGTTCATGAGCTAGGTGTATAAAGACGCTTAAGTGAACACGGAGTAAGTAAATTAATATTTTAACTAAATAAGTTATTAAAAAATCAATTAAAAAAAATTCAATTTTATTGGATAACTTTTAAAGAATGTACTTATAATCATTGAAGATGAAGAAAATACAAATAAATCTGACCAAAATATGAAGCATAATAAGACAGAAAATATAAACAAAATACACTAAGTATTTTTGGTGTGCCTTATCTGTACACAAAATACACTAAGTATTTTTGGTGTGCCTTATAGTACATATCGACCCTTTGGAATAACAATATGTCATCTGTGGCGGTAACGTCATACTATAATGAGGTCCATGGTAAGCTACATTAGTAAGATACAACCACCTTCTTATTCCAAAGGATCGATTAATTATCTAAGTTACAAATAAATTCTTAAGAACTTTGCAGCCATTCTGAATTTGACATAAAATGTTGGTCCCAATAGCCGAGTGAATTAAGGCGTTCTTCTGGTAAGACATAAATCCTGTATTCCATTCCCACTTTCGACTGTTACCTTTTTGTTTGTCTGTGTCTTGTTCTTTTTCATGTTTTGTTTAAATTCGTTAGTATTATGACCTTCTTCTTCAATGATTAAAAAAATTTACCTTGTTTTAACCACTGACTATTTTAACCCTTTTAATGCCATAAATATTTTCTCAAAATATGCTGAAAATGCCAGTAAAAATTTAATTTTCATAGATAATTTAAATAATCAAGAATAACATTACCATTTCTGTTACAATAAACTATTTTTCTTAATTTTTTCAATATTCTCTTCAGAAGATTTCAAACCATGATAATAAAAACACAGAAATTGAATACTACATATTTATTGACAAGAAAATTACAGAAAATCTATGGAAAATGTAAAAGATTTATTTACAAGAGTACAGTTACCTACCCAAACACCGTGCAGTCCTATCTTACACAATGAGCAAATCAGGTCGGATCTTTTCACAGCGCTACTGTCCTTACTGCTGCATACCACACATCTTCGTGAATTTTGTCCTGGCAATTTTTCCAAGCCAAAAGTCGGTTTCGATGAAGTACGTAATTCAGTTTTATTTTTTGTATCTAGCCATTTATCTTCTAGTCCACCTATAACACTGAAAATGAATTCCAGCCTGAAAAAAAAAGTGAACTGTCGAAACGAGCGCTACCGCGACGCTGGCATTTTTCGCACACCTCCATGCGCCACGGCGCTTTTCGGCACAACAAGGGTTAATAAAAATTATCTAAATGCATCAGGACGGTTTCTTCGTCAGGAGACAGCGTAAATTTGTCATTGAATACTTATCATAGAAGCCAACCACTGACACTATCTTTGTAATAATAAGTAGGTAAATCGATCGTAAATCTTCGAAAGTAAAACATTATTTCATAGCGTTATACACAGATGGCAGTCGACCACATATTTTTATAATAATATAATATTATAAACTTTGTGAAGGAGTACAAACCCACTTTAAATGGGATAATGTTAATCGGGTGCTCTCGTAACATTTAATTTGCAAACATTTATAGAAAAAGTCTAGAGCTAGGCATTATTAATAACTAACGTAGAACGACTTTGTCTGAGTAGGGTCATGGTATTTTGGAGCCTTGGGCACTTATTTTTATAAACTTGCCTCATAAGGGGCCATTTGGCTATCATATTTTCTCCTTAATTTGAAGTCATAACGTGTACAGATGCGTTTTACAAAAACCATGCAAATGTCTAGTACAGGGGTGTACTCAGAAGTTATGTCTAATGTTAAATAGGTTTATGTAATACTTAAATACCGCCTGGTGATATTTTCCTTGACACCTCATCCATTATAGGTTTGATTTAATAATCTCATTATAAGTAACATCCGGCATTATTATACTGAGGGGGTTTCTCACCATCCTCCCAATAGCCTATCGACACTAATAACGAATATTTTCGATTTACGGTTAATTTATTTATTAAGTTGGAGTTAAAAATTCGCCACTCGAACCTATGAATATTGGCTACATATTGGATAAGTTGTGCAAGTTTTCTAACCACTGCGAGTATTTTATTTTTATTTTTAATAATATTCGTTATTAGTGTAGATAAGCTATTGGGAGGATGGTGAGAAACCCTCTGATGTTATTAAACTTATACAAAATTGTATGGATAGGACCCAAACTTGATATTCTCACACATGTACCAAGAACCTTGCGGGAATGATTATATATCTTGGTTAAATCGTTTATTGCATCAGATATCGTTTACGGTGCAACGTGTTGAGATCTTTCGAGCACAACTCTGACGCCGCGCCTTATGCAAAACCATCTACATATGTGAAGTTTTTTGCCAAGCTATAGCCGTGTCATCCGCTAGTCTTAGTTTTTATCCGCTGGTTACTGATAATTAACCCGATTTGAGGTGTCTTATGATAAAAATTACTTTCATCTTCGGCGAGGAATTTCTCTCAGTTTATTTTCCTTATTTAATTAGACAACTTCCCAAAGAAAAAGCACCATCTGTCAGCGAGAAATGGAGTTGAACTAATATTAAGTGAAGGCTGGCCGCTGTGGGCGTGAATGATAAGGTGAAAGGACGTCTTCCAATAACATCATCGTGCTATTTTGTCTTGCTCTCTTATTTGGCTTTCTTCGAATTCAGTAAAATACAACGTAGATGTGTTTACATCTACATTTTATTTTTTATCTTTGTTTGGTTACAGTATTCTCCTAGCTAAATCCTCTCGTCTCTAGTCGAATATATATCTGCAATTGTTATTAAAATGAGATGTAAAAACATTAAAAAAATTAAACGTGGGTAGGTGCCTACCTTGCACATTTTGTTTAATTTTAAAAGAGGATAAATTACTTGAGTAAGGCTTACAAGACTTTGTGAAAGTTAAGAACATACTACGTCATTTTGCTTGTCAAAAGGTTTAATGGAAATGGCCACCCTCTAGAACTTGGAATGTAATGTGTGAATGTGTTGGAGCATCAATCACTAAATTTTTATGAAATAAATAAAGATTATAACTTATTACTTATTACCAAGCCAACAGATACCTAGGATTTATGGGGCCAACAGACCTAACTATAAAAGCTCAAGCGTTATTTGGTTTGGCGTATTTCGGCATATCGGTTGCCGTACATTCCCAATGGGAATGTATGACGAGCGATATACTGAAATAGGCGAAGCCCAATAACGCTTGAGCTTTTATAGCTAGGTCTTTTATACATTGTAAAGTTAAAAAAAAGATTTAGAAAAGTACAGCTATCACTTAATAATATGAACTTCATATTATACACATAACATTTGATTGGTGTATAAATAGAAAAGCATGAATCCACAGGATTTATGAGTTTCTAACACTATCTAGTAAAAATAAAGTTAATGGTCGGTTTTCTAGGAATATTTTCCGTTACATTCAGAACCAAGTAGAACTTCCTTATAAATGGATACTGACGGATCTCTCAGTCAATAATTTCGCGCTGCCAATAAAAACCGTTTCATTTTTCATGGATTTCGTTCGGGTGTCCCGCGCAAGATTAAATTTGCATTTGCCGCTCTCGAAGACCCGCATAAAAAAAAACTAGAATTGAATAAATCTTTTAGATCCCTTCGTGTGCTCTTCGCCCTCCCGCCTCCGGCCCGTTCCGGCGTGCTTCAACCCACGGAATTATTTATCGACATCCCCAATTCGAATTCCGGCCCAGTCACATTTCTTTTGCAAATTATAAATTCGAAAATGCCATTCAAAGTTCTAGTCATTTGCCATGTGAAAATATGCAGATATCCAAAGTGGAATAACTGAATGAATAAATACCGAGCTCATTAAACTTTTTGTCAGGTCTCTATTAATATTCAAGTTATGGAAATTCACGAATCCTACTCGCAAAGGAAGAAAAATATTCCGCATTATAACCGTACATAGTGTAACTACTTTGCAATAAATACAGCTATAGCCTTTTTGACCCTGCATCGATTTAGGGTTTCATTTCGTGCCAAAACGCCGATTTTATGGCAGTCACATAGATATTTACCAGTCGTATTTACTGTAGGCTAATATTTCTCAGGAAAAGATTTATGTTTAAAGTTATTAAACATTAAGGTAGATATCTTATTTTACATTGCGTTGGTTGTGGCTTTATGATTTACGAACTTGAGGTAAGTTTTTCATTCGTTCGTATTTTTAAAAGATCTTCTCATTGGAGCTTTCCACTTGAGATAAACTAATAAAAAACATCGTGATAAAGTTTTGTAGATTATTTCTTATCCAGTGAAAAATCAATGTCAAGACAAAGTTTGCGGTCACTATTAAATTTGAAAAAGTTCAAAAACTTTTAATTATTTTTTAACCAAAAGCCAAACATATCATAATTTTAAATTAAAATAAGACTTCTTTAGCTAGATTAATTTTGCTATGAAGTTAATTATGATTTATGAGGTAATTCAGAGATGGAAGCATTATTTTCCTCGAATCCACTCACGGCAAAAGTTTCTAAGAACCATGTCGATGAAAGAAAAATCTGATTTAATCTAATGAAAAATGCTTTTCAATTTAGTTTTCCACTTAAATTATTTCCTCAATCCAACACCCAACCGCCAACATCTCCAACCTCCATCTACAGCGGAGTGCCAATAATAAAGCGAGCGCCACCTATAGTTTCCAATCAAATTAAATTGGTTCTTTCGGTGAACTGACGACAGGTGCCACTATTGGCATTTTCTCGAAACGTTCGTTTGGATTTTAAAAATAAATCTGTTAAATTCATCGGTATATCTATTAGGTCGATTATTAAATCAGTGATACTGAACTAACAGTACATTTAACTAAAGAGAGTGACTTTTAACAAAGCTTATCTAAACCAAACAGAAAGTATCCGATGAAAAAACTCTTTCTATACGATGCGATTTGATAAGGTAGAAAAATCTTTTTGATAATAAACATTTCATATAGAATTTCAGCATCTGAAATCTGAACGCTCGCAAGAAGGCTGATTTAAAATATATGTTACTACAAAAGCTTCATGAAAGTTTTATATGATTAAATTATATACCTTTTTGATGCCATATTAACTACATTAAAAAGAGAAAGAAAGTTCAAATGCGTTTTCTTTAATTAAATACACGATTAAAATAATATTTGTTATACCGGTAAGTAATATTAATAATTAGACAGGTATGTCTTTTAACCTAGTTTTATTTCCTAAAAATAAAGTGCAATTTTGTTAAATATACTTTTAAGTGATTACAATGATTTTCAGAACTCAACAACCTTTACCATGGTGTATTTTTACATTATTTTAAGTACGGATATTTCCTTTTCTTTTACGTCCCGCCACTTCTTGAAGGCACTTTTTCCTTGTCAGGTGTTGAAAATCATATTATGGACCTTTCTTCCACGTTTCACTTCTTATTCTTAAATGCAGGAAAGTTTCATTTCAAGTGTCAAATAATGGATGCCAATATTCAATAAACTCAAAAATAGAATTCTCTTTGTCTGGAAAAATTTCCGTCGAGTTTTATATTGGATACGTTTCAGAGTAGCCTTTCTTTGTACTATTTGTTTTTAAAAACAAAGCTTGTTGTTTGTTGTAAAATATATATTTTGTAAATTATATTTTCAAGGTTTAACATGAATTAACATTTAACGTCACAGCAGGGCAATTCTCGAGTTAGAAGTCGTTTGTTTGTCTGTCAAATTATTTACAACTGTAATATTTCACTGAAGTCTGCCATTATTATTTTTCTGCTGCTCGATTTGGAATTGTTAAAACCTTTTGATTTAGTCAAACGAGGGGGAGTAATATTATTCATAGCGTTATTATTTATTCTGTTTTGGAAATTAGTGATGTAACGTTGAAAATTTCGGTACATCACGTTGATTTAAAACGTTGATTTTAGTTTTAGATCCATACCTAGCGCATTTCAGATAAAATCTTCTGGAATTTTTTTATTAGTTAGTCATTTATTTAACTTATTTATACGGTTGTTCGTGCCCAAACCAGTTGGCAAGTTAACCCTTTCGGACTGTATGTGTGTTTGAAAAAACCACAAAAATTTTGTTTTTGTTTTCCAGTTGCTGGGGTGCTAGCATGGTCGATCGATATGAAGTTACTGACCGATTGTCGGTAACTTATCATCGTTCCCTAGGACAACTGAAGATCGCTATCGTACAAACGACATTTGATATCGAATATATTAAGGACACTTAGTCATTGTAAACGTTTTCTTTTGCGATCTACAGTTGTCCTAGGGAACGATGAGAAGTTACCGACAATCGATCGGTAACTTCACATCGATGGACCATGCTAGCACCCCTAGTATGGTTAGTTTTTTTTTTATTGTTTTATTTGGATTTTTATGGAAAATGGTATACACAATGATTCAGTGACGTATTAAATTATTTATTCTCTTTTTACCAAACTCTCCTGAAACAGAAAATAAATAAGGATTAATATCGTATGCTTACTCATTAGCACTATATATTTATCATTATAATTATATTATACTTGCTATCGAAGAAAAATTGATATATTTTCATTTTTATTTATTTATTTATTTATTTATTCATTTCTATACTCTTACATACAGTTTGTAAATACAATAGGTGAAAGTAAAACAAAAAAATATCCTTAATATAAAACATAGTTGGTAGTAGAGTGAAGTATGTTCGGCAACTGCATGTAAATGGTTAAAACTAATGTGGTTATGTTTTGTGAACACCTCACTAGGAGAACCTGTGCTGAGGTGTTCGCATGTATTATTATGCCGTCATAAGTGATAGCAGTATCCCCCTTGAGACTCTCAAGGAAGACTCCGTAGTTTTTTTTTTTTTTTTACATTAACTCCACACAGGAGGCCCTGAGGAAAATAATTTCCCTCAGGGCCTATGTCATCTTTGAAGATGCTGTGAGGAGGGTCTTTTTCACCCATGGTGGCTGTATTGTACATATAGTAGGTGTAGGAGCATTCATTGGAGATGTACACAATGATACAGAGTTCTATTAAATTATTTATCCTATTTTTGTCAACCCTCCAGAATGCCCGTAACCGAAAAAATATTAAAACTCATAAATATCTACTTCTTTGTGTAACTATATTATAATCTTGTCATATATAAAAGTGACGTACACAAAATTACAGTGTTTCATGGAAAAAAATCATCTATTATCTTTGGTGTCAGCCCTCTGAACGGTGGCAGCAGATAAATAGAGCTGCGTGCTCGGTATAGACTATACAGATATTATAGAGTGGCATGGACACGAGTAGTGGCTGTGTGCTTTGACTCGGTATAGGGGACTCGGGATTCGGTATGCCGGCGATGGTACACATACTGGTACACCACTGAGAGGCCATATTTCACATCGTGCCGGTACATTTGGCTTGTTCTCATCTTATTACGTGGAGGCACTTCTGCTTGTTTTGCTCTACGCGAACCCGTGAAGGATCGACTTACGGCTCAAGTATCTAGGTTACACTTACATGTTACAATTTACTAACCTTTTTTAAAAGATCTATTAATTAAATAAGCTTATAATTCAATTAATAACATTTTGAAAGCTGTTAATATGAATTTAAAAGTCACAAACAAAACCTTTAAATTGAGTAAATTTCGTTTTATTTAAGCTGATAGAAATCTTCTTCTAGAAGTTAGTGTGATTTTGGGTATGTAAATACACTTCTTTACACGAGTAAAATCTTATTACAAAAACGTGGAATGGGTAGTACCTACAATGTTTGAAAATAACATAATTTAAGTTAAAATCTTAATTATGATACAAAATACGTAAGTTTATAATTATATTCGTGCTTTGAAAATGCCGTACTTAAACCTAATAAATAATATTATTAATAAAATTAACTGGCCGGGTTGTTGTATGAAACTTATAATTCAAATACAAGCAACGTTGCTAGGGTGCTTCTAATTTCATATACGTGAACATATTTTGTAAAGCAAATACAATAAGCAGGGAATTAAATACATTATTCAAAGGGCCATTTCAAATGCCTAAGGTTATCCAGATTACAATAATACCCACGTTACCTACCGTTATTTAAAAATTTTTGATTCTCGCTAAAATAAAATACCCAAGTATCCCTTTATAAATGTTGACAATCCTCTTCATAAATTTACCTTAAAACTTTTAAATGAAAGTTTTGTGCTAACATTTGGTTTATTGGATAATACGTTTTGCCCCGTGCCACTGTTTGTTAGCAGTTAAGGTTGGCACGTCGTGTTGGTTGATATTGGGAACAAAATTTCCACAGCTGTCGACTCGTTTCCTCCCATTCTCACTTCCTCAACAGGAGATTTACCGCGTACAAGGAGGAGGTACTGCAGGAGACGTACTGCATTTTGTACATTTCCTTGGGTACGTAATTTCACGTACGTGCTTTTGTGAACTTTCCACGTATTTCGTTAGCTTATTAAAGATATTCGCCATTCTTAAAGAGATATCAAATGAAATTTGTAATTGGAAGTATAGCAAATTTAGTAAACTAATTAATACCATGCTTGACTTGGCAAACGCCCCTTTAAATACAAAATGTTTTAATGCTTTTAATTAAACTCGACGTGATTTTCCGAGAAATATGAAAATTGTAATAATTTGGTATTTAAGAAATCTTGTCAAGCCTTTTTCGCTGAGATTATTTTGGGGGATTCTCTACGTTGACCTCTAGATTTTGAGTTCCGTTAATTAAAATTTAAATTGCATAACCTCTCATAAAAACAAATTGCTTTCCATTTTGTCCTTTCTAATCATGTTTTGCGCCTGGTTTCTTTGTAACCCAACAAAACCTTCGCTTATAATTCAAAGGGGATGTTTTTGAAGAGATAATTTTTTTCCTGAAAGATTATCATGGTGCCTTTATCACTACCGAAATTCTCCTGATAAAGCATTCCATTGTAGATATATAATTTATAATAATTCATGAAGTTATTCCGTTAGGTCTGTATAAAAACCTAAAGAACTTTTATTTTTATTTTTAACATAATGATTAAAACCTTAAATTGTAATATTTATTAAATGAAGACAATATCATTCGGTTTTAAGATTTTCGATTGTTTTTCGCTAATATTGTCTTCATTTAAGAGGCTAGACTTTGAACGACACGCGAAACACCCGCGACTGTCATTCTGTCCCGCTCACAATAAGCTCACGCACACTTACAATACATGCGAATGCGAAATGTGCGAATGAGACAACGCTCAAATTTACCTACAGAAATCGCTCGAAAGGGGGTTTATGGAGAATACACTTTTCTACACCGAAACTTTCACGAAATTGAAATTTAAAAAAATATATATTTTTTAGAAAGAAGAAGCTACGTCGGTAGCTTTTTATAATTTTATAATTCTTTATGAGAGTTGAGTTAGCAGCACTTTTTCCTTAAATAATATTTTTTGATAAATCGTACATGTTTTAACAGTGAATGTTTACGTTAATACGAAACGCATCGAAAATTCGAAAACATACCGACATAGTTTCAACCCTCCAGAAGGCAGTATAAAAAAATATATTCATTTTGTGCAATTTTCGATGTAGAAAAGTGTTTTTTCCCGGGCGTCCTTTTTTTATGAACCGAAAAGCGAAGTCTATCATCTTAACTAACGAAATTTCTTTGTCAAGGCAATAAGGAGATTTCAAATAATTTTATTTTTATGGCTTGCTAAAAAAGCCACATAGTGTGCTTAAAATTTGTCGTATTGCACAAATTATAAATCGTGTATATTTTGTCACTTGACAGAATAATATAAACAAATATATTAGATTAAAAATTTCAGCTTAGATGCAAATTGGTAAATATTTTGATTTTAATGCACAGCAGATAGATTTTTTTTTACATTAACTCCACGCAGGAGGCTCTGAGGAAAATAATTTCCCTCAGAGCCTATGTCATCTTTGAAGATGCTGTGAGGAGGGTCTTTTTTGGGAGAGGAAGAAGTGAACGTGGGTCTTGAAGAGACCTATGTTATAGGAAGGAGGAAACACAGAGGCCGAGCTGTTGAACACAAGAACGAGTCGTAGAAGCGTCCCGTTCTCATGTGACAAATGTCAACTGTGTACATATGTTGAGCGCGCGTTTGGCGTGTTTCCCGACTATGCACCGGTGCCGAGGGGATCAATGACGCTAGCTCCTCGGAGCATCTTGCATTGAAATACCGGTAGAACAAGGATAGCATTCCCACCCGACGCCTGTGCTCTAAAGATTGCAATCCGTTTGTTAAGACGGGAGAATCTATCAAGCGGACCGCCCGTTTCTGCACAGAGTCGAGGGTGTTTTTCAGTTGAATTGTATTGTATGAAGTTGACGTACAATAATTATTTCAAATGAGTTTTTATTTTATTTTTTTTAATAACAATAACGAACTCAACAAATCAACAGAGAATTGATGATTCCAAAATGTATAATATGTTTCGCTAGCACTCTTCGTGCGCATAAGAGAAAATGCTGTTTACTGCGTAGTTCGCAGTAGGAATTACAACTTTGTTACATTCGCATTAAATTTGCATTTTCATCATGTAATGCCCCTGAATCGGTTTGAAGCGGTATCGATAACGACTCTCAAACAGTTGTTATATTGGATATTGCAGTTTCATGAAAAGTAATTCTTTGTTATACGCCGCGCGTGCGAAATCAAAATGATATGCTTGCTGAAAATTCAATGCTACCAATAATTTAGAATTATTACTGATGTATGAACATTGAACAAACTATTCTACTTTGGCGACTAAGCCATCTGTGGTACTATTTCACAACGGACTCCCAGAATAATAGGCCATTTTTGCTTACATTTTAAAGTATGCGTAAAAGTCGTATAATTTTATTTTCATAATTTCTGATTTTTGCTTTATATCCAAATATTATTTATTTCCTGCAATTTATGTTATAATATTGCATCGCCCGATGCTTGTGATTTGTTTGCTTATTTTTTCTTTACAAGCATTTCCATTTAGCGTGTTATTTCGTGCTATTTATTGTGTCATTCTATCTCGTAATTATTATTGACTTTGCTATTAACCCCTTAGTCTAATTTTTTAGCTTTTGGGAACAACTCATAGAAATTGTTGCATCTCCCTTACTATCGTAGTGATAAATATGATCTAAACGGTATTAGAAAGAAAAACACCAGGCTTTATATTCTAATTTAAAACCTAAATACAAAATAATTCATATTTACACCTTTATGAAACCAAAGTTTCCGACTGCAATTAAAACAATTTTTTTTTTTAATTTTTATTCATTATTTTATAAATAAAACGACAAGAAGTGAGGTGGTGGTGTTTATAGTAGGTACATATCTACATTTTTCTAAAAATGTTAAAAAAAAAAATTTCGTTAAAAATAATTTTAGTTTTAAAAAAAACGTAAATTGAGCCATTTTTAAGACTTTTATATGTTTGCATTCAAAATATTTACATTTTAAAAATTAATTTTCAAATGGCATTTTATCATTTTTCAAAAACAGTTTTTAGTTTTCGGATACGATCTGAAATATTTCATTTATTTTTGATTTTATTGCAAAGCGAAAATATTCTGACCTTCTGGCAGAATATGGCCGAGGACTGAGGGGTTAAATTTCTGATTCGTGTCAACTCTGTTTTAATTCCGTTGAAATTAAAAGAAATCTTAAAATATTATTTCATGTCACCTCAGTGTACAATCTCCCTAGATTTAAAACCTTGTATGGATAGGTATCGCAATCAACGCCAATGTCCGCTGCGAATTATAATTTATGTAACTACGTAGCAATTTTACGACCCGTAATTGAAAGGCTTCGATTGCAGATAACTATGCACAATTTCAGGTTACTTCGATAATCAAAGTTATTAAACATTGTTCAGAAATAAAAGACAGTTAAAAAAAATACTTGAACCGGTTCGCACCGGTCTACTGCGCTGGGAGCGTGGTAGAATGTTGCATCAGAGGGACTATTCGTTAGATTTTTTGCTAACTCAGTTTATCTCTACTCTCTCTTCTGCTCTCCTCATAGCTGAGGATCGTTTTTATATTATTATATGTAGTTTTTCAATAGTTCTTATCTGGTGAATCACGTAGGCGTTCAAAAGGGAGAAGAAAAGGATATATGTAAATACGAATGTAAGAGAGAGCGCGCTTTTTAAAAAAAAAATTATAGTGAATACCTCACAAGAATCCCAACTGCTCCCGTCTGGAGCCAGTGAGACTATGGCATCCCCAATTGGGGTATGTTATGAGGCTGAAGGTAAGTGGGAAAGGAAGGAGACGAGGAAGAGGAAGGTGGGGAAGTACCTAGCTATTCAGATCTAGTCACTAAACACGGCTAAAGAAATTTCAAGCAACGTTTCAATTCTGATAGTGGTCTTACACCAGGGCGATACTAAGAGTATCTTCCACCCTGGAACGTGCCGCAAATATACTATATATTATTTTTAAATAATTAATTGTGAAATAACACAATTAAATAAATCCATTAAATAAAATTTATTTGTGCACGCCAGGTTCGACCCCGCGGCCTTCGGAATGGGAGTCAAACGCCCTACCGCTGGACTATGCCGGCCGTCGCTTATATTAAACAACGATTATATTTAAGCGAAAATAGTGAAAATATTTAATACAACACGACTCGTTTAAAATAGAGCAAAAATCTCTCGACAAATGCTTAAGTTAGATTTAAAGATACACTGTGAATATATTCATAGCTGTTCGTGTTAAATAACAGATTAACATGTTTTTTTAATAATTTTCGTTGCATCTTTCGCGACTTTTTTCTATCGAGGGAATTTCATATAATTAACGTTTCGGCTCTACAAACGTACAGATATTATCTTCAAAAATAACATATATTTTTTTAGTAACTTTAAGACTGAAAGTGTTCAAGAGAAAAATCGGTAGAAATGCGGAATGCGGGGGCTTAAGTAAATAACGCAGAACAGAGAGGTAGACACTTTTGATATCTCTGTAACCGACGACACGACGTAACTTAAAAAAATTAGGATGTACATAAAGTGCATTATAAACACTAAATACAGATTTGCTGTACGACATTCTTAAAGTATACTCGTATGTGCACACCTAAGAGTATGGATATTAGAGAGACGGCATGTGAAGTGTGCCCGCGCGCTCCAAGTGTGCCTTTTCGAGAATTCTACCCACACGGCTGACATTGGCTGTCATCATGTAAAATGGCTGCTGTCGGAACGTATTAAACGGCCAAAAACCAGCAGCTAATGTAAGCCGTTTGGGTAAAATTCTCGAAAAGGCACACTTGGAGCGTGCGGGCACACTTCACATGCCGTCTCTCTAATATCCATACTCTTAGGTGCACACAGTATGTAGTGAAGGAAATTAATTTTTCATATTAAAAGAGTTTATGTTCATCAACAATACAAAGTATACCCCTCCCCGACATTGACAGGTTGGTCAGACTACAAACAGGAAGATATAACAATCTTTACCGAGGCTATCATGGATTTTCATCAGTTAACTACATCATCAGTTATCATCAGGAACATGGAGACTTGACAACGTGGGAGACTATGTACACATACCCAGTAGTCTTGTTTTCATAAAAATTGTATTTATAAATTTTAGACCCCAATCTTTTCAAGGACAGTACCTACTTTTATAATAAACTCTGAAATATTAATCTAACCTAACAATTATGATTGCTGGGGTGTTCCCTCTTGTTCTGGATCATAATTTCAGCTTCACACATCAATCACACATACACTATTAATCTTAATTCAACCAAGTAACATGAACATTAATATTTTAATCAGTAAACTCTCTTGTATATTAATTTGGTACATTTAACTATAAATATTATTCGGAACATTGGTAATGATTCAAAACAACAACTGATAGTTGTCAGACAATAGTTGACACTCTTTTGTAGTCATCGCGTTAAAAAAACATCCAGAGAAAACTCGATTACTAACACATCAGTGAAAATAAGTAAGTGCGAAATTCTAATTCGTGGAAAAAATTACTTGCTTAGGTCCATCTTAATTTTGTCTGAAAACTGATTAGATTAGAAATTATACATTTTTTTAATTCGTAAAATGTTAATATCCCATGCTTTATATACTAGACATTTATATTTTTATGGTAAGATAAAGAATTGAGCTCCTGGTTTCCTGTTACTTTAGTGAAACCTTCCGATATTGAATCTGTCAGGAGCGCATAGAAAAATTTAATCATGTTGATATTAGCAGAGTGATCTCGTTATCATTAAAAAAATCAACCCGTAAAAAAACAAGTTTTTTTTACCATAATAATAATAATAATAATAAAATATTCCTGTAAATCTGGTGAATAAAAAAAAAAAAAAAAAAAAAAAAAATGTTCGGATAATTTATATAGCGCCGTTTTTGTGAGAAAATCACCTCAAGGGCGCTTTACAACTTAATCTATACATTCAACATTTGCGTTATAACTGTGACTTAAAACTAAAATACACCTATTTTCAATTTTCGACCTAGTTGTGCCGTCTTTTGGGCCGGCTAGTAGCCAATTTCAAAGATTTACTGAAGATTCCTCCATTCCTAACAACTGAGCCAATTACTCAATTAGTAATTAAGAAATCCATATTACATCCGCGTTTGTATGCGTGGTTGCCACCAAAATTGATAGAATGCATTGTCATCGAAAACGAGTCTATCTGCCAAGTTTCAGCTCAATCAGATGTCAGGATGTGGTTTAATTTTTCACTTCCAAGGTTCCATTTCATTCATTCAAGGAAACAAAATCGAAATTCAATTAGATTTATTTAAAAAGCCTTTACTCCAATTTATTATTTAATAACAATTAAAATTGTATTTATTCAATTGTTTTTTTTTCTCTTCTTAACCAGGGTTTAGCCCGGTATCGTTATCTCCCATTAAAGGGGAAATTTAAAATAAATATAATACACTTTTATTATGACAACAAACCGCACTTTAATGTTTTTCTTGGATAATGATTTTTTTATCGTTTGTCGGTTTCGATTGTTATGTTTTATTGTAAACTAAACAAAAAATTTATTTGACCCAGTGGAGTCATCTCAAACATAAAACAATAACAATAATCAAGTATATTTATTTAAAAAAAAATGATATTGTTATCTGCGCTAAATTTCCAGAATTCAATGCCACCGGGTATTATTACCTCGAAACTTTCCTTGACATTACACATATCAGAAGACTGCGATTGAGGAGTCTACGTCTTTGATAGGGTTTGAAGTCCCGCAAATCCGCGGGAATTCAGCAATATTTGATTCCTCGGATTTGCGGGATTTTCGTGTGCTGGATTTGCGGGATTGCGGTATTGAAAAATGCTGATTTTACACAAAAGCATGCTGTTTATTTATATAAGCGGTGGTCAATCTTTGACAATGAAAGAGGAACTGTACTTAATGTTAGGAAGAGAGGTCTGACCCTTTTTGGTAACGGAGGTATCAGAAGGAGATACCTTCAGTTAGCACCCATCTTCTTGATGACAGTCCCACCAAGTGTAATGTACATACATTGTAGAAGCAGAGAGAGCGTTTTCCGCCGCTGGGCTTTTGTGCACAAATGTCGATTCACGTGTAGTTGACAGAATCCGAACTCTCCATGGTCTGTAAGATGTTATTTTTCATCAAAGTCTTCTTAAAATACTTATTATGTTAAGTTTTCAAAGTATTGTTTAATAATATTATTAATACCAAGGATGATTGATTGCAAATGACTGTGGAGAGTCCTGTCAGTGACAGTTATGTTTTTTTTTTTGTATTTATTAAGATCTCTTTTTTTTATCTAGTCTCTGTAAAATACATATTGGTATGTTATCTTTTCAAAAAATTTAACAATATTATTAGTACCAAAGATGATTGATACCAAATAATTTTTTTTTTAAAAGATTATTAAATGCAATTAATAAAAATCCCTCAAATATTGCGGGATCTCTTAATTCCATCCCGCAATCCCGCAGGATTTTAAAAAGGTGCGAGATTTGCAAACCCTAGTCCTGGACAAATAACGCCTTGTGTCCGTGCACTTCAACCTCTCGGTTTAAATAATATGACCTAATTTGTATGTTAGGAGATAAACTTGTCAATTCAACGACTCCGTAAAATCTATTGCGTTGCCATCCATCTCAGTTTTCAACGGTCCACTGAATGTGAACATCAATATTTTGGTCGATGGCTTACATGCGTCGTAGGAAAGTTATCAATCATAAATTTATTCTACAATGTGGCACTCGCGTTCATTACGTATTGTGTTTGTTAAATGATTGTAACATGATTATCAATTGACATTATTCTGCTTTCAAATGCAACTTGTCGATAGGATTTATTTATAACACTCAAACGCGGTGCCTGGAACGTCACTGTGACACCAACACTGGACACTTCCAAGTCCTTTGACCAGGTCTGGCACCGAAGACTTGTGAATATACCGTGTAAGTGGATCGCCGGCTTTTTAAAAGAGAAAACGATTGAGGCGTCGCTGACGGTTTTACCTCTTCTTCGCATTCGATTAATGCTGGCGTCCCACAGGGATCGTTTATATCTCCGATGTTGCACATCAATGACCTCTTGACATGTATATGCACCATTTCGTTGTTACGCAAATGACAGTACTGTCCGTAATAGAGTTTTGTTTGACAAGTTTTCAAAGGGCACACAAACTCTTACGGCTCGGAGGGCTTTGAAGCTGAGAATGACGGTTGCCTCGAGAGCTTCTCCTCTTAGAGTTAGAATAACCTCGTCGAAGTTTAAAAAAATTAATCTACGTAAGTTGGAGGCCTCTATAGACATTATTTAGAATCTTATGTCTTGATTATGTTATGTGTAAAATATTCGTGCTTTGACGCTCGCGACATTAAGATGATACCCGGTGGTGCAGAAATAGATTTTACTAAAATATTGCTGTCACTGTTGCTCTTACTCCACCGGATATTGAGCGAACGGGACAATGCACTGACACCTAACTAAAATGGAGGTTTTGTATTCCCCACTTTTCTCCTCCAAAAGTGGACTGATTTTCAATTTTTTTTTTTACCAACTACATAAGAAAAAACTATTCTATGTCTGTACGTTTTGCTTTTTTTAAAAAAACATTGTCTGGTTTGTATACTGATCATCTTTTGACGGCGTTTAAACCAGTCAATTTTATTGATTTTTGGAAGGTCATAACTTCTATAAAAAGTAACTTATCAAAAAAAACAAAAAGTACCAACACGCTAGTAGTTGATATCTATTTTATGCAAAAACAATATTTTCTCTAGGGTTAAAATCCAGAGAGATAAATAGGGAATACGTTTGTATGGAAAAATCACCGCCGGGTATCCTCTTTTAAGCTTAACAATGATGTAAATTTTCAATTATTTCTTATCACCAAAAACTACATCCGTCGAAATATAATCCTACAGCATTAGTTACAAAGTATTCACGTTATGTGCGTAGGTAAGAAAACCTAGGTTGATACTGCACTCTTAGTACCTACCAACTCCAAGAACTAAGTTCTCAATATGAATCACATATATTTATAAATAAATCAAGATAAAAAAGACTCATTATAATCACTTTTCCTCCCGATTGGACACAGTCATTTAGTGTAATTTTCAGGAATGCAAAATTTACTCTGCCAATGTAATGTGCCACTACTATATGTTTATTCTTACTTTTATTTATCTATACTGTATATCTAATTTAGTAACTGCTGTGTCAGTCAATTTCATTGTTTATACTTTTTATAATGCTATATACAATATATACATATGTTTGTTTATTTCTTACTTCATAAACAAAGACATTTTTATAATTCTCTTCTTTACCTTATGTATACTGTAATGGCCCTACTCCCTAATTCGAACACAAAAAAATGTTTTCTCTATAGAATTGGGTACTTTCGTTAAAATAAACTACTTCATTGTAATTAGTTTTTAAGAACCATAGGTTTTTCTTCTGTAAATCTGAAAATCAAATAGGAAAAAAAATATTAGAAAAAATGTAAAAACTTTATACGACAACTTATATGAATAAAGAATTTTTTTTGGCTAAATGGTTAAAATTTACACGCTATAATTTTTTTTTAAATCTTTTTTTGTGATTTTGAAGTACAACCGAAAACATTGGCATAATTTAATACATAACTAGTATCAAACCATAAAACTATTTTTGATAAAAAAAAAGTATTCTAAAAGATATAAGCAATAAAACAAAAACAAAAAAAAAACAATCAGGTGTTGTTTTAGGATAACAATTATTGTGTTAAAAAGTAAATGGTGTCACATTCGATTAAACTAATTTTAGGACAGTTTTTTCGCAGAATTTGAACAATTCGTCAAATTTTAAAAGCAAATTTTCAAGTTCTGTGAAAATTCTGTGAAACAACTGGCCATTAATGATATAAACACAAATTGAATAGAACCTTTACAAAACTTGATATTTTTTTTTTTTTTTTTTTTTTTTTTTTTTTTTTATTATTTAATAAATTTTTACAAGTTACAGTTTTTGACATTTTTTTTAACTACCATACTAGGCTACTGCCCGTGTTGTGGTAGTCATACATAATGAATATATGAACTAAAAATACTTTTTTACATAAGCAGATAATAAAAACTAGGTAATAAATAATGAGAAATAAGAATGCAGAAAAGAAAAAAAAAGATATTTAAAGATAAATAAAAGTAAATACAAATATTAAAATAATAGTGAGCTGAAAAATAAAGAGAGATAAATATTTTAAAGAAAGAAATAGAAATTAAAAATAATAAACATTAAGATTATAAAACAAATAAAATTATATATTATATTGTTTTGAACGCAGGTTAAATTGTGGTAGATATAATCTACAAGACGATTATGTTTATGGTCACATTCAATTTCAGTGATGTGAAACAAGTTGGAATAAAGCTGTGACAGGATAAATTTTATAATTTTTTGTTTTGTTTTTAAAAGTGTTAAGAACTCATGTAATCTTTAAAGAAAGCTCGTCCCTTTTCAAATATCCAATGCTGTAGACGGGCTATTAACTTTGAAATTTGAAGAATTGTTCAAATTATGTGAAATAAATAACTCGTCCTAAATTAATGTTGTGTCGCGGCGCCAGTTAATATTATAATCTATGAAAGGACGTCAATTCAACGTGTTGTGTCTCTGGTGTAGTATGATGAAATATTAATTGCAGGATCAATCTACTGCAATTAGTTCTACCAAGAATTGTTGTAGTATTAGCCATGTTCATTAATATTAATTTTGCATAAAAGGCTATTAGAATACTCATTACTCCATATATGGAAAATATTCCGCATTAAAGCTTATTTAATATATTAAATGGTGCGTATATATATGAAAGCCTATAATGCTTTAATAAAAATGGCGAATGCAGTTAACCTCCTAACTATTAGATATTACTGAAAGAAATATATAAGTTATTTTGAGCGACTGTTTAAAGAATGTTTTTGAACGATTAGCAACAGTTTTCCAGAAATTTAATGAATTTCATGGGCATGTGTAAAAACGAAAAAACAGTTTCAGTGACTTTGTACCATAGAAATTTATATTTCAATTGATTCAAAATAACTACAGATTAACGTTTTAATTATTTGTGCGTTCTTGCAAATCCTTTCATTCATTATCTGATTGGTTCCGAATGAAACCCCATTGAAAATTTGTGCTAAATATTACGCGTATTTTCAATAATTCCTTACAATCACGTGGTATTAGAAGCTGATGAATTCATTCATTAGTGTAGCTCATTACTGTGGAAACTTAATGTCATTGCAAATGTGACAAAATATTGTGAAACACGAATCATTTTCGTTCAACCATATACGTTTTAGCAATCCCAGAGAATATTGAAATTGTTAATGCCATGGAATAAATTTACAGAATCCACACATTAGCATTAAACATTTTGAAAGGAATAAATAGGTTTTTTTTTAATCAGAAATTCGCTCGCCTATATCAAAATACTAATTGTTGACAATAAGGTCAAACTTTTCAATTTAATGTTGGAAGCGAGCCAATTTCGTAAATAGCAGATTTACAATAAGCAGGTTTCGTTGAATATTTGAAAGCAAAATCATTATTGATGTTTTTAACCCAAAAAGTTAAAAATAACGTATACAAGGTGTTAAGGGACGTACTTAACTTACTTTAATCAGTGATTCCTGATATTATTTGGATTAAAAAATGTAAATGAAATTTTCGTGCGTACATCTGATCAACTGCAGACGTAAATAGAGCGATTGCATTTTTAAACCCACTTCAAGCGGGAGGAAAGGCAAATAAGTTTATGGACCAAATCATGGCATTTTACTCAAAAATTTATTTAAACTATACCTACATATGTATAATAGATTACCATCGTTGTAGCATAACAATACAGGCTGTTTTGGTTGGGATATGACAAGTTATCGTTAAGTCAAGCTAATTCCGTAAAAAACAAAATTGTATTATATGTCATTAATAAATTTAAATTGTTACAGTTAATCAAATAACCTTCACTTCGTTTTACTGCAGGAGAATGCAGTAGGAAGCGAGGCCACACAAATTTGTTACGGCATTCACTCCATTCGTATAATGTACAGTTTTTCATAAAAATAAGAACTATATTCCCATTTATATATGTATTATCCTACTTCTTTTTGTATCTATTCGCAACACGTGTAAAAAATTAAGGGACTATGTTTATTCACAAATAATCGTAATGAAAATTTGTCATAAATGTGCGGCTCATCAACATGTTCAGATGTCAAAAGATCAAGTAATGATTAGCATTATTGTAAAACATTGAGGAGATATCAGCGAGTGGTACGATTCCCTATATCTAGACATATCTCACTATCACGAATTGGTTTATTTACACACTTCCCAAGAACAAATAATTTCCTAGTATTTGAATGAAATTATTTCGTGTTGTTTTATCTTTCACGCGACACCCAATATCAATTTTGAAATACCATATTTTGCTTATAATGCACCCTGCGACCCAACCGTTGATTTTGTTGTGAAGTGTCAAAAAAAAGACACCTAAAAAGTCACCGGAGACCAAAATTTCATTTACATTTTTTTACCTCAAATAATGTCAGGAATCACTGGTTAAAGTAAGTCAAGTACGATGCTTGACACCCTGTATATATAAAATAAAAAAGTATCATGATGATAACGAACTAAAAATAACAAACCCAAATCATGATACAAATGTAATTGTACTAACAAATTTAAATAACGTAATACTTACGAAGTTTTACAAATTAGAAGAGTTTTTCTCTTTGTTATTCTAAAAATAATGTTATTTGAGAGATAGTAAAAAGAATCCCAAGTTAAGAAGGTTGAGACAAGTAAAGAGATGTGCAAGATATACACTAAAAATGATATGTTGGTTACTTGTATCTGTTAGCTAAGTACACATTTTATATCAAGAAGAAAAATAAATAGCGTATTTATGGATGTAAGCCAAACTCGATATTCAATTGATTTCTATAAAATTGTCATTTTCACCGACATACAACGGGTATGGGTACCTACCTGAATAGGCTCGATCCTTGGTTACGATCCGGAGGTACCGGTTTCAAATGTCGGCGTGCGCAAGTAAATTTTGTTGGATTAATTTTTGTTATTCCACAATTTATGAATTGTATATATTATACGGGTAAAGTAGATTATTTGTTACGGAGTGGTAGATATTTTCAGTATTGCCCTAGTATATCACCAGTCGTTCCCCTCCATTACATTGGAGTTTAATATACCCCAATTAGGGATGCCATAGTTTAACTGGCTCCAGACGGTTGGGAGCAGTTGTCACTCTTTTGCGGTACTCACATAAAAATATATAAGTAAAAGTTTATTGTTTCGTTATGTCTTCTGTTAACCATCCAACTTCTAAAATCAATTTTTAATATTTCTATTTTTGAAACTGTTAATTCGTGGTGGAATTCCATTATAATGTATAATAAAACAAATTAAAACTTTTTTCACTTTTAAATTAAAATTCTAAAATCATGTAATTTTCATTTTGTTTATAAGAAAAACTCTCTTTTTAACTTTTGAAGGTTATTCCCATCAATGTAATATACATGATTGAAGAGGAAGATTAAATTAATAATCTAAATTAAAATATGAAAATGAACGAGACACAGACAAATAATAAAACATAATGGTCGCAACTGGGACTCGAACCCAGATCTCACGTCTTACCGGGACGGCGCTCTATCAATTCAGCCATTGCGTCCGATTATAAAACCGCCGTAATTGTCAAAGTCATTTCATTTCAAATTTCAGAATTAACAATATTATCTTCGACTAATGTTTTTATTTTTCCATATTATCGGCAGCTAGCTTTTTCATTGGAAACAAGTGTTCAAAGAACGTATTTGTTATCTAGAAAATGTCTCGGATAAATATATCCGATTTTTATTTATATGGAACACCTATTGACTTTTTATAAAAGTCTAAATGAATATTCTTTTTTTTTGTAAGAAAAACTCTCTTTTTAACTTTTGAAGGATGATTGAGAAAAATTATCGAATATGTTTTACTCGTTGTCTTCTGAAATATATACTAAAGTTGTTTCAGAAGCTTGATAAGTATCCAATCTAAAACATCCATCATGTCCATATTTATTATTATGTAATTAATAATGTTGATTCATATACAGAAAAAAACCTTACGTAGGCACCATAAATATATTGGTTTTACTAGGTTGAAAGTCCTGCCATAATCGAGCTTTTCGCTGATCTAGTCGTATAATCATCAACTGAAAGTTTTCAGCCGTGGACAATAAAAGCCTTCCTTACAGCTTTTTGTTCCGGCGATAGTCTTTGGTGAATTCAAGTTTTACAGCCTTCTCAGACTGTCATTACCCGTTTTACTACCCTCTATATTTGCGTGCAACCTCGGGAAAAGTACCTAACCACTTAAGTCGATGCAGTAAATTTATTATATTACTATTATGAGAAGTAAAGCTATGTCATATTATGCTCATGAAATATTTATAAACCCTTTTCCATTTTCAATTTCCTTACTAGAAGATTAAACTGAGCTTAGGGAATAGAGAGTCGATTCTCTTTCAGAAATTAATTTTTCACAATTAATTGAACACCGCACCATGCTAAAATAATACATTTGATAAATATTTTCGATACTCACGATAGAGTTGAATATATCGTCTTGAAATCGATGTGATGACCAATAAATTATAAACAAAAATGTCCAAATTTCACGACGCCAAAGCTCACCGTTTGAGTGATTTTAGTGGGAAGAACTAATAGAATTTCTGATTTGTATGGTATTAAGATTTTACGTTACTAAAATAAAGCTTCTCGTACTCTGCTCAATATTTCCAAAAACATTTTTTTCAATGATATGATTTTAGATATTCACAGCCGTATTCCCACCTTCCTCTTCCTCGTGTCCTCCCTTTCCCCGCTTACCTTCAGCCTCACAACATACCCCAATTGGGGATGCCACAGTCTCACTGGCTCCAGACGGGAGCAGTTGGGACGCTTGTGAGGTACGTTTTTTAGATTTTCACGGCCAAAACATTTTCGTTGTTTGTTTTTGGGGTGTTATGCCGTGTTGTGCTACCTCCTTCTTTAGCCGACGTTTCGGACAGCGTTGCAGTGTCCATCATCAGGGCAGATCCTCTTGTGAGGTGTTCACTATAAAAAAAGGTTACAACATTGTTTTATTTTAATGGTAATTCTATATTAGAAATTAGTATTTTTTTAAAGATATCGTTATTTTTCACAAGTTTGCTAACGGGTGTTCGAAGTTTGCTAACGGGTATTCGAAGCTAATTATCTCTAACTTTTCAACAAAAAATATTAATTTTTGTTTTGAAAGGCAGTGATACAATAAATATTTTATATAATAATTTCAGCTTCACAAATCCCACAATTATTGTAATATCCCGTGATTTGTCACTCGCACTAGTAATATTACGCGTAGGTTTTAGCACGTGTGTATAGTTCCCACAAGTGCCACTTTTAATCTATTTATATACCATATTAATGGATGATAATAATACGTACTAATTTGGAATGCCACGTGCCAACGAATTATACATAACATTAAAGTCGTACCCCTTGGCTCGTGTAAATATCCTCCTGCGATCCATTAAATCTCATAATCCCACTTACGTCACGGCTTATTCCGCTTCCCGTAAGTTGTCCCTTCTTTTCACTTCCTAAAATTTACCTTTTCCCATTATCTTCTAGATTACTTCTTCATCTTCTCGTAATTACGATAACGTCTCGGCAAAATGGTGTTCAGCTCTGCCGGTGGTAAAAACATGGCCTCTGTATTAGGATTACCTTATTATTTTAGTCTGGTTTATTGCATTACGGGGCGATCCTTGTAAAAGCTCCAGTTTAAGTGAGACATTGTATAGTTAGGAGCAGACAGCGAGCGAAACTAGCATCCCTCTCCCCCGCGGCCTTATAGTATTGTGTACCTACAGTGTAGGTAAAGTGTACGAGACACGGAGGTTGTTCTACTTCCGCTAACACCGTTAGTGAAGGAAATATGGCGTTAAATTTCATCAAAATGTTAAGTCTACCAGCTCCGTTTAATAAGTGTATATTTGCGCAACGACAACACTCTCCTTCCTCCTTCCTGGTCTTGGGGATTAAATGAAGCTATTCCTCAGTACTGTATTTCACCAGCGGTACCCATAATATAGTGCTTAAGTAGGTTCTATAAATGAACACTATTTGGAGAGCATCGCTATATTAAGGGGAATCCCGATATACGATAAAATATTAACGCATTAACCACGAATTCCAAATTCAGTACCGCTAATGGCACTTAAACTCCCATAGCAAGCTGTAAGTACATTCAGTAATATCTGAAATTTACAGTAGTTGGAACTTGGATTCAACCGACGAATGAATGATGACTTTGGTATAAAATCTACAATCTACACTCATAAAGGAGATTAGTCAATTTCACTGAAACCAACTAGCACATTGATCAAAACGTACCTCACTCATTTTTTTTCTTTACATTAGGTCCACACAGGAGGCCCTGAGGAAAATAATTTCCCTCAGGGCCTATGTCATCTTTGGAGATGCTGTGTGGAGGGTATTTTTAAGGAGAGGAAGTTCAGGGTAGGAAAAATGTATGAGGGTTGGGTAGGAATCGGGGGTTCAGTGTGTCTGGATCATCCGCCGCCAAGACCTAGATAAACCTTAGCCCATGAATTCGGGCACCCCTGCTAAGTCACCAAACGTAGCGAATTACTTAGGGTGACCTATGGCAGAGGTGTTGGTTATCCAATAAATGGTTCCTGGGGCGGCGGTACCCATACCCGCCTTCAAAATTACGAACGTTTCAACCCAAAATAAAATTATTTAATTTAATTAGCAATTTAAAGCAGCACGCCTCATAATTTAGCACAGCGTATTTTTTTAATGCCGTTACTTTATTTTATGCTAACGAAAATATTCTAAAACTATATTCGTATTGCATATAATATTTCTACCATCCATGAACCCAGTCGTAAATCAATATATTTAGATATTTTGTTTTGAAGAGTTTTAATTTTCAATGTACTATTATGAATTCGCCAATCATTTAATAGAGACAGGCCATAGCTTCAACAAGGAAAAAACCAAATTTAAAAATATAAATATAAATTCATACTTTAACTTGTGCGCTTTAGAAACTTTAGAAATAAACAAAAAAATTAAATCAAAAATTTATTTAGTCAACAAAATAATAGCACCTTGCAAATCTCCCCTTTTGACTATGTTCCCATGTGATATTGACCCCGCCAACTGTTCTCCCCTTCCCCCAAAATCACCCCTCCCACTACCACCACATCTTATTTATTTCTGTACTCGTTTTAAATTTTAAGTTTAGTTTTATGTTTGCTAGTGAATGGCACGGATGTGTCGAAACCGGTAGCAGAAAAATTAAAATTTAAGTTACGATAGTAGGTACATTGAAAATTTAAAAAAAATACAAACAATATATTTAGTAACTATTTTTTTCCAAATCCGCCGGAATGATTCCATTTCCCCGTCGTAGTAATAATTCTGTGTAAAATTTGATTAGGTTCCTTTCCCAGCAATTCGTTTTATATTTCTTACGGCGCTCTCAACGTAAATCCCGATTGAACAATACTTTTCTGGTAACGACTGCGGACGGATGAATCGTTGCAGGATATCTATAGCGGAAAGAATATAGGATTTGTTACAAAGCTTTGTTCCCCCGAGGCTTACCAACCGATGGCGATGGGAGATATTCCCATTGCCCAATGCAGTGCGGCGGGGCGGTTGCTTCCGATCCTTTGTTTGAGTTCAGCTTCATTTGTATGCTAAGAAGGAACCTTTTATATGCGCAAAGTTCACGGGGAAATTTGAGAAGGTTTTTTTCCCTTTTTCTGGCCTGGAATTCACAGAACTTTCTCCAGGAATTTTCCCGACCTCGCATCGTTAGGGAGCTTTGAAAGAAAATGCTCAACAGCGTTATACCTTGCAAATTGTCTTCTGCCCGCGCCCCTTTGCCGGAGAGAGTTGCAATTGCCTAATTGGCCGGCGTATTTTTCGACACGTTTAAATAAAAAAATTCTCTCAGATTCTCAAAACGGCCCGAGGAACTGAAATCTTTTTAAGCATATTAGATAATTTAAATGCTTTTATATTTTATCTCATAATTTCATTTTATCTCCCAAAGGGTTTTTGTGAAACTTCACGTTTTCAATAAAATTTTGTAAAATATTATGTATTAAGATGCTTTGTGTCAAAGTAAATTCGAATAGTGTCAAAATTCCCACATAAAATAAACAATTACTCAGCATGGTGAACTAATCCGAAGAAATCGTCATGTTAACAATAGATATTATAATAATATTATGAACGCAGTGTTAAAAACTAATAAAAAACATGTTCGTACAAATTGACAAACTAATTACTTTTCATAATAAATATCAAGTGCGTGCGGGTCGCGTGAGGTTATCGTCGATATTTGAACTAGTTACATACCAAAAACAATGTTTATATTAAAGTTTTGTCGATTGTTTCTTAGGGATTCGATTTTAATAGGATTATAAAAAAAAAAACCTCCACAATTTTTTTTTCTGCAAATACTTAATAATTTTTATACCTACCTTTCTTTCGGAGAAAATGTTAAGTTCCTATACCTGCCTATTCACAATGTGGGCTGATGAAACATGCGTGTCAAGGCGTTGATGTCCTTTGAAACTGAACTTTTTTTCATAGGAATTCAGCAATTATTATGTATTTATTTAAAAGTAAGAGCGTAGATGTTAATCAATGTTAGTCAATGTTAGTCAATGTTAAAATAATTCGCTTCTAGTATCAATAAAATTATCGTTTTCATTAATAAAATTATCGTTTTTCATTAATGGTTTACTATTTGAATTTGAGAACTTTATTTATTTATAAAAGCTTCACAAAAGGCAAATAACACTTAAATTTACTTTGATTTAATACATCGTAATTTCTTTTTGTACAATCAAAAAACCTTGTTTTTTGTAATCTTATTATGGCAAGCCACAATGTTGCTGCTTTTAACGAACATGCAAATTTACTTTAGCTACAGCCTACAAATATAATTTAAATAGAGGGATGTTTTTTCAAATAACTTTTCATGACAAGTACACTACAATGTTTTAAAAACTCTGTACGATGTACTTCTACATACACTATACTCCATTTGCTGCTGAAAGCCGTAACTTGTGTTAATTCATTTATGACAGTAATGGTGAAAATATTATTTATTAAACGTATGTTATTATTAAGGAATCATGATTAACCTTGTAATTTTTATAATATATTATATAGACTATATATTAAATAAACCTAATTTTCATGAGTAAAATTTCATTGGATTGTTTTTATTTACCCAAAAATGAAAACAATATGTATGAATAAAGCTTTTGATGTGAGGCTTAAAGTTTGATATTGAACAAGAAATTTCGCACATTCCATGGAAAAAAAATTTACCAAAAATAAAAACACCAATTATGTTGGATAAAATAGCTTTGTACATTATTTGTCATGAAGAAAAAAAAATACAGTTATTATTTTTTTTCTAAACCTTTACGCGAGAAAGTCTTCATACTTTGATATGATACAGCAAAACTTCAAAAACACTGAGGAATTTCTTCACATAAAAAATCTTTATTGTTTTATTTTGTTTTTGTTCGAAATCGATAAACATTTGCCAAAAAACAAAATTCTTCCTTTGTGTTATAACATAGTCAGTACGTTTCACTATTTTTTATCTGGTTTATTGTTTTGGAAAATTTAGCATTTTTAAAATTCTTTGATCCGCTGTCCCAATATCAGGAACACTGGATATAGTGATTTTTTTAATATATACTACATTATGTAGATCTTTCTAATACATTCTTTATTGCGGTTGATTTAATATTGTATGTATTATTTTTATTTTAGTTGTTTGTACATGTTTACAAATGATTAATTTATTTTAACTTACACACTATTTATTACATTCTCTCTGGTTCAATGTAGTCCCTACATCTTACAATCCTTAAATTTACCAATTGGGGCAGACCTTATATTTTCCGGCCGCGCATTAATAATTCGTCCCTTTGTAAAGTAAAGTGTTTTGCGTATTGGCTTTGTCGTTTTTAGTTGTCTGATATCATAGCACGCCCTTGTTTTACATTGTGAATGTTCTTGTTTTATACAATATTCAAGAAAAGTGCAAAATTTTAAGCTTTCACAAATCAATTAAAATCTATAATCTTGAAGGTAGGTACATACAAACCTATATAACACCGAGGCACCAGATACCAATAACTGGACAGCTGGACAAATAATGGAACGAAGACGTAGTTATTTTTTTATTTTCATAATGTTTTTATAAATTATGTTTTTATCATTATGTTCGACTAATATAATACAAGCGAGCGCCTAGTTTTGCCTATCATTGAATAAATAAATAATTGGGAACTCAGTATTTACGTTTATCCACTCTCCTTGATTTATTTCCATAACATATTATCTAATAATGACAGTTTCGAAACCGAGCCACAAATAATAATAACAGTACAAGTGTAGTTTAATGACTAGGTACGAAAATTTGCAATGTTATATTTTGATCGCTTTCTCGATTCGCTGATTCTCGATAGTCCTCAAATTGCATTTGATCGGACAGATGATGAAAGTTCGCAGTGCGTTTCGCCGGGTTTCTGACACACATTCGATACATATTGCATCAGTTGTTCAGTTGTTAAGTTGGTAGGTTGTACAGTTGTTTAGTTCGTTGTTCACCTGTCTCGGGCTGATTCTCAGTGGCGGACTGGTTCGCCGCCCTAGAACCGGTTCACAATGAGCGTTGTTGTCAACGATTTCAACGTACATTTTTCTCATATATAAATATTTGCCTGCGGTACATAAAATTCTTATTTTATTTTTTTTATTTATTTATTTACATTTGATACATTTAAAGCCAAAATAACAAATAATATTACATAATAAGAGAATATATTTAAAATGAATACAAGTGTTATTACATTGTTTTAGGTCGATATTAGTTCCTAGCTAGGCAGATTGCCTGTTCTAAGGAACCAAAGTGTGTAAAGTGCCAAATGCAATTTAAATTTTTTTTTTTTTTTAATTAATACCTATGTACTAAGTTTTTACTAAATGTGCCATTCATAGGTAACCATGTATCGTTTTAAGTCACATTATATAATAGTTTTTCAGACTCCTCCCTACCCAAGCCAATCAACCATTTAGTTATTATTGAACCAATGCAGGACATTTTGCAATTTTTAATATTTAAGTCTGGGGGGATTTTATTGTATAATTTCGGTCCCAGATACGCATACGTCTTTTGATACTTTGCCGTATTGCTCCCTGGGACGAAGAGATCCTTTCTGTTATGACTTCTTGTATTGTATTTGTGATCAATTTTATTAAAATTTTCTATATTTTTATGTACATGGATAATAATCTTTTTTATGAAGTTTTGACGAACATCAAGAACGTTAAATTTTTTGTAGAGTTTGTCGCTTGAGAATCTGTGGGCATTTGGAAACAATGAGAGTTCTTCTCAATCTATATATAGCGTGATCTATATTTCCAAAACAACAATTTTTTTCTTGTGGCTTTAAATACACAATGTACCTTTAACCCCCAATTTACTTATAAGCGGACGATGTTGCCATTTAAACCTGATCAATGGTTTTCGTTTAGTATATTTTATCCCATAACTTAACAAACTTTGTTGAAAAAAAGGTTGTGAACTGTTTAGTAGGTGTAGCTTCACAATGGTAAATACATACTAGGTCGACGTAGGTATGCATCGCTACGCCTAACTATATCTGGGCTACTTAGCAACCATACATTTTCTATGAAAATTTATGTTTTAGGCGATCCGCTCACTGAGACAACTGAAAACTGTCGACTGGCAAATGTCTTTGTATGACAATGTGATGGTCCGTACACAATCACTCGAAAAACCGTTATCAATGACTCGCACTGCTGATTGCGTGGCCGGCCGTTGCTAGTTGTCAGTTGTCAGCTGATTTTTCTTCGTCTATGGTTAAACAAGCTTTTTGACCAATCAAGATATAGAAACCAGCCGGTTTTAGTTTGGTCTCAGTTGCCTGGTCAGCGTAGCGCCTTACATCACATTGGCCACACGCATCGCAACGTGCGATGTCTGTGGCCATTTTCATAGAAAATGTATGCTTGCTAAGCATTTTTAGGCTTAACGATGCGTACGTACGTCGACCCGGTATGATTCTACCTTAATGCACGCATGTCACGTCAATAGGCAGCGAGCGAAGGTTGACAATAAGACCTCCTACATTAAAATAAATATGTATGCAAAATGTCGAATAAGGACAATTTTTTCTTCAAAAAACGTTGTCGTTTTATCCATTGAGTATTAGGTATAGTGATTTTTTAACTAGGTACCTATAAATACTTATCATAATATCATCCGCACATATATCAATATTATGTAAGCTAGTGTTTTCTTCTCATAAAGTACTCACACGTTGATCATCATTTTTTAAAGGTAAAACTAAAATAATACCATGCTTTTACATATCATCTGTCCGCCACTGCACCTGTCTGTCAAATTGGCACATTTGTCTGTATTGGTTGTTGATCTGTCGATAATGTTGATGGATGTGTGCCTCGATACGTACACCACGACCAGTGGCGGTATTAGTGCGAAAAGGTGTATGTGTTGGTTAGTGTCTGGCTATGTCAATTATTCTCCATACAACCTTCGCCAGCATGCATGTTTCTGACAAAGAAGTTATTGGATTATGGAGCAGCTTTGAGGGCGGATGACATTATCGATTTTCTATGTAGAACGGTTTCAAATTGAGTAGAATATCAACACACTTGTGCATATACCACTTTGTGAGCATTTGAATTTACTGGGTGTACTGTACATTGTACCTACATGGCGGGTTGTGCCATGGCTATTGCATCTCCCGCAAAAGCATGCTGGAATAATTGTCATTGTTAATTTTTATTATCGCATTTGTGTTAGTAGATACTACTAGTATTTTTTACCCAGCTTCGTGTAGTAGATACTATGCTTATCTTCGTACAACACTACGTATTTGTTGAAGAGAAAATTCTGTGCTAATTGCAAGATGTCAGAACCCTCCTTTTAGGAGTTTTAGCTGTTGATCAAATACACCAACAGATTTCGCTGTCGATAAAATAAATCATCGAGATGATTTGCTATAAAAACTACTGAAAGTTCTGTGACCTAGTCCTGTTGTGTAAAAACTACATGAATATTTATTATAAAAAGCGTTCATTTAACCCTGTTATTATAATGCTGTAATCAATACCTAGTTTGGTACATAAACAAATTATTATCTACCCAAGGTGTTTTATCCAGTTTTTTTGATCCATTCATTGAACTACTTTCCCTGCACTAATCGAGAATTGAGCGTAAGCATTCACTTACTTATTGTGTACTTACTTTTTTTATAACATCCTGTACACCTGTAATGTTTTTGTAATAACAGTCATCTTAAATGGTCTTGATACTGCAAATAACTTTAAACAGAACTAAACGTTGACGACGGTATTTTGACTATTGAATTTTTTTTGGAGAATACTTTCTTTATGACGAGGTGGAATTCAAATATGTCGCGACATTTGACAGAATTTTCATGATGGCATTAAGTAGATATATTTTTGTAGAAACATGCCTGATATAAAAAAATATTAACAATTATATATAATGATTCCAATGATTCGTGAATAGTTTAGGGAAATATTATTTTTACAATCAAAATACTGAAGGTATTTCGTTAATCATTGAATTTTGACAATTTTAGCGACTCTCAAACAACGATGAAACAGAAAAATCCGAAAAGAAAAAATCGCATCTAGGAATTGAACCCATGACCTTAATTCGCACTGCTTTAACCGCTAAGCTAATTCAACCCTATCCCCTTCGGTCATATCCCCCAAATCATACTTCGAATAAGAACTTCCAACATTATCTTCATTTTAATTGGCTACGATCTGTAAGTACCGATTGCAAGATTCTTGCCGAACTAGTGTCTTGGATAAACATATCCATTTTATTTTAATGTGCGGCATTTATTGACTTTTCTGACTTGATTAATATTTTATTTTTATTTTTGGAACAGCTCAATGAGTAACACCTCAAATTGATATATTTAATCATTTAATACTATATTTATCTTTCAAAAGTGGTTTGTCCTGGTGAACAATGTTCGACTCGTTTACAAGTGATTTTTGGTTTTATGCTTTTCAAAATGTTTCATAATTGAAATTTTAATAATCATAATTTAAGATTGGATACAATCAGTTCTCATTTGGAATATATATAGTTAGGTTTTACACCAATAGTTCTGGTTTTTGATGTGATACATGTTCATTTTATTTTTTTAGATACTTCAAAAGTAGGCACATGACGCAACAGTATAACATTCGTTTTCTGACGCATCCAACCCTCGTGACCCAATAATGTTTAACAAGTGAAGAACCCCATCAGTTCTTATGATACCAGCCAGCCGTGTGAAATCGAAAAAGGTTTTGTGGTACCACAAAAATCAGACAAAAACAGCACGCCTCTATGATGAAAAACATGACAGACGCCATTACTCTATTAAGTCAGCACCGCTTTAGGCCACAAACCACAAACATACATTTCCACCATCCAGAGGAAAAGTATGATACGCACGATACACACTCGCTTTTGTGTTTATCAGCCATTATCTGTGCTCTTCGATCTCAACCTTGAATAACTTGATATCAGGCAAGTCGTAAATTAAACATCGCTGGTGTTCCATATTTATGTAAATACAAATTTTGCCTTTCATTTATTTTTTAGTGGTTTAGTAATTTAAAATAAATTAATAAATTGTAGCTCGAAACGTATGTATGCATTTATTCACATAATGTATTTCTTAGAATAGATGAAATCCGAGACATTTGATGTGGGAATATTTATGTCACCTCTGAACGAGCAATTCGGTCATAATCAACGATTTTCACGAAGTTCTCATACATGTTACATCTTGATACGTTTTTAGATTTTCACGGCCAAAAGAATGTTCGTTGTTTGTTTTTGGGGTGTTATGCCGACGGATCTGCCGGATCTGCCCTGATGATGGACACTGCAACGCTGTCCGAAACGTCGGCCAAAGAAGGAGGTAGCGCAACACGGCATTAACACCCCAAAAACAAACAACGAAAATGTTACATCTTGCGCAGAAATGTGAATAATCATGGGATATTGTAATTATAGGAATTGTGAATCTGAAAGAATTTATGAAATGTTTGCCTCACGATCATTGCCTATCAAAAAATTGGAGACGAATAGAATTTTTCCATTCGAATGAAACCTTTGGTAAAGTTTAAACATAATTATCCGGATTTAAGTCGAAAATTAAATATGTGTTTCAAAAATATAAGTGAAAGAAATATACATATCAAATATATGGTAACGTTTTTAGATTTTCACGACCAAAAGCATTTTTGTTGTTTGTTTTTGGGGTGTTATGCCGTGTTGCGCTACCTCCTTCTTTAGCCGACGTTTCGGACAGCGTTGCAGTGTCCATCATCAGGGCAGATCCGACACATCGTCGAAAAAAAAAAACAAATATATAATTATTTTTTAAATTTATTTAAATAAAATAATGTTGGTATTTACTTTATCGCTCGTCTGATATGATTTGATGGTTTTCAGTTCCAATATTTAAAATTCAAAGTTGAATTTGAATAATGTTTCGCATTACGTAGGAATACGGAGGAAAATTACACATCACCCACGCACTGATATTATTATGTTAAATTTAAGAAAACAAAGAACGAGTAAGTGAAGATATTTAATAATATAAAACACTATTTGTGTTTATAATTTGAAATCTATTTATTGCTTCTTTGTATTATTATTTCTTCCAAAAACATCCGCTCTAGTTTTCCCGGTATCACTAATAATTACAGTTTTGAATACTTTACACGTACTAATATTGACTAGCAGTGAAAAACCCGCTCCTCGGGTTTTTGCTGCTAGGCCCTGCGGGCGGCTTTTCGTTCTGCTTCGGCCAGTTTAAGTGTTGGTGACTATTTATAAGACATCACCCTTTTGAAAAACTAACTACTATTAACTATAAACTACAGAATACTTATATTTAATAGGTAGATATATAATAGTAGACATTCTTACATTAAGACCGTGAATAATGAGAGGAACATAAATCTTCTTATTATTGAATGAAAGCGAAAAATCTTTCTTCTTCTTCATACTTTTTCCTTAAAAATAGTATTATAGATGGCGCCAATTCCGTTTGCAAATCGCATGTGAGCGAGTGATAAGTGCGCATATTACGGCAGCAGCTCCGTGGAAAATGGCACGTTCACGGACGGGTCAGAACGGTTTCCATACAGTCTGGCGTTGGAGATTTACGTGGAGTCGGGTTCCTTAATTTGAACTGTACGGGCATTACCGTATTAATATACTTCGATGTAATTTATAACCTATTGGAGTACATTTTAAATAGGTACTCTTCAAAATATATTGTATATGAGTTCCCGTGGTGTATTTATCTTTTCTTTTTTTTCATACTTCTATTTATACTTATCTATTTAGCTTAAATATTTAGCTTACCTTTTGTACTTTTACGTTGTAACTACAATACTTACTTTTTTAAATTTTATTCTTTTGAACTTTCATCTAATTCATGCGTATTTTTTTCTGTCACTTGTATTTTTCTCATTTATACTTATATTTTACTTAAATATGTATATTCTGTATCCATATTTCAAATTATTGTAATTCCAATGTAAAAGCCGTCAATCGGCGTTAATTAATAATAAATAAATAAATCTCTAATTTTCTCCATATAATTTTTATATATAAAGCGCAGAATTTTATTATTGCATATTTTTACCGTCGCGTCGTTATTTTGTAAGCGGTGTACAGGTAGATTGACATCGACGGATCTGCCGGATCTGCCCTGATGATGGGCACTGCAACGCTGTCCGAAACGTCGGCTAAAGAAGGAGGTAGCACAACACGGCATAACACCCCAAAAACAAACAACGAAAATGCTTTTGGCTGTGAAAATCTAAAAACGTATCAGGTAGATTAAACATCGTATCTTTCAACTTAAATTTAAATATAGAAATGTACAGAAACAATTTAAAGACAAACCGAGTAAAAAAATATATATTTATTTTCATGTCTTACCACTACACCACGTATTGTGTATCTCCGCAAAATATAATAAAAACACTGTAAAACATTATTATATTTTTGGCTTGAGTAACCTTGGGTTCTTATTACGACCTCTTCTCTTTACTCAAATTTATATAGCCAACCTTAAGATGGCCAAAATATTCGCATCAAGTCAGAAATTGTTGCCGCAATATCGCGGCAAGTTTTTACACTGAAACTTTTCATATAATAAATAGCGTTGCAAAGAAATAAGGGTCTTTAAAAAGTTTGAATATTTTTGAAGAACATAATTCGGAATTCAAATGGGGAACAATAATTCAAAAAAAAAATATCTGACCAGAAAGCTTGTTTTGCATGTTGCCGTTTTATTGCGTGCCGTTTTGCTTTAAAATGGTGATCAAATTTTTTGTTAACTCAAGAAGTTTTTTTTTTATTTTTATTAAGTTAAAAGAAATATACATATTTCGCTTTGTTAACTTAATACATTGATACAAATAATATTAATAATGATGGTTTACTACCTAACACCAAGTAACAAATTTTTGTGGGAACATTTTGGTTTTGCTCATTAATTTTGAGAGCAAACAGTTTTTTTTAAATATATTTATTTTATTTTCGGTTGTCAGGAAGGAGATTATATATGTTTATACCCTCATAGCCTATGTTTCTTTTGCCACACTCTGTCTTTGTTGAATTTGTGTACAATTTATTACGTTGTCTTCTGTGGTGTTCATGTACTTGTGATGTTTTCATAAATGTAGTATTTGTGTGTATAAAGCCATTTTGAATTTTGTAGATTAATAAGCATATGTTGTATTCGTACAGTTTTCTGATTTTTATTAAGTTAGTTTCTTTGTATACTATTTTGGTGGGGGTATCTGGTCTATAGTTAAAAAGTTTTTTTATAACTTTATTCTGAATTATTTGAATTTCGTTTAAGAATGTGATATTTGTGTTTCCCCATATTTCTATGAGGTAATTAAGATGGGAATGAATTAAACTAAAGTTTTACGTTTTAAGTTCTCAGCAATTTTTATACATTTGTTCAATATCATATTTTAGTACCGCGTTATGTACCATTTTTCTACGTAAAATAAACCCTCGACTCGCTTTCTTGTTCTCGAATTGTTCAGAAAAACACAAAATTTAATGCCATCATTATTTATATCTAATTATGAGTCAACGGGCTATTTATTTTATTTTGGTAAAAATCAATCACATGATGGTGATTAATTGTACATTATTTGTAATGGCTTCTTTAAACGATAACACATTATGTATATAACATAACATAATTAAAATAGGTACTTATATGTTATATTTTTTCATTATATCACCCCAGTATTTCCCCGGTATTGCCCCTATAACGCCCGGTATCGCACCGGTATCGCCTCGGTATCGCCCCTATTTCGCCCGGTATCGCCCCTACATCGCTTCTGTATCGCCCCAGTATCGCCCCGGTATTGCCCCTATATCGCCCCGGTGAAATACCAATATTCAGTAGGTATCGAATTGTTATCTGAAATTGTTTTAACCGTATTTAGTGATCATATCTGAAAAACCAGCTACTTCCCAAACAACCTCTTCGCTATCCCATTCCCCTCCCCGCTCCCTTCTGCCTGACAGAATACCTAAGTTGGGAATGTCATTTGTATTTTGATAGAACTATTTTGGACTTTCTTGTCATTTTAACGATTTTGTTTAAGAGGAACGGATGCGTGACCTTTTTCATACAAAAAAATTCTTAACCCAACTAAATAATTATTTTTTTAATAAAAAGTAGTAGTAAGTATCTAGTTCGGACATGTGCTACTTTATTTATTTGTGTTTAAAATGTTAAAATATCGGCCTTCAAAGTGAATCGATGTTCCAAGATTCAGAGGCAACTCGTGTAATTATTTTAAAAAATAATTTGTGTAAATATGCAACTGCTACGACTGCGACTGAAATTTAAATTATTAACCACCGATTTACGTTTGAACACATATTTGACGCAATAAATTTAAAATTTCAATCTAATAACCGATTTCTTTACGATATTTTTTTATCTTTATTATTCATTGTATACAGAAGGTTGGTAAAGATTTATTTTTAAATAATTAAACCCTAAAAAAATTTACGAATTTTTCTCTAAATTCATGAAAGTTAGTATTATTTAGGATTTTTTTAATCCAAAATTAAGCTTGTAAGAAGAAGGTCGCACATTCGTTCATTTTAAGATGCTTCATTACATTTAGTCAGTAAATCTAACTAAACCGAAATAATTTTTATTTAATAACCCTTTTTCTCGTCACTTTTCTTTTTCTCAACGATAAATAATATAGGCGACGAAACATCCGTTCATCTTGACTATTCTGTCCTCCGTTCTCGACGCAACACCGACGACCGTCAGCTCTTCAGCTAGAGCCGTTGTCGCTCGTCTGGCTCCCGTATCGGGCTTGAGCTAGCGGACCGGTTAGGCTAGGCCGGGCGGGCTGGCGGGCTGGCAGGTTGCAGCCGGCAAGTTGTACCCTGTACAATGTATGCTGTACACTCCGAAGGCTGTGGATTGTGGACTTTGAACAATTAGGGCTGGCCTGTTCGACCAGCAGCCATTTGCAATCAATCCCCCGCCCCTGGGCTCAACCGGCACGGCGCGCGTTGTACACTACGCATCGCACAGTGGACCGTTTTCACGCTTTATCGACACTTTTTTTTTAAGTAACGAACTAATCATCACGCAGTTTCTTCGTAAAGGTAGTCAGAGAGGATAGACAGCCACGTAACTCGGTCCTGGCACACAATCCTTGTTTCATTCATCGTCTCATACTAACTACACTTTTGTGATTGGCCCGTCTCAAGAACTGGATTCACTCGATCGTGCCACGTCTTTCTCAAGTTTATAATATTATATTTCCATGTAAAATAATATGTAAATGGTAATCTTTCTATGGCGTTAAAAGGTGAAACAAAAACCTCAAAGGCGTTTAACACTTGTTAGGTATTATTGAAAGCCTTTTCTATAAATAGTTAATTTATTGTAATTATTTTCACAAAATTACTTTATCACACATCTATGTTGTTAAACGACTGAATCAATCATTCACACCAGAAATGCCTTAAATGTAGATTAGGAATGATATTATGACTTTTGGTTCTTGGACATGTAGCACGCTCTCTGTCTCTTTTACACTTGCCTTACATCGTATATTGCCATCCCATTCGAGCGAAATGAAAATTTCATAAAGATGTTGAAACACAATTCTCTAGGTATTTGAAAGTTGAAAACATAATAAGAAACCAAAGAAAGGTTAGACTTTTTGGATCACGAAACATGCCTACTCCGCATATCTGATCTAAAGAAGGTTATATGGTTTAAACACAACATTACGCTGATCATATCTTTCAAAATCCCTTAATTGGAATAAATTTTTTACATTTTTTCTGTTTTTTATAGTAGGTATCTACCTAATATTTTATTTAGTTTTATCGTTTTTTACACCTACTGTAAACACATAATTTTTTGACCCAATGTTTCAAACGCATTTAATTTTTGCCTTAAGATATCTAAATTTTATTCTTCTCGAATAAGTGTAATTTAACTGACCCCATATCGCACAGTGGACACACTGCGTAATCAACACACTTTCAAATCCTCCATGCATATTTTCTTGTGGTTCAAGACATTATTCGTATAGTTTGATCATAATATTATAATTATCAAACCTAGCAAAGACATAATTTAAAACTTATTCTTGTCGAATTGGGTCAATGTGCTTGACCGCATAACGCAGATTGTTGACATTGATTTCCTATATTAATACTTTTTCGTTATGAAAATATATTACTAGTCTTGCTAGCAAAATTCAGTCAAATCTTTTTCATGCCGACATACCCGATTTTTATTATTGTTTTATAACATTACTTTCATTTTTAATATTAAACTTACCAAATAGTTCCCTTTACGTATCTCATGAAATAATTTCCATGTTTCATATTCCGTCAGTGAGTTTTCGTTCAAAATAATCTGATAAATTTGACTGCGCATAAGATCACAATTTTCTCAGGAATTCTTTTAAATGCAATAGTCCGGTTGGAAGTAAATAAGCATAAGCAGGTGAAATTGCAGTCCTTTCAGGTTTTACATTGCTTGAAAGATCAAAGAAATAAAGCACTTAAAATTAATTATTCTTAATTTGGGTTTCTGACAAATTGCTTTTGTAAGCCTAAAATTTCATGATTTATTTGGGGTGGCAATGATTTTCACAGTTAAACTTTACATTCCTAGGCATTATTTATGAGCGCTTTATTCCTTAGCCGAGAGATATTTTATTATTGTTATATTTTTCGAACGTTGAAGAAGTCCCTAGGCGTAAAGTTTTATATTACTGTATTTTATAACCCACATATAACTTTTATTTGCATGCGTTAAGTAGTCATTTTATTATTAGATCTTCATAATAAGTCATTTTTCTTTTAAATCTCTAGTGAGGCAAAATGATATAATAATTAATAACGCAAGTTGTCCATTTTATTATTTTTTCATTAATTTTTCTGTTATTTTTTTCATAGTAGAATTCATCTAAGTTAGCACTAAGATAATATTTATGCGATGGAAAGATGGGCTGAATTAATTAGTCTTTTATCAAATTTTCCGATATAAGAAACAATATATTCTCCGTAGCAAAATATTTAATATGCCTTTTACTTTCTTAACCCTTATAACACTAGGAGTAAAAATGCCAATCGCCCGCCGTACGCCGGTTGACACTATTTTCGAAATAACTTGCTTGTTTCCTATAAAAAGATATTTTTGTATATTGCTGTCTTGTCGAATAATGTGCTTATATATAAAAAATATTTTTATAAATCTATCCTACGGTAACCGACAAGTTCATCGAAAATCAATTCATCGAAAGCAAATTTACAAAATACACAAAAAAGGGTTAGTTTAGGTTGGGTTAGGTTAGGTTAAATTTTAGTAAGTTGAACTCGTTTTCGATGAACTCGTTTTCGATGTGCTCGCCGTGAACCCTATCCTTCGCGGTTTTCCAGTTATTCAGAGAAATGATTTTCTTCTCGATTGTTATAAAAAAATATATACAATGAAGACGTACGAAAATTTTCATGATTTATAAATAAGCGTTCTCCAAAATAAAATAAAAAAACGAGTGTGCTTTAGACCACACGACTGACGTAAATACTTCTTTAGCTCCATCTATATGTATGTCCATATATATGTTTATATGGATAAAATATATACATATATTAATTTTTTACAAATATTAATCCTAAATAAAATATATCCAAATATAATAAAATATATATTTTTAGTATACTTATGCTAGGAGCATTTTTTAATGTTCAAAATACCACAAAAATAAAGCAAGTGCGGTTAGCTACTAGCAAATCCAAGATAGATTTCATGGCACACTACGTGTTAATTAAACCTTTAAATGTAGGTACATCATTCATTTCACTTGCTAGGCTGGGTATAAATTACACACTGCACACTGAATGAAAATACTGAGAGAATAATAAATTAACTTACATAAGCTATCGAGTTTATTGATCTATTGGTGAAGGATTTAATCATTTTCTTCGCTGTTTATGGCTCAGTTACTTTCTAAAGAAACATTTTTCGTAAATACTCTTAGTTTTATTGGTGTACATTATGGTACCTACTAGCACACCAATTTTAATTTGCAATCAGTACTTTCATATAATATTGAATTCTTTGATTATATTCATTTAAGTTTCTCACAAAATCTATTTTATGTGCATCAACGATTTATTGATTATTCCAAATGCAATCCTGTTCATGATATTGGTTTGGATTGCTAATTAATTAATTTTTTTATTTGATTACTCTAAAATTTTATTTATTTTCACCATAACCTGTAAATATAATTAAGACCCATTGACCAACGGCTGAGAAGTGCTTGCAACTGTACAGGGAGGTTCCGATGATAAAGATCGATTATTTCCCGTATCAAATTTTTTAAACTAAAAATTTAATATCGATTTTTTTCATTAAAAACTTGCTTATATACCTACATTCAAGTAAGCAATAAAAATGCTCAAAAGGCATGATGATAAATTAATTATTAAATATCGTGTTCTTCTTGTAAGTATTTTTTTATCACAAGTATTTATGATTTTTCAATAATGTCTAAACAAAATAATTGTGTAAAAATAATCTGAAATATTTTAGTTTGTAAGAACTTAAATAAATAGACAAACTGAGGTATTTTCATCGCAAAACATGTTCTCGGATTTATTTTTTAATGATTTTAATTGAACAAAAATTTAAATTCTGAAAAGTGTGTTTACTGGTTTATATATTGATTTAATTTACTGTATGAATATATGTTTCTTAAATTTTTATTGTAGAATACAATATTTCGTTTGAAAATTTAACAAATCTGCCAACGACCAACGGTGTAACCTTAGTTTATTAAAAATAAACTTAGTTTTTCAAAATTTTAAAAGTGCGTTTACTAGATAAAATAACAATCTTTCAAAATCAATTTTTTTTTTGTAAAAGAGAGTCAATACGTCTAGAATTTGATTTAAAAATGACAAATTTCCGATTTTGTCTGGTTATACCGTCTTAAATATTCAACACTGAAACCCAATGCTGGCATCGATGCAATATTAATCGACTCATTAGAAGGTCTTTGTTCATTCATTACCCCGATTGGGTTTTCTCTAATGAAAGGGCAGCATTTTATAAAATCAAATCAGCTGCACTTAATTTAACAAGAGCAATCATCGCCTTGCATTAGAATATAGCTATTGATGTGATGTCTCTTAACCCGGATAGACTTTGATAGAAACTAATTCTAAGGCACTCCTTGGAAAAGGATAAAGACTCAACCGTATCTCATTCCGGCTGATAAATAATAGAATTAGTTCTTTGACACACATTCCGTGTCTGTTCTGTTGGCTTGACCGTAACCGAGCAGAATTATTATAGCGTAGACACTCCAATACCTCAAGTCTGGCTTGCTCGCTCCGGTCTGAGCGGGTTTTAAGCGAATGCCCCGCAAATCAGCTCTCACACGAAGTTCAACTCTCGCGTTATGAGCATCTTTACAGGAGCTCATCATACTTCAAAAATTTGGAAAAGTAAATCCCGACACTAGTAGTGCTTTGAGGTACAAACGCGCAAATTGCTTTCTCGCTTTCTTGCTCTCCGCGACAGTGTTATAGTGCTTCGGAGGAACGAAAAATTGATTCGGAATATTTGCGCCCTTCCGCGGGGATGTTTTGAATTATTAATGAATCATAGGGTGACGCTCAACCCCCGCATCGGATGTCATGAATATATCAATGAAAATCAAAGAGAGAATATTTTCTCTTCGATACAGTTCCATCTTTCGTTTACATTTCGGAAACAAAATACATAAAGCTCTTCCTAAATAAATGATTCGTAAATTCTAATCAGTAGTGCATTTTGGTTAGTATTAAATGTGATACAATCTGCGAGTGAGTTTTTATTTGAGACCTAACCAGGATTTTATACCCTCGGCGGTGTAACAATATGTACCTGCGTTAGGCAGTTAGGCGGTGGTGGTGGCTGTGGGAGGGAGCAGCTGAATGATGCAATAGCGGCGGTGGAGGGATCAGTGCAGCGATTGTATTTTGTGCATTAATATTTATCCTGCCCGGCACACCGTTCAATGCGCCCGGACAATGTGTCTCGCTAATTGGAAAATTTAAACCCGGTAATTTTTTTCCTAGTTGATGTATTACCTACACTCGACCAATACATTCATAGAAAACTAATAATTTTTTTTTAATTTTTGTCGAAAACATAAATTTAAAGATAAGATTGGTGGATACCGCATTGCTTCAGTTCACATGATTTGTCACCGACTCCGGGAAATTGTGTAATTCGGGATATGGCGTAACCCACTTTTATGCTATTAAATTGAATGATGATCGGCCGCAGAACTCCGTTAAACCCTCGAGAGAGGAGGGTGGCTATATATTAGGCAGGAATGCCCGATATAAAGCCCGGAATGGCGAAAAGCTCGACCCGTGTTACAGCCGGGCATGTAAACTAGCCCGTGCACAAGACAGGCAGGTAAACACCACTTTACATACGCTAAAGCTTCGCAATCTTGCAGCTACTATCATAAAAAGCTGTCTCACATCTAACGTGAAGCAACGGCCCGGCTTAGTGGATATATGCGCCGTATACACTAACTTTATTTAAACTGCACGTGGAAAGTACGAATATTACTCGATCCGCAGCCATCCGTAGATACGTTATAAGTGTGAAATTTTCTAAATTCCGTTCGTTTTTCAAGTTTCATGCTTCTACAAGATTGGACTTATTAGAAAAATTCCTTTGGTATTTCTATAATGTCTTTGTGCGTTGTAGAAAAAGTTTCAAAACCTTATTCTTTGAGGAAAAAGTGACTAAGTTTTTCTACAGAACTTTCGTGCAGATTTATCGATCCTTGAAAAACTTGTATTTGCGAAATGCACTATCTGTATATATGCGTTGTACTAGTTTTAAAATTTTACAACCACGCGGAGAAAAATTTTATTCTAAAATACGGTCATTTTATTCGTAAAAACGGTTAAAAACGGGACTGAAGTTCTTACGAACAAATTAACAGAGTTTCAATGTTTATTGGCGGGAACACGTAAGAATAATTTGATGGTATACGTAATTTCGTACGTGTACCAACAAATTATTCTTACATTTTCCCGCCAATAAACATTGAAACACTGTTAATTTGCTCGTGAGAACTTTAGTCCCGTTTTCAACCGTTTTTACGAATAAAATGATCGTATTTTAGAATAACATTTTTCTCCGTGATACTACCCTAGATGCTTATAGCTCGCATTGCCTAACGGCTGATGCTCTTTGCAACACTCCTAGTTAGAACACTTCAAATTTATATATTGACATCATTGTGTGGTTTATATATCGTGTTTCGATTTATCTTCAATCATAACACAATACTTAGTTTTCTTAGAAAACGTGGCAACTAAATACAAAAATATATTATCTACATTATTTTGTTACAATATCATAATACTCATAGGATAATTGCGAGTGAAGACATATCTACTTTTAAAATTTCTGTGTTTGATATCTCTTATTAAATTAACGTTCTCTCAATTCTTTGCATATACCTAGCCTCCAGTTGAAGACTGAAAAATAAACAAAAAGCGAAAGTGCGCCTAAAAGGTTCTGAAAGAACACTTTAGTACCTGAATATCTAGTGAAAAGTGAATTAACTTGCTGAAGCGGACTTAGGACTTCCGATGATTATCGGATTAGACAATAGTATTGTGAACTGAAGTGTATCGATTAGCTGAAAATTGCAAACATGGCCCAACACGGTTCAGTGTGGCCAGCCTTTGTGCTTCTTTTGGGAATTATTGGAAATGTGGCAGCATACTACGATGATTATGAAGATTTTGGAAAATATGCGTACGATGGCGAGGGTAAGTTCTGATACACATTTATAAATACATCTTGAATACAAAATATGTTAAATATTTGGAAAAAAACTATTAGTTTTCTAGCTTTAAATGACATTGAAAAAATGATTGCCAATGAAAGATTTTGATAAAAGTATTTTTTTGCCTCTGCCTGCTGATTTCTATTAGATTTTTGTGTTAACTTGTCTTAATATACAGGGTGTTAAGGAACGTACTTGAGTTACTTTAACCAGTGATTCCTGACATTATTTGGAGTAAAAAATGTAAATGAAATTTTGGTCTCCGGTGACTTTTGTCATGACAATTTTTTTTTTTCAAAATTTTTTTTGTTCAAAATCAAACAAAAGAAAAATTCTTTCACATGACCTTATTGGTCACTCTGCCGAGTTACCGCCCCACCACTTACCCCGCCCCCGACTACCCTACACCTACTATTTTTTATGTTTTTGTAGAAAAAAAAAAAAAAAAAAAACATCAAAAATGTCACCGGAGCCCAAAATTTTATTTACATTTTTTACTTCAAATAATGTCAGGAATCACTGGTTAAAGTAACTCAAGTACGTACCTTAACACCCTGTATATATCAAACAATACATTGTTAGAAATTGTTCCCATTGTTCAGAAAAGTAGTGACTTACTACCTACTCTATATTTACGGCTTATTTTCCTCTGGATATCTTTTTTTCTACCACTTTACTCAAATCCATGACTGTTTTTGGGAATAAACTGGAATAAGCTTCATGCTATCTTGAAGTCTTTAGACATTCGTGCTTTTAGTTATAGAAGGTAATGTAAAACTTTTGTGTAAAGTAGGGCAAAAGAATTATACAATCTGTCATCACCGTTTTGAGCCCTTTTGGTTTTCTGTTGCTGTTCACCAGGTGGTGGGGCAATATTTTTAAAACAATATTACATTGTGCTTAAGACGTGTTTAATAATTACTTCTTCTTAATTAATTAATAAAATTTAAAAAATTGAATGTTGACTGAAGCTAATCTTTGTTTTAATGTTTCTGTGACGTTTCTGCCAAGCACAGAAAAGTTGTTGGTAAAACTGTCAGAACTTGTAACTCTATTTACCGTTTACAATTTAAATATTAATTATTCTGGCTAAATATCGACATTGTCAACGCAATATTCTTCGATGAAAATCCTCCTGGTGTTTTCCTATAATTCGCCGCGGGACATTGTACTCGTAAATAATTAAAAATTTCAGATTTTTGTTCTCCGATCCAAAGAAGGATGTTACTTCAAGGGTGGTTTAAGCGTAGTTCAGCTTGATTTAATTAACTTGGCAATTTTTACTACTCATTCTGTAACCCTCACTGGTATCGTAAATTTGACTAACGTGTTTTGTGGGGGCCGCGTAGCCCCCAATTAAAGTTAGCTTCTAGGATGTAAATGTCCGCAATTTTGTTCAAGTATTATTTAAAAACGATAAATAACAAGCATGTTTTATTAAATCAGTAAGTTTTTAATCATATTATAATTCTTTTTACTTATTTACTTAAAAATTAAAAAACTTTTTGGTATTTTTTTTTTTAAACTATTATTTTGAAAGTCTTGTATGTATGTATGTTTTCTTATTATTTATAAAATAAACTTAGAAAAAAAGAAATATACATCTAATTAACGTTTTAAAAAAAGAATTCTCAGAGAAACTCAGGAACAAGCAAGCAAGAGTTGCATCATTATAGCTGATTTGTTCTTCTGGTTGGTCACCGAGCACTGATTCGGAGTCAGAATCCTCGGTTAATATCACTTCTATTGTCTTATAACTTGAAGGTCTCGCCGTCTTGTCAAAATAGCTGTAAAACATACGAAAAAAATTAATAAAATATTTACTTAAAACTTACGTAACTGGTACAGTGGGGGCCACACGCCCCCCAAAACGTACGTACCCTCTGTTCTGCTAAAAGGTGTAGCGCCGAATGACCGGCACCGGCTGCGAGTCGCTACGTAAAGAGATTACCCAAAATGGCCGCGCAGATGCATAGTTTTTAAGAAATTCAAAAAAAAATCTTGTGTGGGGCCGCGAAACCCCCACGATACCGGTTAAGGGTTAAAAATTATTTTTATAATGTGTTTATATATAAAAATAAACTTTGTTAGTATTGCCAAAAACTGAAAATAAAAGAATTAGGTAATCAATCTGAGTGTTTCTGGATTTCGCCATTTGTTTATTCCACATCGATATTTTTTTGAACAAACGCCTTATTTTCTTCTCCTCTGTTATAAATAAAAAAAATATTTTGGAGAATAGACCAAGAAGACAGGTTTGAAAGAACTTAATAACTCAGAAGTCAGTCGTACATTCAGGTTTAATAAAAACAATGAATTTTTCCCGTTTTATATTATTAGTATGTTTTATTCATGGTGTAAAATGTTTATTTGCCATAATACTAATCTTAAAATACAATCCAGGTTTTCTGATTATTTTATCCTACGTTTTACCTGTACGACAAAGCCTTTATATTATTTGTGCAATATTCCTTAAAATCAAACAAATTCATAAAGCCTAAAAGTTAAGAATAAATATGTTTAGATAAGTAGTCATTAAGAAAAAATTTTTTCAAGAAAATCTATTATGTAATATATATACTATTTTACAGATCGATCGGCTTTTAATATTTTGGTTATTAAATAAACCTCTAACACTCATATCGTTTCAATCTCGAGCTATCTTCCTTTGAAAGCAACGTAGGTTAACATTCATACAATTTAATTAAGAGTCGGTTTCTTTTGTAATTTTATGTTTTTTTTATGCAGAGGTGTAACTACAGAAAAGACTGTTTGTTTTTAAGTTTTACAATACAAAAGTCAAGTAAATAGTAGCGTAATTTAGTTTTTGCTTATTCTTTACATGGAAGTGTCTTCTTGTTTAGTGAGGGTGATCTTTTTCTGTACTTGTAGATGTGCTGTCAGTATAAATGAATTTTTTAAAAGCATCGTAGGCATACTGTCACAACTGGACAGAAAATGTGGGCAAAGCTGATGCGTGAACTAGTTAGTAATATTAATATTTCATCCTAGACGACATCGACGTCTAGGATGAAATTTTAATACTTGCAGAAAAATTCAATAGATGTCGCATGTTAATAAAAAGTGATAACATTTATCCTGACACTATCTAGATGGCATTTAGTTCGAGTTGAATCTTGCAATCATACATAAAGATAAAAATATGCGTTAAGAAAAATGAAAATAATGTTGGTGGTTCTCAGTCGAAGTATGGATACAGTTAAAAATGACCGAATCAGATTAGGATACTTTGGCGCAGTGGACAGCGCGTTGGCCCGGATTGCCAGAGGTCCCGAGTTCGAGTCCCAGATGTATCCGTTTCTTTTTCTGATTTTTCTGTTTCGGATTTTCGGTTGACTTTCGCTAATATTATCTTCATTAATTAAAATATTATAGTATTAAAATATTATATATTATATATGGATGATATAAAATTATTTTCAAATTCTGAATCAAATTTAGAGAAAATGATTAAGGTAGTTAAAATTTTTTCAGATGATATTAAAATGACTTTTGGTCTAGATAAATGTAGAACGATCCATATAGAGAAAGGCAAAATTATAGATGGAGATGAGGGTATATTTAGAAATTTCAAAATTAAAAGTATGAAAGGGGATGAGGTTTATAAATACTTAGGATACCCGCAATCGAATAGATTAGATCATACTAGTATTAAAAATGATATTAGGATTAAATTTCAAACTAGGATAAGAACAATTTTAAAATGCAATCTATCTGCTAAAAATTTAGTAAAGGCAATAAATAGTTGGGCAATACCTCTATTAACGTACTCATTTGGTATAATTAAATGGTCTAATACAGATTTAGATAGCTTAGAACGATTAATTAGAACTACGTTAACAAAGTTTAATTGTCATCATCCAAATTCAGCTATAGAACGAATTAATTTACCTAGAAATTTAGGAGGTAGAGGTATAGTCAAAATAACTTCTTTAAAACAAAATCAGGTAGAAATGTTAAGAAATTTTTTTCATAGAAAAGCTAATAGCTCAGAGCTGCATAAAATAATTTGCAAGGCAGACAGAAATATTTCACCTTTGAATTTATACGACGAGAATGCCAACATTTTTATAAATACCAACCAGGAATTATTAGATTCCTGGTCAAATAAAATTATTCACGCAAAACACTTCAATTATCTCAACCAAACGTATGTTGACAAACTTTCGTCAAACAAATGGTTGAGTATTGGAGAGTTGAGCGCAGAAATAGAAGGTTTTATGCTTGCTATTCAAGATAGAGTAATTAATACCAAAAATTATAGGAAGCATATAATCAAAGATCCAAATCAAATAGATGATTTATGTAGAAAATGTATGGCTTTTCCGGAAACTATAGAACACATTATATCAGGATGTTCTATATTAGCGCCGTCTGAGTATACATTTAGGCACAATCAGGTTTTAAAAATAATTCACCAAAGTTTGGTAATTAAACATAACTTGATTGACTGTCATAATATAGTACCATATTATGAATACGAACCAAATTCATTTTTAGAAAATAATTTACTATGATAAAACTATACTAACAGACAGACCAATTGGTCATAATAGACCTGATATAGTTTTACATGACAAAATTAAAAAAATAACTTATATTATTGATGTAGCTATTCCAAATTCCTGTAATATTCAAAAATCTGTTTCTGAAAAAATAAGAAAGTATACAGATTTAGGAAATGAAATTAAAAGAATTTGGCATTCTCAGACAAAAAAAATATTACCTTTTGTTATTTCGGCTACTGGCATTATACCTAGCTCTCTTATTAAAAATTTAGGCATATTAGATTTGTCAAAGAATTTGTATATAAAAATGCAAAAATCAGTCATTTTAAATACATGTAGAATTACGAAAGATTTTTTAAATATTTATATTGAGGGATCAGTAGGATTTATCGGTCAAATTAGGAATTCCACAGAGCCGAACCCTCTGATATGAAAATATCTGGAGACGGTGAATTATATTCCCATTTAATAGTTTGGTAGATTAACGTGTTGTTCTTGTATTGTTTTGTATTAATTATACTTATATAATACACTTGCATAACGTGGATTTACTAGATGATCATTTATATGGAAAAGTGTATGAAAGGGTTTAGTTTTTCCTATGGGAAAAACTAAACCCGTTCCTGTAAATCTGGTGAATAAAATAAAAGTAATAGTTTAAGTAAAATTCTTTAATTTTTTCCTTATAAAATATGAATTGGTTAGTAACAATAACTTTGATGAACACTTCTATAAATAATCCTTAGTACCTAGAAAGACAGTTCCCAACAATTTACGGAATATGAAAATATGTACTAGAAATTTCCCGGTCTTAATCAGGGCAGTAAAATATTCCTTAATATTTCTTCCGTCAATTAGATATTCCGACATAAAAACAGCTTGGCAACTTTTCTATTTGGCAAAGTAAATGTTTGTTTTCTCAAAAAAGTGGGCCTTTGAGAAAAGTTATCACATTAAAAGTCTGTTATTGGCCTGACAATTGAAACTATTTGAGAAGCCAGGGGACTTTCCGGGAAGTGTGTATAAAAGGAGCTCTTTAAAAGCTCTCGTTTCATCTAAACTTCGTGTTAAGATCCTTAAGAAACGACCTCCTCGTATTCCCTGCGCTCCTAGGAGTGAGTACCTAAAGGTTTTTAAGGGGCTGCTTATTATGCTTCCCAAATAAAAGACGAAGAACATTGTTTTGATAATTAGGTATCGTCCAAAATATTCTAAAATTTCTTAGAAATTATCTTATTACTCATTAACTATTCATCTTCGTTTAATTTATGCAAATACATACTAAAATGTAATAAAGAGCTTAAGAGGGTATTACCAGAGAATACCGAAAATTAGCCCCTTTTAAATCAAATTCTAGACATATTGACCCTTTTTTACAAAAAAACATAAATTGATTTTGAAATATTGTTATTTTATCTGGTAGACGCAGTTTTAAAATTTTGAAAAACTAAGTACATTTTTAATATACTAAGGTTATATCGTTGGTCGTTGATAGATTTGTTCAATTTTCAAACGACAGATTCTATTAAACAACACAAATTTCAGATCATTAGTGAACACAGTTTTAAGAATTTTAATTTCAGATAAATAAAAATCATAAAAAAATAAATCCGAGAACGTTTATTGTGACAAAAATACCTCAGTTTTTCTATTTATTTAAGGTCTTACAAACTTAAATATTTAAAAGAAAAATTACACACTTATTTTGTTTAGACATTATTGTAAAATCATATATACTTATGGTCAAAAAATACTTACAAGAAGTACACGATATTTAATAATTTATCAAATATTTAAGTATATATTAAAGCAAGTTTTGAACGAAATAAATCGATATTAAATTTTTTTTAAATTAAAAAAATTGATGCGGGGAATAATCGATCTTTCTCATTCGAACCTCCCTGGACAGTTGCAAGCATTTTTAAACTTTTATTCTCAGCTGCTGGTCAATCGTTCTCAACAGCAGGCTCCCGAAAGATGGGAAAATTCTATTTAAAATTAATTTTTTTGTTAGATAATCGAGTTTTGGCTCCACAAAGGTATGCAAATATCAAACCAAATTAAAGCAACTTATCTTCCCAGTTTCAAAACACGATACTTCGCTTTGTCTAATGGGGGTTTTTTGGTTTGGCAGAAATCATAAAATCAGTCAATCTGCATTTCTTCTAGCAAAAAAAAAATCAGTTCAAATTGTTCAAATATTCACAGCCTTCAAGATTAACGGTTTATTTTATCTACCCACTTTTAATACTGTCAATCACTCTATCGACACATTTACTGGATAACCTGAATAACTTTCTTTCTAGGAAAAAATGGTCAGCATTCCTTTTACAGCAAAACTAACAAGGCACAACATATACGCATATGCACTTTCATTTACAATGCACAAACGAGCGTCACTGAAAATTAATAAGGCTGCAAAATTTAATATAAAGTTTACGTATTAAGCTTTCTGGCAACGCGCCAACTATATTATGATCACGACAACTATAACTAGACAGGGACCAAATAATTATTATTTGGAAACAATAATTACTCGTATTACACGTTGCATCCATTTATAACTTATTACTTTAATAAACTCGTATATAATTGTCCGATGTCTACTTCCCAGAATGAATAAATTTAAGTTCAAATTAGATTATTTTTAATATTTTAATTAATGAAGATAATATTAGCCAAAGTCAATCGAAAATCCGAAACAGAAAAATCAGAAAAAGATACGGATACAGATGTATCCGTATCTTTTTCTGATTTTTCTGTTTCGGATTTTCGATTGACTTTGGCTAATATTATCTTCATTAATTAAAATATTATAATTTGAGGTTTAATTCTTTAAGTTAAAAAGTTAAAAATAAAAATAAAAATAGATTATTTTTATTAATTAGAGCTTTTTATTAGATTCAAACTGTTAATCAGTATATTGAATGTACGTAACAATGCTAATTGAATAAAATCTTTTAATCACTGAAAGTGATATTAACAACAATAGAGTAAGTCACTTAAAAATACGGAAAAATCCTTAAAGATAACATTAGTATTTAAATTTGAGAGATCGATGAAAAATTATTACCGAATTTAATTACTTTTCGGAAGCTCAATTGATGGTGTTTGTCGGCCCCGGGATCTGGGCTCGAGTACCTGTTGCGACCATTATCTTTTGTTTATCTGTCTTAATTTCATATTTTCAATGATAGTTGTTAATATTATTTTCAATTATTAAATATTATGTACAATTAGGTTAAAACGTTATCCTAACAATTAAATTCTTTAAACTGTGGTCATCTTCATTATCTCAATGGGTTAATAATATATTGGATTGATTCACTACACCCGGTGCTACAGGTAAAATCTTATACATAGTATTAGTCCCAAATTGTGTCAGTTATTCAGAAACAAAAATTACTTGGATTAAAGTCTCAAGAGTCCATTGTTATCATTGGAACTCCCTTACACGAAATACATAATAATTACTGAGCATTTAAATGATCTTATAATAACGTTTGCACAGTCTTTATAAAATTCTTTCCACGGAAAGCGAAAATTTTCACACTTCTAATTAATTCTGCGGCATGCGCGCATTATTCAAGCAAATACTAAAGCAAAATTTTATTCAAAATGCAGAACTAAACACTTACTTCTCTATAAACTAAGTGGATCATACACTTCCATTTTCAAAGCATCCAATGGTTGATAGAGCTTGAAAAGGAGGATTGCAATTCATTTGTGTGAATGTATATATTTTCTCAAGTCTCATCACTAGTAATTGCCGCATGTCTTAGTCTCCGGCAATAGACATTCTAGGCAAGCCAATCGGTCACCTACATTTTTTCAAGACGTTCATCTAACTCCGAGGTATTTCTCTTGCACTGGAACGAACGTGGTCGTGAGCTTGAAATGTGTTTTTTCAAAGTGAAAACATTCACATTTTTTGTATTATTATGTACACCTATTTGCATTTTACACTGTTACCGTATCTTCTAAATTACATTCATAAACTTATTACATCAACTGAAAGGATTCATTGTCAGTGATATCCCGAATTTTCCCCCAAAATTACTCCGCCAGTGAATGTAGGGATGAATTTCTGAACGACAAGGGAAGAGTAATAAAGAAAACGTATGGTATAAATCTCATATATTTCGTCATCACACATTTCTGATTAATTTACTAACAAAGCTTTCTAGTAAATATAATCTGTTCTTTAACAATGGATCATTCTTACGCGTCGCATAATAATGTATTTAATTATAACTTTATAATGTATACAATTGCAATGTATCCCTTAAAAAAATTTACATGAAAATGTAATCATTTTACTTATAACGTGCCATTATATATTAATTGCATTACACTCATAAAACCGTTTTTTGCATGGTATTGGAAAAGATAAAACATTTTTTTCAGTGCAAAAGAGTTATCAGAACTATTAACCCATTTTTACCCAATTAGGTCGAATGCTTGAAAAAACGCTGAATCCAATATGGTGCTTAAATTATAATGACCCAGATTTATTTTTCAGCTCTTATTATATAAAACTCTTCCGAATAATGAGATTGCGAAAATGAAAAGTTCATATTTATTCATAAGAAGTGTTTGTTTTTAATGACAAGCAAAAGCTGCATATATGTTTTTCAACATTCTTTATAATTTAGTTTTAATGACTCTTAGATAGGTAGGTGATAATTATTTTTATTGTGAATTGAATTATTTATCATTCGAAAAGAGCATAGGTGGCCACATTAGTAAATCATTCAGAACTAATTATTATGCAAAGACTAAACAAATGTTGATAAATCTCATCAATTTAACTTTCTTTTGGATGACGCTGGTTAAAATAGTTCCAATTTAATCTACGGAATATAATTTTTTTTAAGAGCGTGTTTTTCAAGAATTTTATTAAATAACAATCCACATTTCAATTACAATAAAAATCTATTTATGAATTTATTTTTAGTTGACTTCAAATGCAGATAATCGAATAAACAAACTTTAGTCTGTTGTTTCACAGAACTTGAACAATTTATAAAATTTCAAAGATATTCAAGTTCTATGAAACAGCTGACCCATTATGGAAAAATAACAGAACTTGTATACTAATTTTGAAATTTTATGACTAGTTCAAGTTCTACGAAACAACTGGTTTTTAATGTTTCTTGTTGCTTCATCAAATAGATTGTCTAATATTCCTATCCCTTTAACCTACTTATAAAATATATATACTTATATTTCTGGTGTAAATCATTAACAGACGTGTTTCATAAAATGTAAAGTAAATATTACTATGAATACTTTAATATGAACTATAACAATAAGTCATATTGTTTTAGGTATGCTTAGTGACGTCAGTAAAAAATTAATACTTCTTTAAATTTTGCAATGATCTTCTTTTGCCCTGATGATCTTCTAAGCACCTCCCCTTTCCACCCCTCTCTCCCCCCACTACTTTCATTTCCACCTACGCCTGTCTTTCTATACTTGATAATTTAGTTTTTAGTACATTTAATATCCTGCTGAAGAGAACATCGTTTTCAAAACATGTTGAATTTTAAATAGAGATTATTGTGGTAAAAGCAAAGTGTTTATAATTATTTCATAAAAAAATTAATTTCCAAGAATAAAAGTATTTTTCATTAAATGTAAATTAAATAATATCGGTAATTTAGACTTCGGTGATAAAAATTACTCACTTGAGTGAATCAGATTTAATCTTTTGAAACATACCTATTATGTATTCTGATTCAACCCGATAGGGATTCGTGGAAACTCGTGTTAACACGTATCCCGTAAACAGATAAATTTTGCTAGTATTTTATTACCCTCGATGCAACTCCCCCTGTCTCCCATGCACTGGTTCCATGGAGACTGTAATTTATCCGCTGTTAATCGATTCGAACCTGTGGCACAGGGATTTATCGCTTGTATGCTGCTGTATAATAAATAACACTGACCTCGCGATATTAGCAACTATCGCTCTCCTAGCGCGACCAAGACGAATTTTTATTCCACGAGCGGCAAAGTGCATTCACTCGTAACTCCCAGACCGTGAAAACTCTCACCAAGTGACATCTGTCTGGATCCGAACAAATTACGCTCCGCTGGTGATAAGTATCCGTTGGCACCCTTAGCAGCACACCCCTATTGGTTTAAAATGCCTAAGCTTCAGTGAGGGTAGGTACCTAGTACCTAGTGCTTTCTTTGCGCCGTTTCCACCGTGCTTACAAAAAGCTCAGATCACAATTGAGTAAGATTTTATATTTTCAAAAATGATTGTTAATGCTGACTCAGATGAATGAAATAAATATCTTTGAAAGATGTCTTTGTCACATCTTGGAAAGCGACGTATACACGATTATTATCCTGCACGGAGAAAAATGTTATTCTAAAATACGATCATTTTATTCGTAAAAACGGTTAAAAACGGGACTGAAGTTCTTACGAACAAATTACCAGGTTTTCAATGTTTATTGGCGGGAACAAATAAGAATAATTTGTTGGTATACGTAATTTCGTACGTATACCAACAAATTATTCTTACATTTTCCCGCCAATAAATATTGAACCACTGTTAATTTGTTCGAAAGAAATTCAGTCCTTTTTTAACCCTTTTCACGAATAAAATGATCGTATTTTAGAATAACATTTTTCTCCGTGATGCGGTTACAAACTCCGTGTTAAATTCTCTATTAGTTATCAGTTATACTCAAGTGATGATAGGACTGCAGTTTTTTCAGTGAAGAGTGCTCTGATAGTACCTAGTCATCATCCGATAAGAGACAGCACCAAAATACAAAGTAGAGGAGACATTCCACATAAACATTAATTGCCATATCTATATCAAACGGAATAAGTAAATAATATATTGAAATGATAAAGAAAATAATAACACATATTTAAGACCAGTTATTGTATTGATATTCAAATAATCTTATAATCTGATAGGATAACTATCGGTAACTTCTCATCGTTCCCTAGCATGACTACAGATCGCCAACGAATAAGTGACAGTACACAATGACTAAGTGTCCTTAAAATATTCGACATCAACTGTTGTTTGTACGTTAGCGATGTACAGTTGTCCTAGGGAACGATGAGAAGTTACCGATAGTTATCCTATCGATCGTTGTAGAGCGAGCGTGCTAGGGCCTCAGATGCCGTTAAAATGTATGCAGTAAGTAAAAAAGAGATTATCTTAGAAAATTGGTTCCAATAATTTTCCCTCTCAAACAATTTTCATTCGCATTAGATCCACTGCTTTCATCCTTTTAGATCCTGGATATTAAGCATTATTTATTAACATCTGTAGTTTGCGATTTTTTTTACTAGGAATCCAATAAAAAGGATTCGCGCGGGGACAAACCCACAAACCGGAAGGATTTTCTGTATTAGGTATCTGGCAAAACTAGCTCAAGGTTTTTACGGCACATTAAACTTAGAGCGCGACCTCAACCGCAGTTATCTCTTAATTTGGCCATAGCTTGGGAAAAACTTGTGTTATAAAAGGTTGATTAGGGTTACATTCAATTGATAACTTCCCCTAAGACTTTTATAACGACTAGTAATAAGTATCACAATTTTTTTGTATTTCTTGGGCATTAACTATGTAACAATTTCTAGACATTTTGTTTTGAAGAGTTTTAATTTTCAATGTACTATCGTTACTTAAATTTTAATTTTTATGCTACCGGTTTCGACACATCCGTGTCATTCACTAGCAAACTTAAAATTCAAACTTAAAAATTTTAAGTTTGCTAGTGAATGACACGGATGTGTCGAAACCGGTAGCATAAAAATTAAAATTTAAGTAACGATAGTACATTGAAAATTAAAACTCTTCAAAACAAAATAGTAATAAGTATTCGGCTTCATCCAAGTTTCAATGTTACAGTGGCAAAATCATCGTGTTTATTGAAAAATTCAAAATTACGATGCAAATACCATGGCGTCTTATTCTATTTTTTTCGTATGACCGATGAAATGGTCTAAATTAAAATCCATATTTTTATAAGAAAAACTCTCTTTTTAACTTTTGAAGGTTAATCCCATCAATGTAATATATCATTGAAGAAGAAGATAACAATAATAATCAATTTTTTTAAAATATGAAAATGAACAAGACACAGACAAATAATAAAAGATAACGGTCGCAACTGGGACTCGAACCCTGAACCTTACGTCTTACCGGGACATACACCTCTACCAATTGGGCTACTGCGATCTATTATGAGACTGTCGTAATTGTCAACTTCATATTTCAAATTTCAGAATTAACAATATTATCTTCGACTAATGTTTTTTTTCCAGTTGCGACCGTTATCTTTTATTATTTTTCTGTGTCTAGTTCATTTTCATATTTTAAAAAATTAGATTATTATTGTTATCTTCTTCATCAATAATAAATTAAAATCAATCAAAATGCTGTACAAATTTCATGATGCCTGCGCACACCGTTCAAGGGTGTTTGCCGTTTCAGATATCTAGGAAACATATATTTTGCTAAAAAAGCGTCACCACCGGCAAAATTTAAATTTAAGTTAATTCTTAGAGGTTATGGTTTATGGTGCTTACTATTGTTTGCCTTTATGAAATATAAAAAATAAAACACTTATTTTGTTTAAAACCACGAGTTTTTATTAATTTATTTCACCGATCGGTTTCGCTTTACTCAAGCATCATCAGGGTACAAATTAATACTAAACAATAACTACAAAATGTGTGCTTATAAATAAGTATAGAAGGAGACAACACGATAAAATTATTACAAACAGTGAGGATAAATTTACACTAATACGAGTGAATTGGGAAAAAACTAACAGATAATTATAAACTAAATAAATCGGTTATTGAAAGTGACAAAAGGAAATTATTAATAGATTAATGGGAACAGACCTAATATTGGGCTACTTGATACCTCTAATTGATTTATAAATACAGGACAATTATTGGTTTTTACTGCTTTTTAAATTTCTAATAATTCAAGATTAATTAAATGGTTACCATGCCCACTTTAATGGAGAATTTTAGGACCCGTGCTATTACAGAAAGTGTGGTCCTTATTAATCAGGTGATTAGCGAATTCTGAAAATCCGTTGTTATTTAGACAGCGAAGGTGTTATTTTATCCTAATATTGACATGACGCGTTGTCTTGCCGTTATAAAACTCTGAACAATTATTAGAGTCCAGTTTATACACTTCCGAATGACTCAGTTTGTCACCTACATCTTTACAATTACTTAGAAATTTACCTAAATTATTATTGGTATAAAAGGCCGGTCGAAATCAGAAGGAAGGCTTTTCACACTTAAGGTAGAAAAATTATTGATGAATAAAATTCCCCGATATTGGTAATTTATATAAAATAAATTTGAATTAAAAAATACTCTCTACATTGCTAGTTTTTAGCGTAAATTTCTTTTACAGGACAGTTAAAAATAATAAACGTACATAGTGTCTAAATATATAGATTAATTAAAGCATATGAAATGGTTTTCATTTAAATATGAACGCGTACTTTTCTGGATGAGGTTAATTATAATCATGCAAATTACTTTTTATTCCCTGACAGGAAGGTTTTTTAATTACAGTTTTTAGCTTTTATATAAAACTTAACGATGCCGCGGGATAAAATAAAGTACCTACACTAAAAGTAATTATGAAAATTGAGTTTGTTGTCCCGTGCCAAATTTCCACACGCGGTTGACCCTTTTTGAGGATGCAATTCATTTTTCATATTGTAATCACATTCACGCTTTCATTAAGGACCTTTTTAAGGTCATTAAAAGTGGAATTCATTACATTCTCATATAATTAAGTACCAAGCAATACGATATAGGGTTCCATGTTTTGTGTTCACCACATGAAGTTGTACTTTAGGAAGTAAGTACCTAGATGTTTGGAGCTAAAGGAATATATCGAATACAAATTATTATTGCAGAGGAGATGTGAGATTATTTTCTGGAACGAAATTTCTAGTTTTTTATAAAATTTATCATGTTAATTAGAGCATGCTGAGGTCAGAACTTGGTGAATTTTTAGAAAATACCAAAGAGTACCGACATCGCGACAGTTTGCTACGTTGATATTTTTGCGGCTGGCCGAAAAGCGTCTACATCACAGTACAAGTGCAGCATTGCCATCCGAATTATGAATTGTAGGTACTAAATCGTGACTCATGTGAAGTCACCATTCCATTTGTTTTACACTAGTTATTAACTTCATCATTTTTGAAGATATCAATTTTAATTTTGCTGTCTGAATAAAATCCCCTTACATCAAAATAAAAAAAAAACATAATGGCCATTAAGTAGACAATATTATTAATCGATGGTCTTCACTACGGCAAAAATGGCCCTCAATTAAATGAGTGAATAGACTGATTGAATTCCACGAGTGGAAAGTCAGCTTACAGAATAATCCCGGTGAAATATCACAATTCAAAATCGAAACATCTAAACAAATATGTTTTTACTTGCAATGTTCAGTAAATATATTTGTTCGGCAGAATTTGAATTTCCAGTCTTCCTCTTTGTCTTCTCCTTCCGCACTCATTTCCTTCAACCAGAAAATATTCCCCAAAAATGAAGCTTGGAAATAATTTTTAATATTTATTTTTCGGAGACTGGATTCGATATTAGTATTTCCTATGATCGTGGTTTAATTGCAAATTTATTCAATCGCTAACTGCCAGCCATTAGGGAAGTGTTTCATTTGTACATCTCGGTGACACAAAATAAAGTATTATTGAAAGGTACAGAGTTCATACTCAAAAACATTCATCTGCGAGCCCACGCCTCAATATCAAGGTCTTACCCTAAATAACCTCTTCCTTGGATATCCTTTCAGAGGGTTCCACCCCGTGTCACATGTTCCAAAGGTTGTAACATTTTTTTTGGTTAAAAGTATGATGAAATTGATGACGGCGATCATTCATACGTAAACGATTACCCTTCGATGATGAATGCGATGCTAGGATATTAAATTTTAGTTTAGCGAGAGAAAACATCGATCAAACGTAACACTTTAAAATGGGAGCTGCCAACTTACATTGTATAAAAACTTCGTAGACTCTCGAACAATAATGATCGTGTTACGAAAATAGTTTTTGTTATAAAATTTATGTAAAAGGTTCAAGGGAACAAATACTATTTGTTAAATTTATTCAACACCTCAGTAGTGAACTCTGATTCTATATACTGGAAAAAAACTAAAAATGCGATGGTTTTTTGAAAGAATTGAATTCCTCTATATATTTTCGGGATAGACTTTTAAACACCACTCCAAATTACTGATTCCATTTCTATAAATTATTTAATAAAAGATTCTGTTTTACAATAACATTTTTTCAACGTTCCTTTACAAGTTAGCTACTAGGTACTTTTCGATAAAATTATAAGAATTCAATATGTTATCATATTTTCTAGTCTACCTCCTTTCTACCTACCTCCCTATCATTAGTGTTCTTGGCAGAGTTCGATTTGTTTTCTCTGTAAAATATCCGCATTATAAGTAAAATTCTATTAAAATAGTGATTTTTACAGTTTTCTAATAATAAATATTATTTAACCTGGAAATTATTCGTGCATATTTTATAAGTATTTATTTATATTCAAATCAATGCATATTGGATAGATAACCGCTAATATTTTCCAAAAAAGTTAAGTATGTATTACTATTATTAACACGTGGTACATTGATTTATGGGATGTAATTTAGTCAACATAAACTCATTCTCTTCGGGGTAGTTATTGGAAACTACAAAAACTTCTTTGAAAAATTTTCAACACCTAAATATTATATAGATATATTAAAGACTTCGTGCCAAAATAAACTCAAGACGGCCTATAGAAGAACAAAAGAAAAACGGTCAATTTTTTTAAATCAATAGATTTTAAGCATTCATAATATCTACAGCAGATTGATTGCAAAATTAAGTGAGTCGGTCTTAACATTGATGGTACATACCAATTCAATAAGTCAACAAAGGTATGTTTTTGTAAATCATGTTTACGTTGAGAAATAAACACAGTGTATTAATTAATTTGTTTGTTTAGTATTTAATTTGAATAATTCTATTACTTTGTTATTAAATTTGATAATGTCTTTGATAAGAGTTGTTGACAGTAATAATTGTGTTTGATAGTGCCTTTGGCCTTGTTTACATTTAAATAATAATGTCTTCAAAGGGTGAACGTCTGTAATACGAAATAAATATAAATAAACTGGGCAGCAAAAATTAACCTTCTTTATTCTCAAATAATTCGAGTGATATAGTTAATGAAAATCTGTCAATGCTCTAATTTCATGAATGTTAAATTATGAATCAATACAAGTACCTACTACACTGTTTTGTCTATAAACTATCCGTTGCCAATAATGTCGATTACCATCTGATTGATTGGTTGGTTTACTAGTTTACGTACTAAATGAAATTGTTTTATTTGAATCATGGCGAACGAGCAATGGTTACGTTTTGCATATCTGTGGGGTCCCTTTTTCCATTTAAGCATTTTCCACTGCAAAAAGTTTTAGTATTTTTCAATGATTTTTTTAGAATACTTTGTATGTAGGTAGTTATGAATATACTAAGAGAGGAAACTCCGTACAGCATTATTTATGCAAATAGTTGTGCGGAAATCTATCCAGAATGCAAAAATATAAACCAAAAATGTATGAAAGCCGAGGTAGCATAACTGCATATCCCTCCAGAGTCGGAAATTGGCAATCATCAGAACCATTTGCAATTTATTTACTACGGCAAGATATAAATGCACCCAATCCTATCAGCCTTTCAATTCGTATTTATTGAGAGAGGAATATTAAATGCTTTCAAACATTATCTGTTCTATTTATGTTACTGAAAATACTATGTAAATGAAATGTGAAATTTGTTATTTTTTTACAAACTTATCTTCGACTGCCATGATTAATTAAGTAAACCTTTTAAACTGGGATATAATAATGTACGTGTCTTTACCATCATTCACACATTTACACAATAAGTTTTGACCACGTATAAAAGAAACAGGGAGACCGGCCATGAACCATTTTGTATAAAACCGCGCGAACAAAAATAAATGGTTTTGAAATATTATTAAAAAAAAATCAGATATACCTAGATTCGCTATATACAAAGGTACTATTTTTTGGTCATAATAATAACAATGATTGGATAATTTGTAGAGCGCCATTTTTGTGAGACATCACCTTAAGAGGCTAGACTTTGAAACACACGCGGAACACCCGCGTCTGTCATTCTGTCCCGCTCACAATAAGCTCGCGCACACTTATAATATATGCGAATGCGAAATGTGCGAATGAGACAACGCTCAAATTTACCTACAGAAATCGCTCGAAAAGGGGTTTATGGAGAATACACTTTTCTACACCGAAACTTTCACGAAATTGAAAATTTTAAATATATATATTTTTAAGAAAGAAGAAGCTACGTCGGTAGCTTTTTATAATTCTTTATGAGAGTTGAGTTAGCAGCACTTTTTCCTTAAGTAATATTTTTTGATAAATCGTACATGTTTGACAGTGAATGTTTACGTTAATACGAAACGCATCGAAAATTCGAAAACATACCGAGATAGTTTTCACCCTTTAAAAGGCAGTATAAAAAAAATATATTCATTTTATGCAATTTTCGATGTAGAAAAGTGTTTTTTCCCGGGCGTCCTTTTTGTATGGGCCGAAAAGCGAAGTCTATCATCTTAAAGGCGCTGTGGTAGTATAAAACTTTGAAAACGTGTATGAAAACCATTTCATTTTCTAAATACCATTTTTTTAAGTGAAGTCAAAAGTCATGTCAGTTCATTTCTCTCAAATGTTCCCTCCTTATCGCTATTTTCGGAACACCCCTAGTTAATTATTAAATTCTTATTACTTGATAAATAACGAGATTATTCCAGAACAAAATATTCAATTACTTGTTTTTATAGTATGTATAAAAGCGACTGTTTACATTACAGTTTGCAGATAACGATGTCGGGAGGTTAAGGAGTTACCTAAAACTTGTGTTTGACACGCTGACCGCCAACAGCTAAGCATATTTTCTATTTGTTTGTATTTAGTCGGCAGACTTTTCATTAAAGGCAATAATATAATGCTTTGTATTACTGAACGCCATAACATTATAAGATTACGTCAATTAAGACGATAGACTTCGCTTTTCGGCCCATACAAAAAGGACGCCCGGGAAAAAACACTTTTCTACATCGAAAATTGCACAAAATGAATATATTTTTTTTATACTGCCTTCTAGAGGGTGAAAACTATGTCGGTATGTTTTCGAATTTTCGATGCGTTTCGTATTAACGTAAACATTCACTGTCAAACATGTACGATTTATCAAAAAATATTATTTAAGGAAAAAGTGCTGCTAACTCAACTCTCATAAAGAATTATAAAATTATAAAAAGCTACCGACGTAGCTTCTTCTTTCTAAAAAATATATATTTTTTAAAATTTCACTTTCGTGAAAGTTTCGGTGTAGAAAAGTGTATTCTCCATAAACCCCTTTTCGAGCGATTTCTGTAGGTAAATTTGAGCGTTGTCTCATTCACACATTTCGCATTCGCATGTATTGTAAGTGTGCGTAAGTTTATTGTGAGCGGGACAGAATGACAGACGCGGGTGTTCCGCGTGTCGTTCAAAGTCTAGCCTCTTAAAACAACGGTAATAATTATAGTTAGTTTAGTTATAATATTCACTGAGATTTTATAAATTCTGAGCGTTCTGTCAATCACTTAAATTGAGATACCTACTTTTGTAGCATCCTAAAATATATTTAAATAAAATGTGGTCTTTCAATTACATAACTTGTCTCCCTTTAGTCTGCCCTTTAAAAGTACGTAATCCATTTGTATTTATATTTGTTCGAACTTTCATAAAAAAATAATGATCTTGCAAAAAACATAATTCGTCGTTTTAGAGTTTTTAACAAAATGTCAGCTTTTCGGTATTTTATCGAGTTCGATGCTTAAGACTTGTTTCTGAATATTATTTATATTGAGTGGCATATCAGATAAAGCATTGATTTTCAAAGTGGGGGACGAGCCCCACTAGGGAGGCGCGAAGACATGTACAATGGAGCGCAGGCGGCGCTTACGACTCCGGTCGCCGAATATGGGAATTTTCAAGTAATTGGCGAGATTTTAGGGGTTTTTGATTTTAGTTTTTGGGATAAATATTTTTGAGAGTTGGTAACACTGCACCTCACTTCCCGAACCGCACGCGCCTAGCGAACACGTTTGTTAGAGTAGTGAGTGACAGGATATTACTTTCCGAGGGGAGGCGTGGGCATATTCATTTTAAGCAGTAGGGAGGCGTGATATTTATAAGTTTGGGAACCCCTGATATAAAGGTTTCGCGGTTGAGAACTTGAAATGATAAACGAAATTTTGACGGGAATTGAAGTGTTTGGAAATAATTAATGAATTTCGAAAGATCCATTCGAAGAATTTAAATTTTCGCAGCTTATTCGAACTAAATATATTTTGAGTATTGAATGAGAGCTTATTTTCATTATAATTAAGTTCGGACTTTATCAAGTGAAGTGTATATTACAATAATATTATTTTACCAATGATTTTAAATGTTTGAATGATCAATTACGTAAAGGAATTATGGAATAAATTTACGAGATTTAAAGATGAATACAAACTTTTTTGTTGTATTTTAATTTTAAATTATTCGACTTTTTTTCAATTAATTTTGGTCTTATTTTCTTATCAAGTTTTGATGTCAAAACATTCAATTCCAGAAGTAATATTGATGGCTATTTTATATTCAAGTCAATGTCCCCTATTCGATCAATCTTCTCGTATCTCCAGATTGAATTCTTCCGTCCATGGGGACGGAAATATTTTAAATTAAAACTTGAAAATATAAAAAGCCCCGACTGGATTTTGGTATTTTTTATGTGCACCACTAATCTGATCATAGCCAACTTAAGGCGAACTTAACGTGAAACCAATTTTTTAGGTTATTCTTTACTACGAATCGGTTTATATTATTACACCAAAACTTATGTTTTACATTAATTGAAGCTTTTACTATAGATTCGCTTTAGTAGAATTAAAATATTAATTACTTTACAAAAAATATAAAGTAAACTACTAAAAAAAAATCATTAGAAATCAATGAACAATCAGCAATTTTATCCAATAATTTAAACACACTATTCGATCTTTTTCTCTGTTAATTATTTTTTCTAAATGTTATTAACAATATTTTTTTCAAAAAGTGTATGTAAAAATGTGTGTATCTATATATAATGTAATAATGTGTATATTTCATGTACCTCTCTCAATTAAAAAGTAAATGTTAAAAGAACTCGTTGATAACTGATATAAATATTCTTTTATTTATTTATTGTTTTTGTGTTTAATTCGTAGAACTCTATTTAATTTTTTTAATTAAATTTAATAATGTTATTAAGTTCTGCAAGTATTTTAGATTTGTATTTTTATTACAGCTATTTCAGCCTACAAGACCATTTTCAAACTGATGGCTTGTGGTGGAAACTGTGGTTAACTGTGGCTGAAACCATATTATAAAATTTAATTTCAAATTAAAATTTTAAAAAAAGGTATCAATTGGTTTAACGGGAAAAAATGTAAATACATAATAAAAAAGTACAGAAAAAAATAATTAATCAATTTATTTGCTAATGTAATTTTTTGGTGAGCATTAGTTAAATTCATTTTGTACACCGTGTTCACAATCATGGTTTGATTGTGGTATTGGGTATTGACCGGACATCCTAGAATGAATCACCTACTAACTTAGAAGCAGATAATCCGGTACACATGTTAGCATGTCAGCCATATCAAGAATGGGTTGCCGAATGGAGTTTCCGGATTTAGTGGTGAACATATGTCCGGTCGAAGCCTTCCTATCCAATCCAATGGCTTTCCTGTAATATTGATGCAATAATCAATATATATATACCCACCCCAACTTTGGTACCAGGGGAACTGTAAGTACAACTACCTATTGGGAGGGACAGGACAAAAAATATAATGTAAATATTGGACCTGCTAGGTTACCACTGGAGCGATTTCGGTCAAAAAATGGACCACATTTTCCTACTATCCGTAAAACATTTTTTTTTTCAAATGTTCCCGCATCCTGCAGATAAGTTATTTGAGAACTAAAACTCTATTTCTATTAACGATCAAAAAATGTTACTGTTCGTCGCTTTAAATCCGTCGCAGTGTTCAGTTGAATTATCAGTTTAATATTTTTTTCAAACCGCTAGCTGTCAAAATCTGTAAAATATCGTAGCTATGTGGTTTTTGGTCGCTTTTTCTAATATATTTACATACTAGTGTAATAGTGATTGAATTGTCAATGTTTTTAACCTGTTTATATGTCGAAAATATTCAAAATAAAGTGAGTTGTCTTAAAAACAGTGGATTTTCGTTTTTAACTTCGCAATTGATTGCTCGTAATGGCGATCTTTGCAAATGGATATTTTTCAATAAATAAAGCATTAATCGAGTTAATTCTTATTGTACAATAAAGATAATTAATGTATCTATGTGGTGTATTAATATTTCCAATAACGTTTCCCAATTTGCCATAAAAACGCTCATATAAAACAAAACAACATTTTTTTAACGTCTCTAGGTATTGTGAAGAAAAACAAGTTTATAAAATGCGTCTTTATTTTAACCCCTAAGGTAAAATCTGCACGTGAATCATTTTAGATTTTCTGAATATTGTATTTTGATCTAAACAACAGGCTCATTTTAATAACAGTATAACTACGGTATGTACTGCTTGGAGTACAAATTATGCTAACCTGAAGATGCAAGTTTTGGTATTTACCTTATTACTTATTATCTTCCCAGTATGGTTAATTCACATTATTAAAGGACGTGGGTATATCGTATTTACTACTGACCTAATTGACAAGATCGAATACAGTTCAAAAAAATTCGTTATAAAAATAACAAAGTTGGAGTTCTTAGTAATCATCATACATAATTCTTCATAATATTATTCTCCATCCCAACATTTCCGTAAACACGATCATCTCTCTCAGGGATTCTTAAACGGTGAAGCCTGATATATATTACTGCACTACGTTGTTTTTTTTTAATTTAAGTGCCAGTCAGGAAACCTCCCTTTTTCTCTTCTTATCATTGTAATCCAAGAAATGAAGATATATATACCAACTCAGATCAGACCATAGGATGGAAATTCTTCTTATCTACAGTAAAATTTCTACACCAATTTTTTAAAAATCCTTAATAATGCCTGACTAATACCTTAACAACTCCTTACCGATTCCTTAACATTTAAACAATGAGACAACCGGCAGCTGGATATTGGGTAATGTCCGCTTACGTTCGGTATAGAGTCATTCGTGCCAATTCTCAGGCGTTCATCTTCCCTTATGAGGTTTTCCGCCTTCAGTAGTTTTTCTGCTCTTTTAGCACTTTTAGAACGCTTCCGCGGGTCGGGTCGGGTTCTGGGTACGCCACTCACTCTTTGTTTTATTATTTTTTGGACCAACAAAACGCCTTTGTTTTTAACGGCGAAATTATCCCTAAGTAACTTGTTGTCTGCGTAGGTTCATTGAAAATATCATTCAAATTTGACATTTATTCTACATAAATAATCGTGATCAAATAAAAGAACAAAGCGCTAATTAAAATTCTCTTATACAAAACGGACCTTTTTAGTTGAAATAAATATATTGGATAATATTTGCGTTTGAGAACCTTTTCGTTCGACATAGAATTATTTTGAAATATTATGTTTATGTAAAAACACAAATTTATCTACAACCTTTTTTACCGGACCAGTTTAAAATCTAGCAACGAACATAGAAAATATAATATAATACACACTCACGAAAACTCCCTCCCTTTATTATAAGGCATTAACCCACTTTCGTTTCCTGGCAAATATTCATAGCAACACATCTTGTAAATACTGAGTTTACCAAACTTCACAAAATACATATTAATCGTTAGTTAAGTATATTTATACATACAATGAATTATCCACATCAGTTTATATGGGGTGTTAAGAGACGTACCTACCTGAATTACTTCAACCAGTGATTCCTCAGCTTTTGGAATTAAAAAATTACCTAGCATTTTGGTATCGAGTGACTTTTTTTCATCTTTTACCTACCATAAAACAGTAAGTATTTTACAGTTAGGGTCGGGGTGGGTTTGGGTGAGTGACCAGTTTTATGTGAGTTTTTTTTTTTATTTGAAAATAAATCCAAAAAATTTCACTGGAGACCAAAATTATATGTACATAATTTAATTCAAATAAGGTCAAGAATCGCTGGTTGAAGTTTGTCATGTACGTTCTTTAATACCGTATATAAATACAGCTTGTATTTCTGCAATTATATAAAACGTGGCGATACTAGCGCCCATTTCTAGAAGTTATGACGATAATTTACTTCAAACTGGCATGATAACCTTACGATCGATATTTTTTAAATATGTTAGTCAGTTTTTTAATTGTACAATGTTTTATCTTACTTAAATCTCACAAAACTGATCAATCAGTTTGATTGTAAGAAATCTCACATTTTTTCGATTTATTTGCTTACCATAATATAATTAAATGCTTGATATTTTGGGGCATAAAACATAATAATTACTTAATAGTATAATATTTAATAATAAAATACATAACTAATTATTATAATGTTAAGTACGTTTTATAAGTTAATCCGTAACTATTGACTCCGTATCCTATATTTGATTCCCCTAATGCGTTATTAATACAGTATAATATATTTTTTTAACAAAGTTTTTTAGATGGTAAAATTTCCCTAATATGGATCTTAATCTATTACATACATTTTCAATATGATTTGACCAGTTAAAATTGACATCTATTGAAAGACCAAGGTATAATATTGGTACACTCGTTCTATGTTTGGACATTTACACTTAGAGATTGGTTTTTGTGTGAAACAATCATTTTTTTATCTGTAATTCTTCATCATGACAACTTGCATATGGTGAGTGTTTAAGCATATATTTTGTTTTTTTTTGCGTTAATAATAATGCCATTGTCGTGGGACCATTTAATTATGTTATATTCTTAAAAAAAAATATTTTTTGGATTTCTCTGCAAACATGTAACATTTACAACGTTTGGTAAACTGTTTATTTGCATTACATAACATGTAGGTCCCGATATCGACCCTGTTGCTACTCCAGTATTTGCTAGCATTTCATCACTTAAAATTTCGTCAATTTTTCTATTTAACATGTGGCAATATCTCGATCAAAAAGGGAAAACGACCTCTGTACCAAACCAACTACGCATTTGCTAACTCCTTGCATTATTAAATTACAAAAAGTTGTTTTCTTTCATAAAACCTCAACGCTCCCAAACGAGGAGTTAAATACACCTACTTGGCTTGATGCGTCCCGCTCCGTATATTTATTTTAAATTAAGTTTACTATTTTAGCAATTTATACCTAAACATATTCACCACACCATGGACAAAATCGAAATAAATATGTCTTGTAAAAGTTTGTTTGTTTACGACTTTTTATGCTGTAATGGAATCTCTTTGTGAGATAACAAAGAAAAAGGGATTTGAAAGAAAATCTGTATTGTAAAGCAAACGAAATAATTATTATTCTCTCCCTTTGATTTTCACATCCGCATAAATGTTTGGAATCATCCCTCGAATGAAAATCATTAAATCGCAATTCAGTGATGGTGTCATTGTGTGATTAATTGTAGACTCGAGTGTTATTCCCCAGCCGGGTTAATTTAGAGCACTATTCATTATTGTAATCGGCTTGTAACTTCTACTGTGCCAAGTGATAACTAGCTCATTTGAATATTCAAGAGAGCCTTAACTTCTAACTCAAGCCCCATCCGTACGCAATCGCAGCTCGCATGAAATAAAAGCTCCTTGATTTAGTTACGAGAAGAATTAATTAAATCATTTTCATAAGCTTTAATTAACATACTTTCCTTCTTTTGTTATTGATAGAAATGCAGCTAAAATTAACTTATTCTTTTTGGAATTTTCGAGGAATTTCAGGCAGATGTTGATTCCTCGGAGTAAATTAAATTTACAAGCACCCAATCAACATCAATAGGGAAGACAACATACTTCCTGGTACACGGCTTTGAAGGATGTTCCCAGAAGAGACTGCTGTAGGTCATAATAAGGAACACTAACTAGAGTGTCACGGTAACATTGCTACAAATAATGATTCCATAATATGCTACGCTGATTGATACAGTCAAAGCTGTCTAAAACGTTGAATCAAGAAGGAAGAATGCTTTGTAAATGCTTTTATAATTGTATTATTCATCTCTTGCAATTTTTTTAAAATGAAAAACGTGAACAATCCGCCGATTCCATCTCAAAAATAGATTATATTTCAAACTTCAATATCATACTCGTTTGCAGTTATTTCCCTAACAAAAGTTTGAGTTCAGTATTCATTATGATTAAAAAATATACAGAAAGGTTCAAAGTGTTCAACTTCTCTACCGCTTCGGTAAAAGGGTTCATTTTTCGTTCGGTTTGGTTTTATTTAACTTTTAATGCACCAACCGCCCTTTTTTCGGAGGTATATTCAAATACAGCAACAATTCAGCATTATGTTTGTCTTTTAATTTCGGACGAATAATTCGCTTCATAGCAACAGCATTATACATTTTCATAAACAAGAATTTAGAATTTCCCCTGTTCATGTGCCACAAATCGTGTTTACTCCCTAGTCATAACGGATGTGGGAGCCATTCCCAGCTAAATTTGACAATCAGTGAGCAATTCCTAATATATAGAGATATGTTTGTGTCAATTAAACGTGGCTTTCTCGGATCCGGCTCTGGATTAACTCTGCTAGTGGTTACACTAAGAGTCAAATAGCAGAGTTAATCTGAAGCCTTTATTATTCGCTTTAGCTTCAATTTGCTTGATCTCTCAGGGCTGAATGGGTATATAAATAAGAACCTTCTAAATACACACCTACATATTCTGTACACGTGAATAAAACAAGGTTTATGGCTGAAAGGTAAAGAGCAATACAGGTTTTGATTCTATTGAGATTCGACGAATCGAATATCCCTCAAATATGATTTTAATGTAGGTACCTATAATTTGATTCCGCTATACATTTTTTTAAAATATTTTTAGTAGATATTTAGTCCAGTCAAGTTAAACATGAAAAGGGGGTCGTGCTTGCAAAAGGTCCGATCTTTCTGAATTTTTTGTATGTTGTTAGGACCTAAACGAATATTAAAAAAACAGATTTGCAATTTCCAAAGTGCTGTGCGAGCGGCGGTGTACCCAAAAAACCATGAAATTTTCGGACTTTTTTCAGTTTTTGCTCAATATCTCAGTGAAGGAAGGGTCTGACCGGTATAATTATTCAACACTATTTTAAAGTAGACTAAATTTTCTACAATTTGAAACTAAAGGGAGTTCTATACAGCAATTGGTTTTTAAAATACAGTTCTTCGAAAATCAACAATTTTTTCCAAAAAATGATTTTTTCTCGAAATGTTCACTTATTTTGTGAAATATTTTCTAAAATACGATTCCCACCTCAAATATTATATGAAATCAAGTTGAAGTAAATTTAATTAGCTTTCATTTGAAACCAAATTGCTACCTGTAGGCCTAGCGGTTCTCTCAAAAATTGCAGATAACCAAAGTCAAAGTGAGTTTTGGGAGAAATGCAAATAAACTGATCTCACGTCTTTTTATGGCTTTACTTATCAAACAGTTACAATTTATTTATTTTTGTTATTGTTAACAAATTGTTTGATGGAAAAAGAATAAGATAATTTACCTATCGGAAATTACGTGATCATCAAACATTGTTTTATATACCTACATACTAAAATACTTACGGCACGGGCTAGGGCTCGCATGAAAATGGTGTCTCGAAAGCTGTGATGGACGCTGGGAGAGGCGTCCAGTCTGCAGTCGGGTCATCTTTATCGTGTACCATGCACAATTTGCCAGAGGACTGAGCAGTGGAGTCCAGCCTTTCTGCATCTGCACAGCTCCCAGAGCACCCTTTCTTGCATTTACATGAAATTTTTCGCAGAAGTGCAGGAGGTGCGGGATTAACGGTGGTGGGGATGGGGGTGAGTCCCTGAGAAGAGAGCTTCCACCCCCAATCAGTGGGATTCTAGTTGACACACCGCTACTTCTACACTTGGAGGTAGCACCTTGCTGCATGGTGGCCTGCGGCATATGGCCTGTGGCAACGGGCGAGGCTTATGCTCGTTGAAGTGACAAACGTCTTATATCTCAGGAAATCCAAAATATCCCTCGCGATGTCACCCCCATATGAAGCCACAAAGCACTTGATGTCTGCTTCTCTCACGGCTTTTGGGGTGAACGAAGGATGACCTCCACTTGCTCAGCAAGTGGTTCACTCTTGCTCAGGAGTGTGGTGATTTTGGTCTTTCCTTGGCCAAACGGTGCTGTGATAGTATCGCACCCGGTAAACGCTTGGGTGAATAGTATATAACGTCCCTGCACCCCTAGCACAGTCGATCGATATGAAGTTACCGACCGATTGTCGGTAACTTCTCATCGTTCCCTAGGACAACTGTAGATCGTAAACGAATTGGTGACAGTTTACAATGACTACCATGCTAGCACCCCTGGTGGTTGTAGCAGGTCGTAGAGTAGTGACAGCAACCAGCTTCGCCCTTCGTGCTCTTCTGTACGTAGACTTTTGTCTCTTTAGCGCCTAAATCATTGAGAAGAACGAGCAGGTCGGCGTCTTCTCCCACTAAAGCGCCGTTTGTACTTCATTTGATTTGTACTTCACTGCTGGAGGTCACATTTTGAGCAGAAACATAGTTCTGCATACGTGGGATGTTTTTGTCTCGCATTACTGCTCTCGGGCGCGTCACGCACATAATGCCTTCCATCTCATGAAATGTGTTATCACCATCTAGGGTGTTAACGTTCACCTCCGTAATGTCAGAGACAAATTGGATAAAATCTTCTTTTCCTATTGGTGGTGAGGATTCATCTCGCAAGATCGCCGAAGTTTCAAGCTGCACAGCTACTGAATAAGAACGGGATAACCCCAGCGCAGCGCACATATTTTCGGTAAAAGTAGGTATTAATTCCAATCAGAAGGGAGGAAACAAAAGATCGAGTTCGTACAGCACTATCAGAGCATGAGAAAATAACACACACTTCTTCTTCCATATTTCAAGGAGGCCACGCATGTTTTTGAGAACAACAGTCTCAAAAAATAGCTGTACTGACTCAGGGATGACAGAATCAACATTGTTGAAAAAATCCTCCGAGGTGGGATACTGACTGGTTTTATACACTTGTGTGCGGGTATCTTCAACGATGATTTCTGCTGCTGCCTTCACAACTCTCAACCGCTCTTGCTGCACACCGCCTTTTTGTTCCTTGTACCAATCATCATACAAAATTTTATGGCCGGTGTTTATGAAGCAGACGAATGTCCCTTTGTTGGAGCTAAAACGTTTTTGAAGGTAAGTTTTCGCTCTTCGGACATCAGGGATACAATCACCCCTAATTTGCTGCAGAAGGTGTGATAAATAAAAATGGCATTCATCACTGTTTTCCATTAAGTAATCGTCGACGATACCCTCTCTTATTCCCAGGAGCAGGTGGTAATCTTAATAGGCTCACGTAGCACAATCTGTGGGTCCCGTCTGCAGAAACCAGGTCGCCAATGGCGAGGAGGCGCTCCTCCAATCGTCACTGCTGAGCTGAGTGATAGCATCACCACACAAAATTCAAATCCCTCTCAAGGTAGGAGCCAGTTTACTTGATAATCTTGTCGATAAAGTCTTCGGTTGGGAAGCAGAATCCCTTCCTTCAACGTTACACACAGCTGTATATCTCTTCCTGGTTGAAATTTTAGAGGAAATTTTTATTTTCTGTGAGACCACGTTTTTGACTCACTTCAATTAGTGTTCGAATTCCTCGTTCTTTGATGATCACAACAGGGCATGTATCAGGACACACCAAAACACACGCTCGGACGGATAGACATTTCGCAACACTCTGAGAGCTGCCCTGGAAGGGCCGGGTGCGGGTAAGGAGGTCAAGGGAGGGGACAACGAAAACACTTGGGGAAAATCCGTCCGTTATCTGCCATTTTTGAATTTTTGAGTGAACCGCTGGGCTTACAGGTACCAATCCGGTCTCAAATCAAAGCGAATTAAATTTACTACAACTTAATTTCATATAATATTTGAGGTGGGAATCGTATTTTAGAAAATATTTCACAAAATAAGTGAACATTTCGAGAAAAAATCATTTTTTGGAAAAAATTGTTGATTTTCGAAGAACTGTATCTTAAAAACCAATTGCTGTATAGAAGTCCGTTTAGTTTCAAATTGTAGAAAATTTAGTCTACTTTAAAATAGTGTTGAACAATTATACCGGTCAGACCCTTCCTTCACTGAGATATTGAGCAAAAACTGAAAAAAGTCCGAAAATTTCATGGTTTTTTGGGTACACCGCCGCTCGCACAGCACTTTGGAAATTGCAAATTTGTTTTTTTAATATTGGTTTAGGTCCAAACAACATATAAAAAATTCAGAAAGATCGGACCTTTTGCAAGCACGGATGTACATCTTGACTGGACTAATTACATTTGTACAAATTTGGGGTAGTCCCACAAAGCTGTCATATGGCAGCTTGTCTGTAGGTTCTACCAATTAAACATTCTAAATATGTTACATAAGGATGTATTTGTAAATACATTAATAGTTTTAAGGAAACATTACAATAGATCACATAGTAATATTAGATCATTTAAATTTCATTTATAAAATATCTCATATCTAACAATATATCTAGGCAGCTACATTAAGATATTCAAAGATACATGAAGTTTTCGTTAATTAACCACAGCTTTATCATTTTAGGGCAGGGTCTCTCATATTTTCAAATTTTAATAACTCAGGTACGGGACATACGTCATTCATGTGTCTACCTACGCTAAATTATCGTGAAAACAAGCTTTTGTGTCCAAGCGGTTAAGCTATTATTGGTTTTTTTGAAAATCACTGGTATTAGGTATTCAAGAGAATCAAGAGTACGGTTTCCATATTTATTTAATATTCGAGGAGTTTTTAGGCCCCTTTCTTCTTTAAATCTTGTGGTATGTGTACCTGTGGGTGTTTGTATATATCATAATATATATTTTTTACTGTTCGTATTCAAGTACTTGGAACCAGACTAACTACTTGTTACAATGTACAATGAAGACTAAACGAATTATGTACGCGTATTTACTTGGGTACATTAAATCAAACTAGAAATATAATGTTTATGTATGTATTAATATTTTAATTCAGGCACAAGTGGTTACAAAACAGAAGCCACAGTGCTCAATATCTCTGTGGTCATGCTTCATATTTTCTTCAAAAACAACATCATACACGTAGTCGTACTTCATACTTCAGTTCGTTTTTATCCAGCAAACTAAAATAATAATCGGGAGAATGGCGTTTTAAAGTTTTTTTACGAAAAAAGCACATACATTTTGGAGGACGTAAAAACCCCTTAAATAATTATTTATAACGAACTAGAGCGACGGTATACATTCATATGAACATAAAATGTGTATGTAGGTATATCCCCACACTTCTTTAATAAATAGTTAACTAAGTAATAATAAACACGAAATAATAAAAATAATAATTCTCCAACTCGTGTCATAGTAAGAATAAACTTAATAATATTTGCAGAAAAACACCTATACAAGACGCCATACTGTTTTTTTTCATATTTTTATCATTTACTAATAGAAAAGTGTTGAATTTACTAAGAAGAAATATAAAATACCTGATGGGTTTTCAGACAGTATCGCTAGTTTCGTATCTTCTCAAATATAATTTTCATTAGGTGCCTAAACAAATTATTTTATCTTTTAAATGGGTCTTTTTATTTTATCACAAAAAATATGTTTTGTTCTTTCTAATAAAAGACAATTTCACAATTGTCTTCCTATGGGTGTTAAATAAATAAAAATAGGAATTTTATTACAGTGAGTTTAATGGATATTTAATATGCCAATATATTTGTGATGAAAGATTGCTTTATTTTTATTTTTTTAAATAAAAGTTTCTCGAATTGCGATAGTAAATTAATATACTCATTTCATAGTCAATAACTTTCTTTGAAATTGCGATAAATCTGTAGTTAGAAGACATTATGGATCATTAATCACTACTTTATTTATGTATTTCTTTTTAGTTTATTTTCTTTGAAATCTGTAATTCAAAACGACAAGAATTGTTATTTGATAATATGAAAACGAAATGATAACATGGACGAAACTTCGGAAAAAATAATATTGTTTTGTCAAACTTCCATGTTCCTCAATTTCGTTGAGTATGCGAATAATTTAGGGTATACACTTTGTTTGAGTCAAGTTTGAAAATTTGATATTAATTGTTTGATATTTTGGAACTCCCTCCGTAATAATAATTTCATTGGATATGCGGTTTTTAATTAAATACCCCAATAAGTTTATCTCGTTAGTTTTTCAGCAAGGAAACTTTCGTCGAATCGCTTTTCTAACTGTGAAATATATTCATGATTCGGGGGAAAGTATATTACATTTTCCTCCTATCTACACACGACTAAATATAAAATAGCGGTTCCACACATATAATATATCCAGAGAAGAAGTCAAATAACAAACTTTGTGCGGTTATAAAAAGATTTATTGAGAAAAGGGAACGTGCTGTAGGTATATTATGCTCCTCTAGAAAGGGGTAAGGAATTTCTGTTTATAGCCAGCAATATTTAGATTATGTATGTAATATTACGTTCGTATAGAAAATTCTCAGAATTAACTAAAGCTTGGCAGGATTCAACATGACTTTTTGAATGGCGTTTTGTTGTGCTACATTCCTATCCATGTCAGAGGACAAGTATTTAGCATAGGCTGAAGGTACTTACCTTTTGCCTCTTCGAGTGGAACAGAGAGTTAGGGCAGTCAATAGAAACATATTGATATGGTGTCTTATTTTTATTTTCATATATACTCGTACTTCGAGCGTTCAAGGAGAAAAATGTTATTCTAAAATACGATCATTCATATTCGTAAAAACGGGTCTGAAGTTCTTACGAACAAATTAACAGGGTTTCAATGTTTATTGGCGTAATTTCGTACGTATACCAACAAATTATTCTTACATTTTCCCGCCAATAAACATTGAAACACTGTTAATTTGTTCGTAAGAACTTCAGTCCCGTTTTTAACCGTTTTTACGAATAAAATTATCGTATTTTAGAATAACATTTTTCTCCGTGTTCATTCGATGTTAGCATATCGATCACGGAAATTTTAATTGTTGTAACTATCTAACTAACCATCACGCCGTTTCTCCGCAGGGTAGGCAGAGAGGACGGACCGCCAAACAACTCGGTCTTGGCACACACTCTTTGCCTCATTTACATTCATATATCGTCTCATACGTACTCTTCTATTTTTCTGACTCTTGACATGGCCTGACTCAAGTATCTAATTCACTTGATCGTGCCATCTCTTCCTCGGACGTCCCCACTTCTGATACCATTCACACTTGCGTCATACATTATCATTCGCTCTACATGACCAAGCCATCTGACGGTCCCTTTCTTAATTTTACTTATTACGCTTAAATCAGCCTTGCATTCTTTGCGGATCTCCACATTTCTCACACGATCATACATGGTTGTACCACACATACGCCTCAAAGATCTCATTTCAACTAAATTAAGTCCACTTTGATCCTTCCCTCTGCCAGTTCCATGCCTCACTGCCAGACAATAAATCCAAAAATGAGTTAAGTGTCTCATTTTTCTCCGTTTTTTTTCTCTTTCTATCTGCGTCATAGAAATATTTCTAGAAAAATAAGTGCCGATGTGGATTTTAAGATTTTTTTTTTCAGAAAAATTTTAAATAAATTAAATACTGTTGTTATTAATGATATTTCCAAAAAAATGTATTCTAAATGATCTTTTCAATGTTGTTTTATAATAAAAATTCATAATTATAGGTCTACAAAAATAAAAGATATAATTTTTTGAAAAGTATTTTCTTTTCACTCTCCAGAACAATTAACATTTTGTCCTTCACAGCATTTCAAATTTTCATGATCGGAAACGGATTGTTATTTAAAAAATGCCGTAAATTGTTTTTAAACAATATGGCTTGTACTTCTTTTAATAAAACAATTTTGCTAACCTATCCCTTATTTTCATCGCCCTCTTGAAAATATACTTCGTGAAGTTAATTTGTTATTTTTTCCCTGTTTGCAGAAGCCAGAACGTGTTCGGCATCGGAATTCCGCTGCAAGACTGGAAGGTGTATACCGCTGACGTGGCAATGCGATAACGAGAAGGATTGTTCCGATGGATCCGATGAAGATCCAGCTGTCTGCAGTAAGTTCAATAATTGAACCTTGTTCTAGAACAATTCTCAGCATATTTACTTAACACAACATGCAATAAATTCAAAAATGGAACAAAGTCATGATGTGAAATTTACTTAATTCAAATACAGAACAATATCATGACGTTACATTATTTCTCTTTTTGCAACATCCCACAATTTTGAAAAGGGAACATAATCGTGATGTAATAATTACTTAATACAAACATGATGTAAATTTAAAAATGGAACAGAATCATGATTTTCTTGGTAAATATTATGGTATTCTGATTTCCGTATTTGTAGTTCAAATAGTGAGAAAAAGTCTCATTCTTGAGAATTGAAATGAGGGTTAATGTCTGTATTGATTCATGGCAACCAACTGAGTTACTGAAAGTAAAATAAATGTAATAAAAATCTGGCATATTCCCTCATGAAAATTGACATATTTTTTTCGGTTTTGGCTTTTTTACTTTGGATTTATAACATGTTACTTAATGTTTTTTTTCCCCTACAAAACAAACATAACAATAATTTTATGAATGGCTTTAATTCTAAGGATACATTACAAAATATTTGCATTTAATCGAAGGCTATACTTTTCATTTTTCTTGTCAACAAGACGACAATGACTAGACAGGAGATAAAAATATACTGAATATTTTGCTTTTACAGATACAAGTTTTTATAAATAACATTAAAAATTTATTAAAAAAAAAAAAGTAATAAGACAAATACTTTCATACTTTCTGGCTGACACCTAATACGGCATCCTTGTCTACGAGCGAAAAACATTGTAGATCTGGTATTGGACACGAAGCTCACAGTTTACCAATCGGTGCTTCGTTCTCCTGCTATCTACCAAGGGATGAACAGCGAGCAGCCTATTTAAGCCGATGCACGGTCTTAAGCCAGTAGATATCACGAGCCTTCTATTTTTAAAACAACAATTTTTTTAACTCATGATGAAAGAGAAAAGGGGCCTTTTTGGCGTAGGCTCAAGTCCTGATACTGGTAGCGAGATGTGTCGTCCTTTTCAGTAAGGTTGAAGAGTGCCTAGGGGAATTCTTTATATTTCGTTCCCAGTCCAGAGTTAGCGCGCTGTAGCGCCCTTCCCGCGAGATTATTTAATTTTTTTTATGTATATTGAATTATTTATTGTTTACTTTTCCTACAATAAAGAATTTGTTCCGATCCCACTCTATGTTTAATATTATTTAATGCATTGGCGCCCAACGTGGGGCAGTATTATAAAGACTTTTTATAAATCACTTTTTTACTCTTTTAAAATAAAATATTTTCTTTGCGAATTGCAAAACAGATTCAAGGGATAAAAATACTTGAATTCTGAAGAATTTTCCAATAAATTCCTTTAGCTCTATGTCTCATATACACAAAAAGTAATTATAACCGGCCCCACAGCGAAAGATGCCTTTGAAACAAATCTTCTTTTCAAAAAATTCGACGTTAAAACCTATTTGATAAATCTTTTAAATACGCGTATAAATAAATCATTATTAAATGGTCGTCAAAGTATTATCTTCGATTGGGTTCTTGTACCAGTTTCGGCAACATTTGACCATTTCATGCAACACATTGTTTCCTTAGGTGATCGCGGATGCCCCGATCATTTCTTCAAGTGTCAAAACGGTTTGTGCATACCGCTATCTTGGCAGTGTGACCTCACTCCAGATTGCTCAGATAAATCAGACGAACTCAGCTGTGGTAAGTCCCAATGCACCAGTGGCCAAAACCGGGGAATTGGCTTAATCTATGGAAATGCATCGTGAATCATTGGGCTTAACAAAAAATAAAGAAGAAATTTGGTTTCATTCTTCTCGTACATTATGCAATATTATAATATATATTTTAAACTTTATATTTATAGCTACTTTATTTATTCATTTGAGCTAATATGTTCATCAAGGGAACTAGCTACACATAATAAATAATACAAGACATCATGTATCGTACATGGGAAAATAATTTTAACATTTTATCTACTTGATGTTTTTAATTGCATGCATTTCAGGAAAATTGAAAGCAGAGCAGCGGAAAATACTCAAATGTTTTCTTATTTACAGGTTTTCATATATTTTTGTTGAGGCTATGAAAAGTAATATATTAAATGCTTTCTTTTATGAAAATTTTGTATTTAAAAACACTTTTTTGTGTACTTAATTTGATAATTTTTAACAAGAATGTATGGAAACGTATTTTTACGGAAGTGATGTGATATTTATTATTCTAAGAAATCATTATTTAGATATTTAAAATGTGGATTAATTTTACTGAGAATGCTTATTTATAATAGAAAATTTCTATAACTCCTGATACTGATAACAACGTTATAATATATTAGCTTATTCTTGGAGTTTTCTCTGATAACCCTAGCGACATTTTGTCTTGTTCATTCACACAAAGGCAATTGCTCTAATATAATTATATCCATTTCGAGAACGAGAAATTTTTCACAATGTAAAAACATTAAAATTCTTAATTGATTAAATATTCATTATTTATTTTCATTGTGGTTAGGTTGTTGAAATAATACGTCAAACGATGAATGATTTGACTTGGTTTTAAAAAATTATGGTTTTTAATTTCACAATTTAATTGGCATTAAACTAATTTAATTGATTAAGAATCTCTTCAAACCAACTTTGATCGTTGGTTTCAGAATCTAGTTCGGACGGTATAAAAAATAAATAATATAAAGTACGGTTAATATAAACTAACAAAAAAAATAAAAATAAAGTACGGTTGCTATAAACTATTTCGTTTTAAATTTGTTAAAAGTTCAGACTTATACAAATTTGATTCATGGGTAAAAATTATTTAAAATCATTTTTTTAACCAATTGACACCTCAAAACTATTGGTATGATGAATCAGTTTGTAGTGTTTTTTTGTATGTAAACAAAAAGCATAAAAACAATTTATTTAAAACAATATTATCAAATAATATTCACCATATATATTTTTTAATTTATTGAAGTAAAACTTTTTTAGGACTTTTAGTTTTCTGACGGAGATAATGTTTTCAATCGGAAATGACGTTCGGATGTCGATACAATTATTGTCATAACTGTTTGTTTTTATTTTTAAAGGGTTCTCGCCTTCTCTACAATATTTTTATAATAAAGTTTTACTTCAACCGCTCGTAAAGGTTACACGCAGTCATTTTTTCAATATTATATTGTAATATTGTTTATTCTCAACGTTGTGGCAGATTTCCGTTCCACGCCTAATGAAACTCAATTTCAAAAGGAAATGCCTCAGAGGCCCTAGCATACTCGCTATATAACGATCGATAGGATAACTATCGGCAACTTCTCGTCGTTCCCTAGCATGACTACAGATCGCCAACGAATAAGTGTCAGTTCACAATGACTAAGTGTCCTTAACATATTCGATATCAACTGTTGTTTGTACGTTAGCGATGTGTAGTAGTCCTAGGGAACGATGAGAAGTTACCGATAGTTATCCTATCGATTGTTATCGAGCGAGCGTGCTAGAAACAGTTGAAACGTGCCTCAGAAACAGTTTGAGTAATCTGCGATTTTAATTCTTCGGAAACTCAATTCAAAAGATTCGCCAATAAAGTTTTGTACTTGGAATTTCTATTTTCTTCTAGCCAACAATTAACACATTTTTTTTATAAACAGACAAAATTTAAGAAGTATTATATAAAACTATGGCAATACAACAAAATAAATATTTTTAGTGCAATGTTGCATTACAAATAAAAAACGTTACAGATTTATGCGTCAACCCATTAGTTTTCGAAATCATTGCAAGACGTTGGATTCTTTCGAATGTTTACACATTAATTAATTTCGAATGTTTACAAATTAATTAATTTCGAATGTTTACAAATTAATTAATTTCGAATGTTTCGAATGTTTACGAAACCTAAATATTTTCGAACCATCTGAAGAATGGTTGGTGTAAGTATAAATATTCTGCATGTTGTGATTGCCATTGGGGGTGCTTGCTTGCCTGTTGCAGAGTCCAAGGCGTGCAATGCAGAAGAGTTCACGTGCAGGGGAGCACCGGGAGAGTGCGTGCCACTGACCTGGATGTGCGACGACAACCCTGATTGCTCGGATGGCTCCGATGAGAAGTTTTGCAGTAAGCACGCGCGACCAAGCATGCGCTTTATATTAACAACCATAGATAGTAGAAACAAGAAAGATATGTCATTAACAAATTTCAGTTCATACCTACCTACAATGCATTACCTTTATTGGTTCGTTGTTGCTTGACAGCCGGCACGCTTCCATGTTATTTATTTATTTATTATTAATTTATTATTAATTTTCAACGCCCGGATGGGCTTTTACATAATAAGTATATAATACAGTGATATAATATATGTAATACAATGTTTAAATAAGAAATATAAACTTATAGCAATAAACATTATAGAAATGGCAGGTATAAAAGTAAGAAAAAAATTATATATTATACTAAAAGAGAAAAAGTAAAAATAAATTAAACTGAAACCAGTTTTTAAATTGCAGATGGCATAAAAATAATAATATATAGTGTAAAATAATATTAGAAATTTACAGATGAGTAAATACAAAAAAAAGTTTACATAACAGAAAAACAAAAGAGAGTAACAAGTTTTTACATTATAGATAAATAGAAATAATACAAAAATATGTGCAACAGCTCCCACATTATAAAAATATGCTACTTACATCAAAATATTATGGAATCTCGGTAACTCATTCCTTTGTTTCTATTATCTACATTCACCACTGTCTTATCTATTCCATCTGTATTTTTTTAATATATTGCTCTACTAACAAAATAGACTTATTTATCTATCCGAAGTTACGTTAATTTATTACCTCTAAAAATTATCCCTTATTGATTTGATTACTTTCCTCAATGTGAACTGATAAAAATAATTTACACATTTATTAAAATATATTTTATTTCTGATTTACTATCTTCTATAAAAAAAACGATAACATGTTTATGTTTGATACATCTTCTTGATAGTAAATACGCAAATAATATGGTTCCAATAATATTTGAATCTTGTATCCCATTGTAATTTTTCTAAAATAATTTTACTGAAACTCAAGAGGGATCATTTTTTTGCTTACATACTATGTTTATTTGTATTTACTTTGGACATATTGGGTATAGCATTGCTGCATTATTAACAATATGCTTTATTTTTGCACTCTAAAGGATTGCACGATTAACGGTTTAATATTAAGATTTTTCTTTTTTTTAATGATTGATAGATACATTGGCTTGAATATTGTTTTTGCTACTTCAGATACCTACGCAGATTACGTGAATATTCTGCAATATAAACAACAACAGCTATATACAAAATTGTATACTAAACGTATTTTTCAGTATTAAGCCGTGTCCAGACGCTTGCCAAACCTCGTCAAGCTTTTACTAGAGTTCGGGGCATTGACTTTTTTTTTTTCAAAAAACGAAAACGAACTGTTTTTTATAAAACGCTAGAAAATTGGCTGTTTTGAGCCAATTTGTGATAAATAAATTTGTGGAATACTACGGTACTAACCTATTTCTATATCACACAAATTGCCTCAAAACAGCCGATTTTTTCCCAAAGTTTGAGAAAACAGTTAGTTAAAAACAGTTCGTTTTCGTTTTTCGAAAAAAAACGTTAATTCCCCCAACTCTAGTAAAAGCTTGCCGAGGCTTGGCAAGTGTCTTGACAAGGCTTTACAAATTTTAAAAGTTTTTTTCGGATTTCAAATGTGGAATAGATAGAAAAAAACTGTTCTAATTACAAAAATTTTAACATCTTCAGTTTCATAAAAAAATCTTTGACAGTATGTAAAAAAACAGTAGGTACCTCAAAAACAAAATGATTCAAAACATTACCTTCTCTGCTTCCAAATAGAACCAAAACCCTCTAACCTGACAGGTAGATATTACATTTTCACCACTCGAATTGTTTCCCTTCAGGAAATTGTAATTACCCGTAGGTATTACCTGTTTTGTACAATAATATCTGCTATCGAGCGGTAGTTATTCTGGGTAGTTAATATGAACAGCTCCTATTTCTCGTCTAGTGCCTCAATCCTATTGTGTCTGCTAATCCCGCAGGGCTCACAATCAGACCGACCTATTGCGGGGACCGACCACCAACCTCACTGCTGCTGCATACTTACTGTAGTTGTTGTGTTGCTATCTACCTAATAACTAATAACCAATACGACCATTACGACTGATTTACTGTAGATTTTCAGCAAAGCAATTGTTGGGTATTTTGGTAAATCTGAGGCAAAATAAATTGTGGGTAGGAACGTTATTCGAAATTCGAACATGATTGTATACATTAGATTGGTGGTAGGTTCCTACCTACTTATTGTAAAATCTTTGCTTATTATTTATATATCATGAAATAACTTGAGATAAAAATTTCAAAATTCGAATGCAAAAAAAATACGAAGGTACCCAATAACCAGTGGCGTGCAGTCCATAAAGGCTGAAAAGCTGTGTCTGTACTCGTATAAAAATACCCTAAGAAAAAAATCATAAAAATAATTTTAAATTTGATAAATTTCAAATCGAAATGTATGTTTTCCATTAATTTTGTAAGGAACTTGTACGCACATTTATTCAGTTGGCCGCAAAAATCAGCGGAATGTCCATTTTCAAATATTCAATTCGCAATATTCATATACCCGAACTTAAACTTCAAACAGCCTGCCACTGCTGGCCACTGCTAATGATTCTGTCACCTTAGACGTTATATACAAGAACAACTTTAACTGGAGAACAGGAAAGTTAATATTCAAAATTCGAACAGGGTTGTAAAAAAAACTTAAAGGTAGGTAGGTACCTACTTACCCTATTAACCATTATAGGGTAGTTACTTCAAAATATTTAAGTAAATTGAGGTTTGGGACAATAACTATCAGAAAAAATAACCTGCTGCTGGTAATATAAAAAAATATTACAAGAATTAATAAAATGTACACAGGATAAGTTCCGAATATGTTTACTACATTCTTGGGATTTCACTGTTTGTGAACATCAAATGTTTGTCGAATGAAAAATGAGTTATTCCAGGAATATAAAATAATGACGCAAACTCATCTTTGCTACAAAACAATTTGTTTACAAAGTTCTGCTGAATATTTTTATTACAACTGCGTAATAATAATATAAATGTGTCTTCAACTTTCCGGTATGAAAAAATTCTCTTTTTTTTCAATTACATTTTTTTCCTTTATAATAAAGGTTCGCAAACGAGATTTTGATGGAAGTGCCAAAAATTCCCGATGAAAGGGAATTCTTAGAGCGTAAAATTTGTTTTATTGAATTTACGTACCGTGCATTTTTCACAATAAACCTACGGGTTTTTTTATGAGGGAAATAGTTGAAATTCGCTACCATCACCATTTTTGGTTTTAATGAAATGTGAAAGAAATATGTTAAACAGTTCAAAATTTAAAAAAAAAAAATTTTTTGCGAACTACTAATAAATGGAAATTTATCATAACTTCTATTTTTAGTTCCGTAATATAAATCGATAGATAATTTCAGTATCGCCCTGGTTGAAGATAACTCTTTAGAATTGAAAAATCACATGTAATCCGTAATTTTTACATAGATTAATAAATAAATAAATGGATTTAACCGTGTTCAGATCTGAACTACCAGGCAACTTCCAAACCTTCCCCTCCCACTTCTCTTTTCTTTCTCAGTCTCACATTCCATTTCACAACATTCCCAATTGGGGGTGGCATTGTTGCTCTAATTCCTTGCATGGGCTGGACGTTTGTGCAATATTCATATACATGTATACCTATATAATAAATTATTTTTAAATACATAATAGATATATATTTTTTGTGATTATTCGCTTCATTCCTTTCGGTTGAATTTTCTATTTAAATTTTCTATTAACAAATACTTTGCTGCCTGCACGTTATATAGGTACCTACTTGTACAATAAAAATTAATAATTGTGTGGATTTAAAAGCATTTACCATCGAATGTATGAATTATTCAGAAAGCATATTATAGTTCTTTAAAAACACCTGAATAAAAAAAATTGCATATGTTTGCTCGTGAATAAAAAATCGGCGAAAAGTCGATATTCATTTTGGGATTTTATTTATCTTTAAAACTTTATTTTTATTTTAGTGAAAAGCATTTTTTTTTTTAAATATTTCCGCAGCCAGTGTTCTTGTCAAATAATTAACTGAAGAGATAAAATAATATTATTTTAAATATGAAACTTAACTATTATGACTACTTTAATTTGGGTGCGGGTATGGGATCTCCGCCCGAGAAACATTTAATGGATAACCAACACCTTTGCCATAGGACATCCCAAGTGGTTCGCTACATTTGGTGACTTAGCAGTCCGGGTTCATGGGGCGAGGTTTGTCACGGTCTTAGTGGTGGATGATTCAAAAACAATTACATAGATAAGAAAACATTAAAATTCAATGCCTAATTCATTTTTCACATAATATAGTTACAAAATAGTTTAAATAAATATTGGTTTTCATAAGATTTATCTGATAATTTTCTTTTGACGATTTTCCAACCCTACTCTGATAAAAATAATTTCCCTATCACGCAAGACATCCCCTTTAATAATATATGTGGGTAGTTTTTGCCCCCCTAATGACTGGGTTTCCGTTTAATAATGCCATATCCGTTAATTCGTTAGGGTGACGTTTGAGGCACCATTAATCTCGGCTGTAACGAGTGACGTTTGACGGATTCCGCCGACCAAACGACGGATTAGAGAAATCCAGAGATGTCAGAAAAGCGGATACCGTTTGTCGCACATTTGATATACGAGTATTATGCGCCGTACTGAATTTTGGACAGTTTGTGATGAATTACAATCAAATCGTCGACCCCCATTGCTGGGAAGTCTACGCATTTGATTTTGAATCGGGAAGTTGTTGGTTCGATTCTCGTTCAGATTTGTCAGGTGACTGTCGTTTATTTGATATTTGCGCAAGAACTCCTTCGTCCTACTTAATATAGAATTTTTTTTGCATTAAGGTGAATGTCAAATGAATTCATATTCTACGCTTTCGTAGATGGCGCTCGTATAGTATTTTTACTTATAAACGCTTTTTACAAGTGATGCTTTGAAATATTAAGAAAAATTTAATGTTCGCGAAAGTACACAAGCAATACGAATATTAACAAATAGTTTTTTAATTAATAAAACTATTTGTTAATATTCATATTGCTTGTCTACTTCGCGAAACAATTTTTTTTTTAATATTTCAAAGCATAACTTGTAAAAAGCGTTTATAAGTAAAAAAATACTATACGAGCGCCATCTACGAAAGCGTAGAATATGAATTATTTTGACATTCACCTTAACTCCACACAGGAGGACTGTGACTGCGAAATTGATTCCTGCGCAACTCAGACAGGTATTTTTCGTTTAATTTAAGCAACAGATTCGTATTATGTGTGTTATGACGTTGATTACTTAGTTAATAATGTTTAATAAACAAATCTAATTTCTTATCAACAATCATGCTTCTATGAATAACAAACTTTTGGTAATCACATAGTAAATAATAAATTTCTTTTGACGTCAATTGTGATATAACTTTGTGGTTTCACAAAGTGATTATGTTAGTTAAAATACATTGGCACATCATTTGTGTGGTTATTATAAAATTATTAAGAGTTTAGATTAGACCTATGTATTTAAAAAATTATGACAAACCACCAAGTGTTTGTTATATCTCTAAAATAGTTTAAAACTCATTGTAATTACTATTGGAAAAACCACAATGATATGATCTTAGAAAAATGATTTTTGTTCTCTTATTCATACGGTACAAAATTCATAGAATTATATCGCTTAACCGCTTGGGCACATAAGCTTGTTTTCGCGACAATTTAACCACTGGAGCGACAGAGCAATTAAAATATTTTTCCTCGGATTGCTAAAGGAAATTTTTCCGCCCACGTTAAAAAAATCATAACTCCGAATTTGAATATGGAGACATACAAACTGATTATAGTTCTATAAAGCCAATGAATTCCCCTATCTTTTACTTACTATCACATATTTGTAGGATTTATAAAAAATATATAATTAAATCTTTAACCTTAAAACATTTTAAAGTATCTAGAGAATATTTATTTTGTTAAATTTTGAATGTACAATATATTATATTATAGTTTTAATAAAAAAATTAAAAAAATAATTTGCCACATTTTGGCAACAAAGTAATCCGTGGTTTTGGAAATAGTGCCATAATGTGGCAAAAAGCGCTCGAGTGGTTATCGTAGGTAGACATAGGAATGATGTATGCCCCGTACCTGAGTTATTAACCTGGAGGCGGGGTAATTTCATTCAATTTAAATAAACACCAGAATTCATTTCATGAATTCATCACTAGTATCCTCCATTGTATCACAACGCCCCAGAGAAAACCTTTTTCCTACAGAACCACCGTCCCCTAATGTGATGAGACATATTTTTTAGGAACCACCCCATTCAACGTAAAGCCTCTTCAACTAGCAATCAATAAGTTGTCCGTGTACAGAGTTTAGGCTGCTACAACTTCAGCAAACATTTTCTTGTGATTAATCAAATGATGAATAGGTATTAAAGTTGTCTAACTTTTTAGACAATCTGGGAAATTATACTTCACTCTACAGCGAAAGCGTGCCGCGACTTTTTAAACTAAAATTGGTCCTTTTTCGGATCAAAAAGTTTGAGTTGTGTATTTTTTTGTTTTAGGTGAAAAGTTTTTTTGTTTTTTTTTTTTATTAAAATACCAATTAAATTCGTAGATATTTCTCGAAGAAAATAAAATGATAACACTTTTTTTTTCATTTTAAGAATTTTCAAATATGTTTCAGAACTTTAACGATTTCTCGAATCATGTCAGAGCAGGTATTAATTACGTACTTATATTTTCAAGTCAATGTATCCATCAATCGCATTTGCTTATTTTTATTTGTATTTAGTGAAATTTATGTATTTTTAATAACAATCTTCTCATTGTATTGAATTTCTTTCAAAATCTTATCGTATTCTTTAATATTTCTGTTATTGATTTCTAATACTTTCCAATATTAAATTTCTGCCTCTATCATTCTTTTGAGATCGCAAATAATTAACGTAGTTTTACATATAATATTAAGAGTATGCTCCAATTTAAGCTAAAATAAATTATTTTTTATGAACATGGTACACACATGTTTATAATTTATTAAAATCTTTACAAGGACTTAAACGCCATCTATCTAAATTATTTGAAATTGTAATAAACAACCTATGCACAGACGAGACATGTCGCGCCGACCAGTTCACGTGCACCAACGGCAAGTGCATCCAGCAGCGTTGGACGTGTGACGGAGACGATGATTGCGAAGATGGCAGCGATGAACAGAACTGCAAGCAGACCACGTGCTCACCGGGTGCCGAGTTCACGTGCAAAAACGGACACTGCATCAACATCCGATGGCGCTGCGACGGCGACTCCGACTGCACGGATGGCTCAGATGAAGCGGTAAACTTACTATATATATATGACAGGCGGAGAGGATATACCGTCTTGATAGAACTCTGTCTTGGCACACACTCCTTACGTCATTCACATCCTGACTCTGGACATACCTAATAAAGTAGTTGATTCACTTAATCATACATTGCCTTCCTCTGGCATCCCCAACTTCTACCATTCACTTCCACGTCATATTATATTCCCCAGTTCTCCTTTCTTAGTTCATCCAATTTACATGCCCAAACTATCTAAGCGTCCCTTCCCTAGTCTTATCCGTTTACCTATGCTATCAGCCGTGCATTCTTTCCGGGTCTCCACATTTTTAAACCCGGTCATATCTGATATGTACATAATTTTACCACACACACCCTTGGAATTTTTTTCATTTCCGCAGCATTCAGTCAACTTCCATCCTTCCATTAGTATTGTGGTGTTCGTGTCCTTCTACTTCATAAGCCATCCGGCTATGGACAATAATATATGGCTCTCATCTGTCCCATGCCGACGTCCGACGATTGTCTTCAAATCGTTAGCCCATATTTTCTGCAAATACCAGCTGCAACCAATCCTTTGTCAAAATTATATGCTCGGTTATCCCACCCTGAATAAAATATTTGTCCGGTACCTGCTAACCCTTCCCAGCCGTGAGCAGTAGCGTGTCTATAAAAGTTGCCTTGCTCAACCTAAACATCAAAAGAAGGCTTTTTTTGTATATCGTATAAATGGTTTCATTCTCCTTCACTGGATATTCGTGGCCACTCTATTAAATATATTATCGAGATAAGAAGACAATTATTATATCCACCTCATCATCCAAAACTCCAAATTACATATATAATTGGTATGCTGACTGTTTGATTGCCTGATTCAAAAACGTTCACATTTTCCTAGGGGTGCACTTACGTCGCACAAATGCCCTCGCCCTGCCTGTTCACGGAGTTCGAGTGCAAGGACCACATCACCTGCATCCACAAGTCTTTCATGTGCGACGGAGATAAGGACTGCCCAGACGGCGGAGACGAGGACCCCATTCGCTGCAAGAACATCACATGTCGCGAGGACCAGTTCCAGTGCAAGGACCGCTCCTGCATCCCCGGCCAGCTGTACTGCTCCGGCACGGCGGAGTGCAGCGACGGAAGCGATGAAGTCAACTGCAGTAAGTACTGAAAGACATTCGAATTTGAAATAAATCATGTAGAGATAAATACTCCTTGCGCTGGTGGCATTATAGCCGACAAGCCGACCGCCTATTTAGATTTATGCAAAAAAACAAATAAAAAGCTTCAGACTTCGACTCCTCCTTTTATAACGATATATTTAAAAATAAATTAACAAGTTATTGTCACAGAAAGAATAAGGATACATAGAAAGGCATACTATTTTATTTAATGCTGCACCATTCAGCTCTCTTTTAAATCCCATTATGATCTGGCAACTGAGAACTCCCCTTCCAACCCATACCGTTTTATCATAAACAAGTTTGAGATCATCGTCTGTTATGCCATTTTTTATAAGTTTCCATTTAAATAAATTCTTCCTCCAACTTTCAGCGACTACCGCCCAGGTCTGCGACAAGAAGACGCACTTCGACTGCGGCGGAGGCATCTGCATCCCGCTGTCCAAGGTGTGCGACAAGAAACCTGATTGCCCCAACTTCCTGGACGAGCCCGCCGGCCAGTGCGGCAAGAACGAGTGCCTCACGGGCAACGGGGGATGCTCGCAGGTCTGCGTGGACACTCCGGCCAATTACTACTGTGACTGCAACCCTGGCTACAAGCTGATGGATAACAAAACTTGTGAAGGTAAGCAATCAACCATACACAGCATTCAGAAAATGCAGTAAATGATCAATTATACACTGGGCCTGATTTTAGTAAGTGTGAATATGTGCTCAATAATTAATATTGACCCATGAATATTTTCTGGGAACTTTCATTGATTATATTTGTAACAAAAACATTTATGATTTAGCAGCATCTATTAGGTTAAATACCATGCTCTCGTGATCTGAAAGTATATAGTCTATTTGACCTTTTTTTACACTTTGTGCACTTTTATTTGATTCATCCAAAGTTATAAATCTTCTATAATAAGGTTAATTAATTTATTTCAGACATCAACGAGTGTGACGATCCCGGAAGCTGTTCTCAAATCTGCATCAATGAAAAGGGAACATTCAAGTGTCAGTGTCATTCCGGTTACATGAGGGATCCGAGAGACGTCACCAGGTGTAAGGCCACTGAGGGACACGCTTCCCTGCTGTTTGCCAGAAGATATGACATCAGAAAGATATCTTTGGACCACCACGAGATGACGGCCATTGTCAACAATACCAAGTCTGCTACTGCATTGGACTTTGTTTTCAGAACTGGAATGATCTTCTGGAGTGATGTAAATGAACAGAAAATTTACAAGTAAGTTTTATTGGCAATATTTTAAATACTTTTCCGTCTATTTAAACCATAAAAAATTACCGCAATTGCTTCTGCAGTACGTTGAAACCCTCCTTTCTTTTAGCAGTGAAAAAATCTACAACTTATCTGTTCCACTTTTATCGATTACCTGGTCAACTATCAACCCATGATTATTTTTCTCATTAAACAGAGCACCAATCGATGAAGGCAGTGAACAAACCGTGGTCATATCTGAACAGTTGATCACTTCTGACGGTCTTGCTGTGGATTGGATCTACAACCATCTGTATTGGACAGACACAGGCAAAAACACCATTGAATTGTCCAACTTGGAAGGAAACATGCGCAAGATCCTCATCACTGACGGAATTGAAGAGCCAAGAGCTATTGCGCTGAACCCTATTGACGGGTAAGCACCGTTTTATAATATATTTATTCTTTTATTGAACTGGTGAAAAACTATGTAGATCCTGCTGATAATAGAGGTAGATCAGTTTGTCATTAGTTCTTTAGATGGTACATATTTTTTTTGGAAAAGAAGTTAAAGCAGTAAACATTTTTAAAGTATGTATAGCCATAGGTAGTATATATAGCATATATACATATAGCAAGCTATCAGTGACATTCATCATTTAATATGACAGCTTCCGTGGTTATGCAATCAGTGGTATTACATTCCTTGATTATGAATTCGAAGATCGCGGTTTCAAATCCCGACATGCACAAGCAAAATTTTATTTGATAAATTTATTATATTTCACAATTTTTTTCTTTTAAAATAATATATAACATATTTGCTGCACATTTTCAAAGTGGTAGAGACTTTCAGTATCGCGCTGGTGAATGACCATTATTCAGATTTGAAACATTGCTAGAAATGGTTTTGACCGTGTTTGGTGGCCAGAACTGAATAGCCAGGTATTTCTCCACCTTCTTCTTCCCCATCTCTTTCCCCTCCCCCAACCTTCAGCCTTACAACATACTACAATTGGGGATGCCATGGTCTCACTGGCTTCAGTTGAGACTCTTCTGCGGCACTAATAAAAAATAAAAAAATAAGATTGTCTTTTGAAGATCTTCAAAGTCCATGGTTTACCTACCAGCACTGTACAACAATACTCACAGCTGGGTTCAATAAATAGCTAAGGTGAAAAATTACGTAGTGTCCCCCTTGCAGCAACAAGATAGTTAGAAGGATTGGTTATAATAAATATGAATAATGTTCTTGAATGTTCCAGATGGATGTTCTGGACGGACTGGGGAGTGGAGCCTAAGATCGAGAGGGCTGGTATGGATGGAACTCACAGACAAACCATCGTTGCCTTCGAAGTCAGATGGCCCAATGGCCTTACATTGGACCTGGTCAGGAAACGCGTGTACTGGGTACGTCCACCACATTTAATTTTATTTGTCTTTTTTTGACATTTGAAAAGTCACATTAATAATAATAAGCTGACAAGCTTAACAACATAATATTTGTACTCTTCTGCTGATCGCAATTTATTCAAAATATGAAACAGAAATTGCGCCAATATCATTCCAGACGCTGCTTTTTATTTAAGTAATGTTGCCTCTCGGAATGCTCTATTATCTCTAATTTTCTATAGTATATGGTAATCATGTGACCAAAAGTCAGCCGACATTCAAGAGGGGGACCTTTCAACGGTTAAAAAACAAAATGGCGCTAAATGATTATTTGATGACAACGTTACTTTTAAATTTCTGTTAAACAACCCATCCTAACTATTAGGATGAGTTGAGGTACTGTTAATTATTATTTATTTATTTTCCACATATACGGACATGTGCCATTAAATGCGTCTTTTATATGTCTTCACACTAGCGGCATGATCGATATTACCATATTCATTACCTAATTCCAAAAGACTTCTAACTTAAGTTATGATTTTTTTTTCAGGTGGATGCCAAACTGAACACGATCTCAGCATGCAACTACGATGGTACCAACCGACGCGTGATCCTCTACTCGCCAGTCTACCTGAAGCACCCCTTCTCTATCACCACCTTCGAGGACTGGGTGTACTGGACCGACTGGGAGAAGGCAGCCGTCATGCGAGCCAACAAGTTCACAGGAAAAGACGTTAAGGCAATTACAGCTACGCACATGGTACGTCATATTTTAATCATTATCTGCTACATTTTTTGTTTACTGCATCTCAAATTTTGTCATACAATCAACTTCATTGTATTGTTCTGCAAACCTAATTGTCTATCTTTATTTTTAGCTGCACAACCCCATGGTGATCCATGTCTACCACCCGTACCGTCAGCCCGATGGCATAAACCACTGCGCAGCTGTCAACGGACACTGTTCCCACTTGTGTCTGCCCGCCCCGCGCGTGGGCCCCCTCGCTCCCCGCGTGTCTTGCGCCTGTCCCAGGGGGCTCCGACTCATGCCTGATGGACTCATGTGTGTCGAGGATGGTAAATACAACGAATACTACACAGACTTATGCCTAATCATATTTATTTTTAGAATGATGTTTGACAGTAGCCACAAAACTCCGGGTTAGATGACAGCAGTTAAAGACTTCAGCCTAATGCAGGTAGGTTGGTAAAAAAAAGGGACCCAACCAAAATTTTCTTTCAATCACTCTCGAAATTATGATGGAATACAGTAAATCAGAAGATACAGCAGTTGAAAGTGTATTCTTGGAACTACGAAGTTCACACAGCCGTGATGACTATATTTAATAGTGCCGATATAGTAATAAATTATAACAAAGAAAATTAAGCATCAAAAATTAACCATCACTATTATTAGAGTGATTTATTTTTGAGGTATTGTGCCGTGTTACGCTACCTCATTCTTAAAGCAACGTTTCAGACAGCGTTACATCATCAGGGCAGGATGTCCCATCACTATTATTATATAAACTTGGCACTTTCATCCGCCAACGAGTCAAGAACAAGGAAAAAGAAGACTGGACAGAAAGTCCAGTAATTAGAAATTTGGCAACTAATTGCTAAATCTTTATTGCAAATTTTTTTGCCTGTCGCATCCACTTTTATCAAATATTTATTGCTTATAGATCAATAAAATTATTTGTTTGTCTATTTGATATATTTTAGTTTGCTTAGTAGTTTAAAAACAGAAATTTATTTTTAACAATTATATTATTTAGGAATCCGCAAGGTTTCAATTTGATCAATGTTCCAGTAGGTACAGCCTTTTGATAATCTGGTAATAAAAATATTTTCGTTTGTCCGCTTTTTTATCATGCTATTTCACCAAATACTTTATTCCTTATTATCACTGGGTATGTGCAATCTAATGTTTATTCTTTTCTTACTTTCTTTTTTCTTCTTGTGTCCTTAAATCATAATGTGCTTGAATATGGTTTATTTGTGTTTATTATTTGTTATTTATGTTTCTTTTATTTTGATTTATTTCTAAAACAGAGCAAGATAAGCCAGTAATCACCGAGACCACCACGGTGGATGTAGTGAATGAGGAAATGGCGACAACACATCGTGAGTACCTCCCCGCCTTCCTATCTTTCCGTTCACTTGATCTGTATTCTTTAGATTTGGTACATTTAGGGTCTAACACACTACCACTTCACTTAAGATTAGTTATTAAAATCTCCTACTGAGGTCATGGATTTTGGACTATTGTAAAAACTTCACGACTACTTTTAGTTTTCTCCAAACGGCCCCCCGCTTTAATGCTTCACGTAACTCTTCAACAGAACTCAGAGAAACATTGAAACTCACCACAGGAATCTACCCATCATTCATCGACTCTAATCAGTCCATACAAACATTGCTTTTCGTCTCTCTGCCTGCAACCTGGTTGCAATCTCATTGTGTTATTTTGATGTGTGTAGTGCATTTACATTTATTTTTATTTAACCATGCATGTGCATTTATGTGGCTTTATTGTTGTTGATTGCCATTACAGGAGATATACCATTAGATCCGGCCCTTCTCATCACAGGCAGCCCGTTTGACTTCAAAATGTACCGAGGCAGTATTTACAATGTGATTAGGCCCGGCCAGTTGACGGATATAGTGTCCAATATGTTCAGTCAGATGTTATTGAGTATGGGCAAGAAAGAGACCACGGAAAGTACCACGCCGGTGAACTCGGCTGAGGAGAATTCCACTCTGCCCAGAGGACTGTACTGGGAGAGCCAGCAGTCGCAAGTGGAAGACTTTTATGATTTGTTCTACGAAGAAGACACACCCCGGCCGGGTCCAGAGCTATGGGAAGGCGAAGAGGGGGTGGAACCCGGGGGGCAGGGGAAACCCTTTAATTACGACGACTTTAACAACCTCTTTGGTCCACCTACAGATCCTGCCGGGGTCGACGGTAATGAGACATAATCATATTATGACACACGTTGTCTCTTCTTTCTTCACAACTGCTCTTGGCAACTATTTTGGAGGTGTTGTAATATTTGTGTTTTGTCGGCTGAATGATCAACCATCCCTCAAACTTTACTTTTGTCTGTCATGATACGTGCAAAATGATTGTATTATCGTGACAAGACAAACTTAAATAATGGCTGCAGAAATCGCACATCACAGGCCACATCTTCATGATAAATCCACACGCTTTAGCTTAATGGTTTCTGCACGAAATGATTTGTATATTTTGGTGTTGTTTTGCACTCCCATGTTTTGTGTTTTATCATTCCCATAATCACATTCCTCTTTACCATTCAAGTGTAATCTACTTCCTCCAATACTCATTCTGGTAATAGTCATAATGGTTCAAGGTTCTACACTGATCTCTTATTAATACTGAATATACTTCTCAACACACTTCCTTTTAAAGCATTGGGATTTGGGAACTAAAACGCGTTTTTAATATTCAAACCCAAATATTCTTCTTCCTGTGATATATGGTTATAATTTCCATAGCTATTATTAATATACATACAGTGTGAGTGCCTTTATAATTTAATACATAATATTACAATATCTATCTTCTAATCTTCTTAACTTTTATGCTTATGATTCTATTTTCTTATTGACAGCTATTACTTATGTTTTTAACACTTTGTTTTCGTCAAAGATTTAAATTTGTTGAGGAAAATGACAGCTTGCTGAATATTAATTTATATGTATTTTTAGTAAATAATTTCTCCTTACTCTTGACATACTTAATAAAAGTAAAATTAAGTTTCTGAAACATAGATCTTACAAGACCACAGTAAATTATTCTATTGCAGTTAACATTATTAATATACCTTGCTCTTACTAGGCAAATTAAAGCAAATAACAATAATCTACCCTCATTGAATTCTGTTGGATTTTATACCAATTTCTTCATCATCAAAGTCATTTAAAATCATTCATTGAATTTCATCTTTAATTAATTAATTTTAAATTATTTTCAGAATTTTGAATTGCAAAAAAAATGTATGTGTCAAGATTTTTACCTTGTCCAGAAATTAATGTAAGATAATCATGTTGATATTTCCTAGGTGTATTGGTATCAGACAGAAATTCTACAGCCGTATCTCCAGATGGCCAGGGAACCGGAGTGGTGGCTGGCATTGTCATTGCTGTTCTCACCGGACTATCCATTATATTCCTGCTGGTGAGTAATAAGTTATAAATAAACTACATAACACTTTACCACATTACTTTATAAACGGGTTGTGTTTTGTTTGTAAATTGCAGTTTATGAATTTTGTTGTACTGTAATTACTAATGTTCGTTACCCCAATATTGTATGTATACCTAGCCATATTTGTAGGATAATCAAACCTAACAATCGACATCATCACACTTAGATGCAACAGCAGTAAAATAAGAATGAAGGTATATAAATATCATATGAAAAAAAAAACATCTTGTTGGATTATTAAAAAAGGTTTATTAAAAATTGTGATGCATAACGATTAAATTTAAATAATTTGAATGTATTTATTATATATTTATATACTACAAAACAAGGATCTCTTCAAGGCCCCGGTTCGCTCCTTCCAATTCTTAAAAAGACCCTCCTTTCCAGAACTTATGCCAAAAGACTAAAAAAAATATTATGTAAATTTTTAGGGCCTCCTCTGTGAAGCTATTTTATTTTAATTACTAGTAAAAAGGTACTGCAAAATTACTATTTCAGAATTTGATAAGTAAAGTAAAATCTTTCTTCAATTGTGGATATGAATTGAAAGCTTCGTCTTTCTTTTTTTAATTTTCTCTTGTAAGAATTTAAAACCAATTCTATTCCTGCTAGCGAAGAATCAATTTTTGTAATATTCTGACTATTGAAATGTTTAAAACAACATTTTTATAGTCGAAACATTCAAGCAAGACTTTTCCAAAAAAATAACAATATCACTAAATACTTAGATTATCCCATCACTACTCACTCCTGCCAGAAGGTAGCTGCATGTGAATAGGGGATTTTCGGATTTGACAGGCGCTAGTTCTGCAGTCATAATATTTTTTTCTATTGGTAATATTGGCATTCGCGACATCGGAGACGACAGCATCTGTCAACCTGTCAGTTTAGCAATAAATTTATTGCTATGTAAGATTATTTGCAGCATGTTTTTTAGAAATTCATACTAGAGTCGTATCTTCCTTTGCGCAATTTGACAGCTTATTCATGTCGCCCTGTGGCCAGAGTTTTATTGCAGTTTGACCTACAAACAATAGTTGCAATAATTATGTTTATATTACCTACAATACGGCACCGTAAAACAATACCCACATGCCACAAATCAATATTATGCTAATTGTATTATTGTTGTAGAAGTGCTGTTCAATATGTTCGTCAGATGTGACTATTATTTTCGTCTGTAGCTGTACGTTTATTTGTGCAAGTGACAACTAATAATTATTTTCTGCTGATCTCATTTTCATTTTGAGATTTTTTAAAAGAGTTTATGTAGTGCATATAAGATATTCTCAAAATGAATCCAAAGCAACTTTTAGAAGATGAAAATGTGATAACAAAAGTTGTTAAGAAAAGGGTGATTAGGCATGATAGCGACAGCCTGGCGTGGGACACTCCCAAAGCAGGCCCTTCCCACAATGATAGCGACAGCCTGGCGTGGGACACTCCCAAAGCAGGCCCTTCCCACAATGATAGCGACAGCCTGGCGTGGGACACTCCCAAAGCAGGCCCTTCCCACAATGATTCTGCGCAGCTCATGGATGCGCCTTATAATTGCTGTGAATCTTGTGATTTTACTGACGATCAGGAGGGTTGTTACAGTCACAGTCAATCTCTTCCAGTTCCTGAATCAGAAGAATTGGATTCTTCATTGCGAGATTTGCTGTTCCCAATAGATTCCAAAGAAGATCTGAAGCCTAGCAACCGGAAACCCGGCTCCATCAAACGGTGCATCCGGGCGGCTCTCACCAGGAAGATTGAAACTCCTTCCTTACCGCTTCCCAAAGATGGTTCGGCACATCCGTCGCCCACAAATCACTCCAAATATTACCACACCTTTACGGCTGCGAGCACCTCCCTGCGACAGAGCACTGTGAGGGTGATGGACATATTTCGACCCAAACAAAAAGTGCCCAATAAAACGGTTCAAGAGTCGAGTGGCAAGAATGCAGGTGTCGGGGTGCGCACGAGGATCCGACGTGCCGCTGACATATTCCACCCTGGCAGAAGCAGTAGTACTAATCGAAATCCCATTACCAAAAATGAAATGGTCTGCAGCAACACACTCTTCCGGAGAGCGCGCGGTCTATCCATAAACGATCCTTTCCTGAACCAAATTAAACTTTCTACCGGAAAAGGATCCGAGAACAGTATTCTTATAGATTTCTTCAAGTATCACAAGTGTGTGGAACTGATGCCCACATCCACCAAAGTCGTAATCTTTGATACGAAATTGCTTGTTAGAAAAGCATTTTTCGCCCTGGTCTCCAATGGAATGCATGCTGCACCAATCTGGGATAGCTCCTGCCAGCAGTACACGGGAGTTCTGACAGTCACGGATTTAATTAAAGTTCTACAAAAGCATCACCTGGCTCAGAATATTCTAACTGACATCGAAGACCACACTCTGCAAAACTGGAAAGACTTACTGGAAGGATCTAGTATGCCCATAATATCTATCGAACCAGACATGTCCCTGTACGATGCTTTAGTGACCCTGACAGAAAAACGCATTCACCGCTTGCCCATCATTGACTCAAACACCGGAGAGTTGTTGTACATCCTAACTCTCAAGTGTATTTTACGTTTCCTGTTCATCTATATTGGCAAGCTGCCCCAACCTTCCTACATGAATAAGAAGTTATCAGAGCTGAAGATCGGAACTGTGGAAAACATCCAAATGGCTACTGAAGCGACATCCGTCATCGAAGCTTTAGAAATGTTCATCACCCATCGTATTTCAGCCGTACCTATTGTAGATAGTTCCGATAAACTAAAGGGAATCTATTCAAAGAGTGACGTGATCAACTTGGCCATTGACAAAACTTACGATAACTTAGATGCTCCTTTGAAACAAGTGATTGCTCACCGAGATATTTGGTACGAAGGCATGCAGAGGTGCACCATGGATGATACCTTCTACGATTTACTGGAGAAGATAATTCTCTCTCAGGTCCACAGACTTGTCATAGTGGATAAGCAAGACAAGGTCATCGGAATGATTTCTCTGTCGGATTTAATGAAGTATATTCTCCAGCAGCCAGTGGAACCTATGGTTCACTAAAATCTCTTTTTTTTATATATCATTTCAAAAATGTGAACTTAAGAATATCATGAGAAATATTAAACGATACATTTGTACAGTGTTATTTTTGATAATTTATTTAAGAATTTTATGAACTTACCCCACCTATTTTTCATTATAATGCATTTTTTAAATTCTGCAACATTAATCATATTATCATAGCATGATATACCTGCTTCTCAAAAACTCAAGTCAGTACAAAGGTGGAAGGAAGTTTCAAGAACGTAGGTATATTTTTCAGCTCTGATTAATTATTAATTTGTTCCTTCACATTTCTTTGTTTTGTTTTGCAATTCAATTATTAAACACTAAAGGCCAGTATATCAGTTGCTTATTATGCTCGCTACGAGAGTGATTTACGTCCATCAAGTTGCTCTCTGGCAGGAGCCCTGGCAAGATAAACCTAGTGATAGGCATTACTGAAAAATACTGATATTCCGGCCCTAAGTCTGTACCGAGAATAAGCCTGTATCGATATAATTAATTATGTATGATTAGTTCTTAGCAATTATGGTATATTTTGTTGTATATTCACACACGTTATAACAAGCTATACAACCTCTTGTGACAGTTTTCTTTCTCCAGTCAAGTAGTTTTCAATATATTTTATTATCAATTCTGTTGTGTTTTTTATAATATACTAGCTGACCCGGCAAACTTCGTACCGCCTCAGAATCAATAAATGTTGTGTTTAATTTATTAGCTGTTCGAATTGATTCAAATTATGTCGACCAACGCACATTATTTGAAAAATTTACTTCATAATTATTTTTCCTGTGATTTTTTAATAGTTATTCTGTTAATCGGGACGGAGACAAATCCAACAAATCAAAGATCATAAAAATCGACCTAGCTGTTCTTGAGTTATAAATGGTGTAACTAACCCGACTTTGTTTTATATATTAAGAGGCTAGACTTTGAACCACACGCGGAACACCCGCGTCTGTCATTCTGTCCTGCTCACAATAAGCTCACGCACACTTACAATACGTGCGAATGCGAAATGTGCGAATGAGACAATGCTCAAATTTACCTACAGAAATCGCTCGAAAAGGGGTTTATGGAGAATACAATTATCTACACCGAAACTTTCACGAAAATTTCACGAAATTTTTAAAAATATGTATTTTTTAGAAAGAAGAAGCTACGTCGGTAGCTTTTTATATTTTTATAATTCTTTATGAGAGTTGAGTTAGCAGCACTTTTTCCTTAAAAAATATTTTTTGATAAATCGTACATGTTTGACAGTGAATGTTTACGTTGATACGAAACGCATCGAAAATTCGAAAACATACCGACATAGTTTTCACCCTCTAGAAGGCAGTATAAAAAAAATATATTCATTTTGTGCAATTTTCGATGTAGAAAAGTGTTTTTTCCCGGGCGTTCTTTTTGTATGGGCCGAAAAGCGAAGTCTATCATCTTAAGATTTATTTATACTTCATACCTTTTCATGTAGCATAATTTTATTCTAGCGTCCTTACCACGGGGCTGTCGATTTACTCAATTAGTTGTCTAGCTGACTTCATGAAACAATGATGTAGTTTTTAAAGTTATTAGATCCTGCTTTTAATAATTCTAACATTTTCATTTGTGACTTAGATCGGCCTGTATGTCTACCGCCACTACCTGCACAGAAACGTCACGTCCATGAACTTCGATAATCCGGTCTACAGAAAGACCACCGAGGACCAGTTCTCACTGGAGAAGAACGGCTACGCTCCGGGAAGTAAGCTGTACCCGAGCACAGTTGGCGAAGAGGTAAGAGCACTCACCACACGGGACTGTTCACAACCTCATATCAGATAATTATTCAAACCCCCTTATTATAAGTTTTAAGTTAAACAATTTCAAATTTTAATACTTTATTTTACAGATTAGATAGAACCTTTCTTTCTAGATGGAATTAATTAAAAGAAAAATTAAATTCATGTTATTATAATAAATAATTTGTTGAAATCGAACATAGAAAATTTATTTGCTGATTAGTGAAATAATATTCCAAATTTATAGAAAACTATTTATTCAATTTTTAAATTGTTTTATATTTATAAATAAAATATCATTTTAATAATCCTATTGTAATAGAGTTTAAGAATAATATTATGTATTAATCTATTACTAGAAGTATTTTATTATGGTTAAATAAGTTTATGTAAAAACCACAAAGTCAAGTATTAAATTCACACATTTTTGTTCAATAAAATGTGACATTAATTAATGACTCTCAAATGAAAAATGTGAAACAGAAGAAATAGAAAAGGATTCAGTCGCTTACGGGAATTGAGTACCTCTTCCTTGCATGGGAAGTGCTCTAACTACTAAACTAATTCAACTATATCATCTTACGTCATTTTTAACTGTACCATTCTAAGACTGAGCGCTACCAACATTATCACATTTTTCTTAAAGCATATTGTGCTATCTTCATGTATGATTGCAAGAATTTGTGCAGCTCATAGATGCTCCAAATTAAATTGCAATCTGATAATGTGTTGGATAAATATTTTTATTTTAATATGCGACATCTATTGAAGATGTGGAAAAATCATTTTTCTATATTTTCTTTTTCACATTTTTCATTTGAGAGTCTTCAATGGATAAATATAACGATCTGAGGTTTTTTTTACTCATTGTTATTCCACTATAAAAATATTGAATCCTTTAACAGTTAACAGACATTTATTTTCTTAATACATACATCTGCAAGATTGCATTGAGAAAAGATTTTTTTTAACAAAAATTATTGTATATATTTATTTATTTTATAAGATTAAAGTAATTATTACATATTGCCGTACTCTAACTAACCAATATTTCACAATTTAATGTTTTTGATGTAGCTTATCAGTGTCGTAATGGTATTTTTATTCAGTCTTCTTAATTGGCACATTTAATTAGATATCGAAAGTCTTAAGTCTCTATGAGTGTATAGAAGTACGTAGTTTAATATTGATGTTAAGAAATTATTTGAGGTGTGCCAAACATTTTACCTAATCAGTATTAAAACGGTAGTGATAATTTTACTATGAAATTCGTAAATGCCAAATGAGTTGTACATAAAATGAAATAATATTATAATGTTGAATATTCTGACTAGCCTGTTCTTTATGAGAGTGGCACTCAAAAATAAATTGTAGATCGCTCCAACGATTTCAATTTTAACAATATTTCTCTTAATCTAATTTGATATTTTTGGGATATGTGTATCTTTGGCTTCGAAAATGGACTTGCTTATAACCATATTTTGCATGGGAACATTAAAAACATTCAGAAACAATTTTTAGAAGACTTATGTCAATATATTTATCATTTAAGAAGCGACTTGCCAACTGGAAGTTGTTTATTATTTGCGGAAAACTTTCTGAAACACAATTTTCAATGAATCATATGTTTTCAATTTCTTACATGCTTTTTCTATTGAGGGTTATACTAACAAATCGGTGAGTCTATAAATGAATGTACCTATGTTTATTTATTTTTTATTGTTGCCCAATGGTGGAGTTATACTTATAAGGCGTGTTGTGTCGTGATGTTCTCTGCCGTGATGGCTAGCGTTCACATCTATAAGTTGTGCTCTGACGCCTATTTTAAATCAATACAGCACGTACACACTAGCCAAGACGCGGGCGTCCCCGCGCTACTCTCTTTTACCGCTCTGTCGAAAATCGAGATTGCTTCTGACGCATCACGATAGATCGCATCATTACACAACAGACTAATATAATCGTCACCATACTAAATGTATGAAACCGATACCGTTATGACGCGTCACGTCACGTCACGACAGACAAGTATAACTCCTCCATAACACTTACCACTCATTCACATTTAAAAAGGGCAATGCACAAACTAAACAGAAAATTAAAAATGTAATTCATGTTATAGACACAATGACATTCTTGCAGAAATGTTTTGTTTATTTGTTATTTTTTCATATAATGCTAAACTTTGAAATCTGATTCCCTCTGATCTGACCGTGGATAACATTATATATTATGATAATGGTAAATATGTTGTCCATCTTTGCTATGAAACTAATGAAGTGTTTTATTGTTCTAGGCGCAGGAGCCTCTCACGACTCCGGGGACGAATGAATATGTATAGTAAGGCGGTAATTCCAGCACGCGAGTGAAAAGGTTTCGAGCGGTCGTTACAAAGTGAAGTACAGTTTACAACATCCACCAGACCCAGACACTTTGATACATTCACATGATTTGTGCGCTGATTTTGGAACGACTAGTTGTTTTCCATCTTGTTATACAATTCGTATACTATGCCAAACTGCTAATTAGCTCTTTAATTAATTATCGATGAATTGAAATATTGTGTCTAGTTTATGTGCAAATAAATATGTTTTTACTTGTACGCAATGTCATTCGGTGATGTTTTTGAACAATGTTCCTTTAGTAATTTTTTTTTATTATTGCATAATTCTGCATTTTCTTACTGCTTCATTTTGCATATCCATATTTATTATGTTTTTACCAAAGGTACTGATAATGTAATTCAAGCGGCTATAATTATGCCTTTATGCTACGCTACCCAGTGGAGGCATACTCAATACTTTTCAAGTCTATTAATCTGTTAATCCTGTGAACATCTTTCAGTGAGAACATAATATTCAACTAAAGTTTCTTTTATTCCCTTCGTAAAGTGAAAAGATGTTTTGTTTCAAATAACAAACGCAAAAAATATGTTTGAAGGTAGCTCTAGCGTGCACCGAGTTCTGTGATCTACCATTAAATTTTCTGTTATTATTGTTAATTTTGTAGTGAATAAGTCTTTTATTTTCTGGGGAACATTCTGGGGAGATCTGCGCAAACGGTGACATGTTGCAAGATTTTAACATAATTTGATATTGCTCAATACTTATAGTAGATCTCTTATATTTTTCTTACCCATTGATGATTTTAATGTGTTTGTTATTAAATTATTGTGAACTAATAATACATTACCTATTTCGGTAATTTTCAAATGAAAAAAGCTCTTTACTTCCATAACATTCTGAATTATTTCTACCCTTTGAATTATTTTGATATTGCCCACTAATTATTTCTTCGCAAAGCTGTTACTTATTGAGTTTTTAACCCTCTTCACTATCATTTTAATCATGTGAATAAAGTTAGAGCTTCTCAAAGGGCATAATATTATGAGGCTTGTACTGTAAATAAATTTATATAATTCAGAACAAAACTTTACATAAAACTGACATTCTTCTGTTTTTATTTATGTTTTTGTTATAAATTTAATATATTAAAGACATCTTTAGATATACTAATTAAGATTATCTACATCAAATCCATTTGTATTTCATGAGTGTAATTATCATAATTTCTTTGTATACATAAGGAAAAAGTTTTTACTGGATTTTAGCATCAATTTTAGTACTACCAGCCTAACAGTCTAGTACAAATTGTCACAGTTTTGAAACTTTCAAGAATCGAAACCATATTTTCTTGCAAAAATCACTTATTTATGTATCACTTAAGTGAAAAATCCAGTGTTATTAAAGATTATGAGTGTGTGTGTGTGTGAATGTGATTTGGTATGTCTCGTAACATTATCATGAAAAATCCAGTGTTATTAAAGATTATGAATGAATGTGATTCGGTATGTCTCATAACATTATCATGAAAAATCCAGTGTTATTAAAGAGTATGAGTGTGTGTGTGAATGTGATTCGGTATGTCTCATAACATTATCATGAAAAATTATTTAGATGTAAATTTTAATCCGGCCAAATTTCACAAATATTAATTGAACGTTTTAATTGATTTTACAATCAAAGTACTGGATACTGCATGACCCCGCTACAACTTAGATTGCTGGTATATTTATATGAATATATTATTATATTGGAAAAATCATTTTGTAAATATAAAAGTAAATGGTAAAATTAAATACTGTGTACTTCATTTATTGTTTAATTTACCCACACTACGTCAATACCTTATCTACATGGCTGCCACATTTGTGTTTGTGTTCGGTGGCTTTCCCTGTATGCGGATGTTACATATATTGAGGATCCATCAAGTTTCACTAAAAAGAAATGGCCAGCATTTTAAATGGCCAGCATTCGGCCAGGCCGAATAATAATTGGCTTATTTACATGGCCTGCATATATTGGTCTATACATCGGACTTTACTGAACATGCTACAGTTTCAATTTCCAAGCAGCTCAAAATATGACTCCAGATACTAATATCTACAGCCTGTATGTCGGACGAATATCTACAGCTCATATGTTGGACAAATATCTATGAACTTCAGAGTGAAGACTAATATCTACAGAGCTAAGGTCGGATTAATATCTATTATGGTCCCAGTGGTGACGAATATCTATGGAGCGTAGGTGGGACTAATATCTACAGAGGGCAGCTAAGCAAGAGGTTGTACGGAAAAGCATAAATTACTTCAATTACGTAAAGGCTTAAACGTTTAAAGTACGTACATGAAGTTTTTGCATAATATTACGTATTTTGCTGTAATGTTGAAATTGGCATAGAGCCTGCTCGTGTCAAGGCAAGAAAAATATCCCAGTATTCAAGTAGTTTAGCGGCTACGCTAAGTTTGTGTAACATGGTTTGTGATACAAAAGAAAGTGCCCCCTTCGTAGCGCTTGCTCGCGTCAAGGAAAGAAAAACCTCCCAGTTTTCAAGTAGTTTAACGACTACGCTAGGTTTGTGTAACAGGTTTGTGATACAAAAGAAAGTTCTTTAAACTGCATACGCAATATTACGTTATGCCAATATGCTATACATAATTGCAAATCCAACCTCTGCCAGTACTGTAGATATTCGTCTACATCACCTGTTTCGTAGATATTAGTCAGCAGTTTGAGCTGTAGATATTCGTCCTCACTTTGGTTCCCATAGATATTGATCCAACATACCTCGTATAGATATTAGTCAGAACATGGATTCTCATAGATATTAGTCCGATTTGTTCAGTTTTTGAAATTCCCGTAGATATTAGTAGACGCCTCCCAAAATATGGTTTATAACAAATAATACTGTAAAATAGTTATAATACCCCTAACTTCTGATATTTCCCTTACATTCTGATGGCAGTATGCTACACTACCGACAATGATCTATTTCATAGAATCTATGTGATAAATCAGTGAGAACTGTCTTTCTATGCCATAGAATGCCCGATAGAAATAGAAATCCTATATTGAATCAACTTTCACTTTTGTTCCATTCTATTCAGAATCGATCGTAGAATAGAGCAAGTGTGAAAGTGCATAATTCATTTCCATATTCAGACAGTTCATTCTATGAAATAAACCAGTTTAAGATTGATAGTTCTGACTAATGTATTAGTTGAAAGAACTTGCAGTCACCCAAATTTAGTAACAGGTATATGATAATACAAATTAATATTAGAAAGTTGCAAGACCTGACAAAATTGGATGTAATATAATATTATTATGTTTCCTGACAGTGCACCGGTTCCGAAGGGACCAATGAAGCTAGTTCCTCAGAGCATCTTCCATTTAAATTCTGGTAGAACAAGGACAGCACTCCTATTGACTTAATACTTGACGCTTGTGCACTAAAAAGTGAAAACCGTTCGTTAAGATGGAGAATCTATCAAACAGACTACTTGCTCATTTCTGCTCAGAGTTAAGGGTATTTTTTTTTAGGATTCATAATGATTCTTAACTCCTCTCACACTAGCAGACAGCTCCGAGAAACTATTAATCTACATTATTTCTTTGAAATACAATATTTACACCTTTAGACAAGAACAATAAATTATGTGTTTTTAGATTTTCACGGCCAAAAGCATTTTCGTTGTTTGTTTTTGGGGTGTTATGCCGTGTTGCGCTACACACATCGTCGGATCTGCCCTGATGATGGACACTGAAACGCTGTCCGAAACGTCGGCTAAAGAAGGAGCTAGCGCAACACTGCTTAACACCCCAAAAACAAACAACAAAAAAAAAACTTATTTTCTGTTATCCTTCGGAAAAAATTATTTCGAGTCACTGACGTCAAAAAAGATTTTTCATGTTTCGAGTTGTTTGTACCTACCTATTCTATGTCTGGTGTATGAAGACAGCAAAATCCAGCAAACAATAAAGTTATACTACTTTAATGGTACTGACACACACAATCATAAATGAGCATGCTCATTCCCCCTATGCTCGCGAATCAATAAATCAACAGCTGGTGGTTTTGTGAGCATGCTCATTTTCACTGACATGCGTGCTACGAGTTATCATTTGCTCATTAGTAGCATGCTCTCTTCCTACTAATGGTACTGACACACATGCTCATCAACTATACACATTTGCTCATTAATGAGCATGCTTGGTTTGGTTTGAGCATATTCATGAATGAGCATGCTCAAAGCTGACAATTGAATACACATGCTCTTTAATGAGCATGCTCATGTCAAATAAAATGTCAACAAATAAAGTCAGCTCCATTCGCCCAGAACTAAACAAAATAATCTTATTGCTTTCAATGCAATTATTTTTAGAATCTTTTGACGAAAGAAAATAAAATGGTTAATTTTGGATCCAAATTATAAATAAATCCGAAAATGACTAGATAATAAAAAATAAATGCTAATTTCAATAGAATTTGGTTTCATTTTGGGGGTAAAGGAACTTTTGGGAAATTTGAAATTTATGGTGGGTATTTTGGTGACCGTGTGTTTCAAATACATTGTTGATTCCTATAATAAATTACGCAAAGCAAGGTTTTTTCGTCTCCCCGACGGGCCATTTTGGTATTTTTGCAAAAAATGCGCAGGCGAGAACTGAGATCGGATCGAAATGAGCATGCTCGTAAGCAAACCTATTCACACATGCTTAGAGCATTTCCCCTTCCACCTGCGAATCATTGAGCATGCTCATTAATTTGAGCGTGCCAAAAATTAGCAACGTCACTGGCACACATGCAACTAAGTAACTTGTCTGTGAGTACCATAATGAGCAAGTGTGTCGGTACCATTATGCGATATAACCAGAAAAATATTTTCTTGTGTTATTCGGCAATAATATAATAGGCACTTTCGTTGATAATAATAATAATAATCAAACAAACAAATAAGTAAAATGGTACTTCCACACCAAAGCCAACCTTCCAACTCCAAACTTAGTTAGGAGTTGGAAGGTTGGCCGATCGTGTGGTGGCTGCGGCCAACCTTCCATCTCCGAACTCCAAACTTCAACATGGCGGATGTTGTCATGAAGTATATACTTACACGACTAATAACGTAATGTTTTCAAACAATTGTTATACCACTCTGCCGTAATAATATTTTTATTTACACGTGTCTTGATCGCCGGCCGTTCGCAGACTGACGTGTGGACGGCTGCGGCAGGCTGGTTCGTGTGAGTTGGCCGTCGCGATCGCCTCGGAGGCGATCCCGGGCCAACTCGAACTCCAACCTTCCAACCCGAACTTCCAACGCACAAACTACCCCTCCACACGATCGTCCAAACGATTGAAGTTGGAAGGTTGGCTTCGGTGTGGTCTTAGCATAAGGCTGGAATCAGACGGTTAACTCGAGTGAAGGTTTACTCTATGGTTACTTGAGCGAATGTTCCCAACTTCGTTTCACTTTTGTTTCATTTCTTGTTCAGACGTGTCATTCCGAGTGAAATAGTTGGAATGAAATACAGAAATGAACGACTAGTGAACAGTCTGATTCCGGTATAATAGGGAACAATCACACTTTTTTTTTTTCCTAAAAATTATAAACAGGAATATTCAAACCATTTCTTTTACGATAGGAATAGTCTTTCAACAACGTTTTGAAAATTCACATTTCAAATAAGGACGAAAACGCCATTTTTCGCGCGTTTTGGCTTTTGACGTCACTGCGCACCCCGTGTCAGATGCCAATAGTAGAGCCAAATGTAATCCAGTAATCAATCTTCAGTTGATTATTTGTGTGTCGAAGAAAATGTCCGTAAATACCGTTTATAAATACTATATAGTACCAAAATGTACAAATCTACAAATACAATACTTCAACACCAAACAGCTCGGACTCGGGAGTGCGTTGTGACGTCACAATATCGCCAATGATGACTCGTTTTTGATCTTTGAATTTTCAAATTTAATATTTTTTTGGGGGGTTTTAAGTACGATATTCGAGTTTAGTCAACTTTTTCGTATATTAAAAGCATTGAAAACACTATATTACATACACTGCATGTACCCTATTACATATTTATTAGCACTGGCAATAAAAAGTTAATATGTCAAAAATACCATAGATAAAGCCGGTTAGACGCTAGAAAAATACAGACGTGTCAAATTTTGTATTTTTAATAACCCTTAATTTCTTAAAATTCAGTCCCAGAATGGGTAAGTAGTAATAAAAACAAGGATTCTTCTTAATTTAACGATTTATTATATCATACACTTAACTAGAAAACGGCTCGCGTAAGACGGCCGAATGTTACAGTTTGCTAATCTATCGCGATGTTATCAAATCCTCCGGAGCTCTAGCCCACTTTATTAAAGACGTTCGAAGCATTCATGAAAATTTCATTGTATTTTTAAGTCATATTTTGTTTGTCAGCATTTTAATTTGTTCCATGTTTTGACTTGTTATTAATCAAAACCTATAATATCTAGCATTGCTTATTACTAGATGTCGATGTTACTTTGAAAACGAATGACTTAGTATTTGTTATATTTTTCTTTAACAGTTTTGTTTTGTTTTCAGCGGTCTCAAGCGGTACCTCGTTTATCCTCTCTTCCATATTTGCAGTTCTGCTATTCTCCGGAATGCAGATGTACAGAAGTTGGTTTGCTGAGTCGCAGGTGCATACAATCCTAGGCGGATATTTGGGATCTGTTTTATTCCTTCTAATTTTGACTGCCATTGGAAATGTGGAAGCATCTATGTTTGGCAGAGCATTCCAACTAAAATACCCTGAGATAATTCTGTGCCTTCTCATATCTCTGGTTGCCTCAGGAATGGTCCACAGAGTCTGTGTGACTACTTGGTATGTTATTTTAATCGGTTCTATGACAAAACAAGACATTGAGGACAAGTGACTAACTAAAAAAACATACCTTACCTAAACTGACCCAACCTAATTAAACATTAAAAACTATTTATTAATATTCGTATTGCTTGTGTGCATAACTTGTAAAAAACGTTTATAAGTAAAAATACTAAAAGCATGCCATCGGTGAAAGAGTAGAATATAAATTATTTTGCCATTCACCTTAACCGCCCTAGGCCTACAAACTTACGTGATACGTTCATGTTGATTATACCATTCTGCACTATCCCGTATCACAAACGCATTTAAAAAAATTTATTATTATTTATTTTTAATTTTAATTTTTATGTTTTAAAACCTTTAAATTAAATAAACCTATTGTAAATGCATATATTTTGACAAAATCTTATCAGGTATGAGTATTTTGCCGAAATAACCCGAAGGTAGGGCGGTTAAACAAAGCTTTTGAAATGCTTTGTCATTTGATCCATAGATGTCGCAAATCCGAACTTCGTAGACCATTCCAGCACAATGTTGAAAATAAATTAAAAAAAAAAAATTCATACACAATTTCTGTTCAATTATTTACGGTTAAAAGTTAGTCATTTTTCCATAGAATATGTACCTTTCATTATCAAGTATACCACAGACAACATTCAGAAATCGAAAATATTCAATGTTGAATAAGTCTCAATCACGGCAGTTTCAAAGTAACAAACACGCAGGATTTGCGCGGTTATAAACTTTACGATATTTTTTATTAATCCTACAAATATGAGATGTAATAAGTTTTTATGTTTCCATGTTTAAATCCAAAGGTATGATTTTTTTTAATGTTGGCGAAAAATTTAAAAAATTATCGTTTGGAAATCTTGAGCAATCCAAGCAAATTTATTTATTTCGCATGGTCGCTCCAGTGGTTATAGTGTTCTGTTTTGTCACTGTCTTGTTTTATCCGGTTACCATTTTACTTTACTTAATATATTATCTTTGATTTCAATCTTTTTTCAAGAAACTCAACTTGCTTACTGTAAAATATTGTTCTTTTGTTTTATAAATGAAGATGAAACCTAAGATTAACATTAGAAAACTATGGGAATTATTAATTCATCCGTTGATTGATCAAGTCAATAAAGATCTACACAATTGATTGAGATTTCTCATGGCTTGCAAACAAGAAATGAAAATCTACACGCCTTTGTAACCATGACAAATAATGCAGGTATTCATTGTTGGCAATCGTAGTGAACTTTGTAATGCATCTGTAATAATATAAGGTAGAAACTTATTCCAAATGTTACGTTGCTAGATTTGAAGCAAGTTTTTTTGTATTAAATCAATTGAGTAGTTAAAGTTTAAAAAAATTACATTAACTGTACAAAAACAGCCTGTGTATTCAGGGTTTAAGAGGCGGGTAGAACCCGGGGTAAGTGTATCCAGTAGTGACTTGGAATCCATTTCTGAGAAAGTCTGGCTGGAAAGGTCGAAGGATGTTACTCAACCAGCTTCTCCCGATCCAGTCCGCCACCAAGACCTGGATAAACCTCACCCTATGAACCCAGGCGCTCCTGCTTGGTCACCAAATGTAGCAAACCACTTGGGGTGACCTATGATAGAGGTGTTGTTTATCCAATCAAAGGTTCTAAGTCTAAACGCGTATAGGTAACGCTGTTCCCCAAGTTATGTAACTACAGGCCTTTTGTAAAAATTGCTTTGCTTGTTTTAAAAATACACATCTGCCTTTTAAAAAGACCTTTCCCACAGCATCCCCATACTTGACAAAGGCTCTAAATCCTGAAGTTTCTCCCACAGCTTTGTCAGCTAGCTTCATTGTGCGTCATGCAGAATCCTTTTTTTTTTCGTGATTGTTGATTATTTAAATATTTCTATTTCAGCCTGATCTTCTCCCTCGTGGGACTATACTACGTTAACAGAATATCCCAGAAGGAGTACGCAGCTCCCATACAGCACGTACCCCAATCCAAGAAGAAGTCACACAAGTCATAAATACATCTAATTAACATTTTTTTGTCCAAAGTGCCAGTCACAAACCTTCTACATATTCCTAAAATATTGTAAAATTGAAATTCCATGCATAAGTCTTTGTAATATAAATGGGATTCCATGTTTAAAAGTTTTTTTATAACTTTTGGACAAAAAAATGCACAAGTTTGAATGAAAATCACATTTATATTATAATGTCTTTAGAATAAGTTGTCAAAAAATAAACATTTATAATAAAAAATACTTTTAACCAAATAAAATCTTTTGACACTCCAGTTCCTAAGGGTGGTTAATCCACTTATCCCAAACGAGGGTTTTTTTGCGATATCTAAGTTGTTTGTTTACATCACATTCTCTATTATTTAGGAAATCCTAGAAAAACTATTCAGGAATCAATTAAAAAAATATCCTGTTACTATTTTTTAACCCCTCATGCAATTTGTTCACTTTTCACGATTGACGATCTCGTATTGACATTACCGTCATGGTAATTATGGTCTAAACTGTGTCAGAAAGAGAAAACACCACGATTTATGTTAAAATCTGAGAGTTAACCACAAAATAATTAAAACATACACCTCTATAAAACCAAATTTTATAACAGCAATTTGGAAAAAAATTATAAAACTTTGTGAATTTTTTTATAATTATATTAACATGAAATGACAAAAATATTTAATGCATATTTGTCTAAAAAAAAGTGTTTTTATTTTTTCTCATTATCATTAATTTTAGAAAAAAACATTAGAAAAAAACGAAAGGTGAGCCATTTTTAAAACTTTTTTTGGTTCGCATTAAAAAATTGTATATATTTAAAAAAAAATTATTATTTTTATATCTAATAATAAAATTTGAGAGCGCATTTTATCACCTTCCAGAAAACAGTTTTTAGTTTTCTGAAGGCCAGTCTCTTGCGACCAATTTCACAAACAATACCTCAAACATTACCATAAGTATGGGGCAGGGCCACAACGTTTGTTGTTTTCCATGGGCCACGGAAAGCAAAAACATTGTGGTCCCGACCTAACTATCCACAAAGTGTGTACACATTTTCGTTGGAGGAGACGCCTCTTTATACGTTCAGAAACATTCCATTTATTTTGATTTTATTTCAAAGCGGAAACTGACCTAACAGAATGTGCCAGAGAGCTGAGGGGCTAATATCTAAAACTCTGATGAAACTACTCTCCCCTACCCCCCACGATGCGCCACATTCTGATCATATCCCCATTAATTAAAAAAAATACGATGTGCTTTAGACCACACCACTGAAGTAAATACTTCTTTAGCTCCATCTTTTTATGTCTATATATATGTTTATATGTATAAAATACATTAATTTTCTACAAATATTTATTTAAATTTATTATCATTCGCCTCGCCCGATCAAGCCGTGCGCATCGAAGTCTGCTCCCCCCCCGCGTTTGGCGCGTCACTGGTATTTCAAAATACCGATTGAAATGAGAGGAAGAGAGAAAGAAAATGTGCGCGCGCACTGCTCTCTCTTGCGTCTACAATGTGATACAGCGTGTTCGCCTCGCAATGCATTTCACTTTTCGTAACGCTGTAATTTCCGTAACGCATTCGCCAGTTTACCCCTCAAGTCAAGCGTGTGTAAAGAAGTATTTACTTTAAAAATTCCTTGCCGTAAGCCAGCTGTGAGTTCAGTCATAAAAGGTGCACTTACTGGAAAGGGCTACAATAATATCACAGAATCACAAAGGCTTTCGTACTTTGGTTTTACCATTGTGCATTATTTAATGATTGAAGACGGGCTATGTCCGGTTGAAACGGTTACTGGAAAAGGGTAAAAGGAATATAAAGTCACGCTTTGCAATTATATAGGAAACCCCAGTGATCCCCCCGGATCGTACATTATACACCGTGTATGGAAAGTCATAGAACAATCAGGAAACTGGTGAATGTACATTTCATAGAAAACCCAAAAAAGTATATTTTTTCAGCAAGGGTTAAAAAAGTACTCAAAAATAAAAGATCAAATGAAAAAAAAAAGCTACAAAATCGACTCTAATGTGATGCAAATTAACCAGTTTCCTGCTTGTACTAATAGCGTATTGTTACCCTCTGAATTCTTAAATGAAATACAAATATGTATATGGTATTTGTATTTCAATTTCCTAAAAATGTAATTTGTAATTGGTTTTTCAAATACTTAATGGCTTCAAAATACATTTTCACATTTAGCAATCTTATTTGATAATGAAAAATAAGCTGAATTTCATAAAAGATTCTCGTTTCACTATTCTTATTCGCTCTGTTTAGCTTTGCTTCTATGGAAACACATCCTTAGATATGTGACGATAAAAATCAAACGTGGCCATCTCCAAAAATTGTTTTTTTTCAGGTTTTTGATTGGTATCATTGCTAATGTTTTTTTATTTTATAATATTCAGTTCATACATGGTTATTTCACGTTTTTCTACTTTAAAAATTAATTTTAAAGTTGTCGTTTTTTTCAAACTCGGTCATCTCCATCCTGTTTTTAAATCAAACATGGCCAAATCCGTTTGAACCAATTACATCACGGCATTTTTCAAGATGGCGTCCCATTCTCGAAAAGCTTTCTGTGAGTTGGAGGTGTGCTCTTTGTGTTTTTAAGTGAAATAACAGTTTTAAAATGGAAAACAATACAAATATGATGGAAATAATGACTCCAGATAAAGCCCGAAAGATTACCAGATCAAATTATGCCATTAAACGTACAAACAAGACTGAAAAACTTTAAGTAAACATTGAAATGTAACCGAATTTCGACAGTTAGCATCTCAAAATCTCAGGGCTGTGCATATTTTTTATTATGTCGTTTTGATTCAATGCTGTACCACGTAAACTTTATAATTTATAATTACTGTATGCCTGTATTGAACTGTGACATGCAATTATTGTTTTTGGTATATTTATACCGTTTATTTAAAATAAGTTTCTTTTGTTATAAATGAACACAATTTTATTGTACATTCTTTAATTTAATTTACCCATTTTGCAGTTGAGGAGGAGAATTAATAATGTATTTAATAACCAGACAGACTTAATTTTTTATTTTTATAGCGAAACCTCACAATAGTCCCAACTGCTTCCTTCTAGAGCCAGTGAGACTAAGGCATCCCCAATTGGAGTATGTTGTGAGGCTGAAGGTAAGTGGGGAAGGGAAGGAAATGGGGAAGAGGAAGGTGGGAAAGTACCTGGCTATTCAGATCTAGTCACTAAACACGGCTAAAGCCATTATTAAGCAACGCTTCAATTCTGAATGGTGGTCTTACATCAGGGCGATACTGAGAGTATCTTCCACTCTGGAACGTGCCGCAAATATAGTATATATTATTTTTAATATTTAATTGTGAAATAACACAAATTAATCAAATAAAATTTATTTGCGCACGCCGGGTTCGAACCCGCAACCTTCCGATTGGGAGTCAAGTGTCTTACCACTCGACCGCGGATGGTCGTCGGTAATTAGGCAAATTAAATAAATAAAATCGTAAAAAATTATGAAAAATTGCCGTGGAAAAAATCGGAAGAGGGTATACTTTAGCCCGATCTTAACATTAATAAAATAGGGAAATCTTGTTTTGTTGAGTAAATTGTTACCAATATACATAAATGTGTAGTGTCAATTAAACTCTACGAAATTATTTTGATTATTTGAATAAATGAGGAGTTTTTTCAATAGTATGAATGTGTTTCTTAGCACAACCCTGTTTTCTTATGAACATACCTAAATGTTAGAGTACAAAACAAAGATATCTCCAGTGGTTTTTATTTCAAACCTGGCCATCTCCGGATGATACAAAACAAACATGGTCATCTCCAAACTAAAATCTATAATTTCTCGTTTATTATGGATTTGAGATTATTAAGAAGTCCTAAAATCGTATTTTTTAAAGTAAGGCATAATTATAAAGTAGCATAATACTACCTCAATGGTTAATTTAACCCCGCAAAAGAAAAACTCGATTTACTCTGTTGCGTTTATGATGGAGATAGCCACGTTTGTTTTTTAACGTCACATATAAGGACACTTGTGATAATTTATTGCAATCAAAAGTTCTGAATGTATTTTGTAATTTGTATTTTAAATAAAAATGTATTTTGCCCTGCCTTCAGTTACGTTGCTTTAAGAAAAAATTTACCGCTCTACTGCAGGTCTTCAGGTTAAAGTATATTCTTATCTCATTCTAATACAAATCTGCTTTTAAAAGTGGAAGATACTCTTAGTATCGCCCTGGTGTAAGCCCACCATTCAGAATTGAAACGTTGCTTGAAATAGCTGTAGCCGTGTTTAGTGACTAGATCTGAATGGCCAGGTACTTCCCCACCTTCCTCTTCCTCGTCTCCTTCCCTTTCCCACTTACCTTCAGCCTCATAACATACCCCAATTGGGGATGCCATAGTCTCACTGACTCCAGACGGGAGCAGTTGGGATTCTTGTGAGGTATTCACTATAATTTTTTTTTTTAAAAGCGCACTCTCTCTTACATTCGTATTTACATATATCTTCTTGGACTCTTGTGAGGTATTATTCACTATAAATAAAAAAATGAGAGGAATATGTAACAAAGGAGAATAAACTGCAAAGAATAAAAAATCATAATTTATTTGTCCAAAGACTATTAGGATTACATTATTAAAAAAATCAAGTCAATATAATAATCATATTATAAAAAACCTACATACTTTTAGTGAAATAAAATGTTAAAAAAAAAACACAGGAACCCTGACTCATCCACAAAAACATAGAATTAAAAAGAAATGTAAACAATATAAAATAGCAATTTTGTGGAATTTATTTGGAATGTCACAATAATAAATTAGTTTTAATAAGTAGGCTTTCTGATAAGGCCTTCAATTTGTTATTTTAATTTTCTAAAGCTTGACAGTAAGTCCAATTTATTCACATTCTTATCATTAGTAGAAATAATGCATTAGAATGCAACACATGGGCCCAGGTTCCAATATAATATTTACAAAACTCTTCACATTAGACATAATTCAATTTTATTTTTCATATAAATAATTTAGATCTTCATCAATAAATTCTTATAAATATTTATAAATAATAATTCAAATTTTTAAAATAGCTAAAATCTAGGCATGTAAAAATTAACATAATAATAATATATTTATATAGAAACAGGCAGTGCTGTCATCCAAGATTTCCGGAAACCTTTGTTTAAAATTTATAATATCCAGAAACCTGTTGTTAATAAAAATAATTTATTCTACAATAATTTTATTGCATATAATATAAATAGCTGCAAGTTGAATTTTTTTAAACTATGAACAGTGTGAACTGGAAGATTTTTTTTGTTTTTGGAAACCCTTTAGGAAAATTGGATTATACACTGGAAACAAGCGGTTGGTATTACAAATTAAGTTTGTGAGATTCCATATAAAAGGATTAGTTTGTAGCATTCACTTTAAAGGACCTTCTTGTATGCAGTAAAAATTATTGCCGATGACACAAAAATATTGGCAAACAGTTGTAACTTCTTCCCCTTTTTCATAAACAATGCTTGTAAAAGAGATGTAACACACATAGTTCTCGACAGCTAGACTATACAAGTTTAATAATCTTTTTAGTACAGAATATCTTACATACATATTTATTTACTTGATTAGATTTGACTAAATAATAAAAATAAATCCATGGGTAGAGAGTACGTTGTTGGGATTAATAAAGAGAATTTTACTTTGGCATTTCCAGAGATCCCGGACGGGCGCTAACTGAGTTGCCGTGTCCGTGGAGCCTCAACTTGAAATCTGAAAAATATATACTTGCAAATCAATGAAACAAAACAAAATATTCTGGGCAGATTATAAAATAATTAATTAGCACATGTCACATTAGAAAGGTACGAATATGAAAATGGTATTGGTTAATTAGCCCCTAGATCATCCACAATTCTGTCACGTGTAGTGCATTATTATAATCAGTTTTCTAGCAACATACCACAATAAAAAAGATAATATAGAAGTCTTTCTTTCAATTTTTGATTTATCTCATATATTGTCTCCAAATTAGGGTAAACCGAGAGATAGTACAGAATGAGAAAACGTATTAAAGATGACAAAATGCTGCACTATACGGAGACAATATTAGGGTCCTCGTAGAAGAGGCATGCATAGGTAAGTAAAGTATAATACATTTTAAGTTAAATGGGAATATTGCACGTTTTGCGTGTACTGAGAAACCCACATAATATAAGGTTCGTGTTCCCATATTATAAGAAGTTTAGTTTTTACAGACTAGAAAATTATTCAAACATTTTAAGATTTTCTCACTTAACCTTTCCCTTACTGAGCTGAAAAAATCCGAAAAAATACAACATGCGAAGAGACCACCCCGAATGAATGCCGGGCGGCGACTGGCGGCCCGCGTCGTGTTGTCCGGCGGCGGAAACCGAAGGAACAAACACGATTGACGACTGACCAGTAACCACACGATTCTCTTTCTCGCGCTTACTTATATCGAAGTAGGTGAGAGTGAGACGCGCATAATGTCGCACTAGCCGCATGCTTCACACATTTGTACGTATTTACCCGCAGCGCTGATCGTATTGAGAGACGTTTGATTGTATTGGTGAATTTATTTTCGATTCTCACAAAATACCTCTGATGGGCCCGATAGGTACGGATTATTATTTTTTTAAATTTTTTATTTAATGGTTAAATGTATAACGGAGGATTACCTAAAATCTGAACCCAAAAATTTTCCATATTTACGGAGATATTAAAGGTGCAAAAAGCAATGTGTAGTAGATACACATAGCAGGCAAGGGAGGGTTAAGGTGATCCCATAGTCCTTGAAAAGTTCGACATCGGAATCTCCGCCTCTTTTTGAGAGGGATTTAAAAATACTTGACAATACTCTTTTGGAAAGGTTAGAGAAGGTATTTGAGAGTTGCTTTTTAAAAGTTGATTTCGTCAAGGCCTCTAAAGAGCATTAACTCCTTTCTTTCGCAATGTATATTATAATAAAAAAGAAATTTAAAATGGATATCACAGAACCAAGCGACGTGGAGAGTAGAGACGTCCGTCCGTCCCAGATAACGGTCGGCAACTAATGTTAAATGATCATAGTCAATATGCAGACGGCATAAGGTTTAAATCTCTACTCCAAATTCGTTGAACGCGACCACTTTGATTCTTGCAGTAAAAAATAGTGCAAAATTGCAGTGTTTTGTTTTATTTTGTGAAATTCTGATAAAAATAATAAAATGCTTTCTGACCACTTTCTAAAGAAATTAATTTGCCACATTGTACAATAAAGCATTATCCGAAAAAGGGTTTATTGGTAGGAGATTTTGCACTTGAAAGCATTTTTTACAGGCCTTAGACATTTTTTTTCTTCTAGGATTACAAAAAGACTTGTGTTCTACTCGCAGTATTTAATTGAAGCATCTATAATATTTGTAAGCGACTAAATTTTCAAACCAAAAACACATGATTTTGTATGATTTTGCATTATTACGCATGGCTTCGTCTTAAGAAGTTATTTTTCTGGTCACTTGGAAAACCTTGATTGTACAGGGGTTTGACACACGATTTTTTTTTTATAATAGCTCCACACAGGAGGCCCTGAGAAAAATAATTTCCCTCAAGGCCTATGTCATCTTTGGGGATGCTGTGTGGAGGGTATTTTTAAGAAAAGGAGTATAGGAAGTTCTGGGAAGGAAAAAGGTATGAAGGTTGGGTAGGAATCTGGGGTTCAGTGTGTTTAGATCATCCGCCGCCAGGACCTAGACAAACCTCACCCCATGAACTCGGGTACCCCTGCTAAGTCACTATTACTTCAACGGTGTCAGCCTAAGCTGCGGAATGACACAGATTGTTCTATGAAAAGGTTCGAAGCTCTGGGGAATCAGTTTGCACAATGCAGGTCTAAAGTTCGAGTTTAGATGTACGAATTCAATACTTCGTTTGTGTGAAAGCGCTACAAAACAATAAATACATGGTTTGAATTATGTTCTCTGCATGCAAAAATATTTTATGGCAAAAAGTTATAAATGATATATAATTTTTCTTGGAACTAAATTATTAAAAAGTTGCTATTTTTTTGTGCACAGCAAACACGTTTCAGTTTGTACTCATAAGGCGCTTCAGGCAAAAGTAAAATGATTTGTTACTGAAATTTATTGTGGGTTAGAATTTAAAATAGACGGAGAGTTTAGAGATAATTAAATTCCATTATATTATGACATTTGTTCATTTGTTAAAAAAATCCTTTTTAACTTTTTTCCATTTGTTTATTTTTGACCTTACAATAAACCCTAGTAAAGATATATCAAATATGATATTTTATTTGCGGCACACGTTCTAGAGTGGAAGATACTCTCAGTATCGCCTTGGTGTAAGACCATTATTCAGAATTGAAACGTTGCTTGGAACTGCTTTAGACGTGTTCGGTGACCAGAACTGAATAGCCAGGTACTTCCCCACCTTCCTCTTCTTCCCCTCCCCATTACCTTCAGCCTCACAACATTCCCCAATTGGGGATGCCAGTCTCACTGGCTCCAGACGGGAGCAGTTGGGACTCTTGTGCGGTATTCGTATTTAAAAAAAAGTGACTTTCAAGCTGTTCCGTCAGCAATAAATAACAAGTCATAATTTTTCAATATTGCATAGTATAGAGCCAATAGTGCTCATTCCTTATCTCCAGAGTGACAGAGCAATTTAATTTTTTTTTCTAGGAGTACTAAAGGAAATTTTTCCGCCCACATTAAAAAAATCATACCTCCGAATTTGAATAAGGAGACATACAAACTGATTATAGTTCTATATAGCCAATGAATTCACCCATATTTGGTCTATTATCACATATTCGTAGGATTTATAAAAAAAATATTATTAAATCTTTAACCTTAATACATTTTAACCGCTTGGGCATATAAGCTTGTTTTCACGACTATTTAACTTAGGTAGACATAGGAATGACGTATGTCCCGGACCTGAGTTATTAAAGAATCTAGAAAATATTTATTTTGTTATATTTTAAATGTAAAATATATTATATAGTCGCTTTAATAAAATAAAAAAAATTGCCACATTTTGGCAACAAAGCAATCCATGGTTTTGTAAATAGTGCCATAATGTTGCAAAAAGCGCTTGAGTGGTTATACTGATATGTAGATACTGTATAATAAACCATAGATTTAGTTTAAATTATACCAGTCTGACGATAATAAAAAAAATAATAAACGAGTCCAGTCAAAAATAAACAAGTTGATAAAAGTTAAAGGGTTTTAATAAAATAAAATCATATTGAAATGCATTTCCACCAGGTTTTAAAATTAGAAATAATCAATTTCCATCAGTTTACTTTCAAACTTATCATTTTAAACTATTGACCAATGATCAAAGGTTAGAATTTAATAACTGCGGTGGCTAAATGCCAATACCAAGTTTGATCTGTAGTGAGTGTAGTCTCTAGTACTTTAGGCAAAACGCCAAGGTTAGACTTCCGTGTCAACACTTCACATTGTCAGATTCCATATAAAATCAGCAATAATTGTATCGCACTAAGGACCAGTTGGTCCGGAAAATTTCACGTGTGAATTTCCTTCAAATTGTCATTCACCGAAAAATAGGGTTGGTTCAACCTCCGTCAGAAGAAATTTCAACAAAAATTTCATAGAAATGTTTCAAAAAATGAAAAGATTCTTTTTTCATTTCAAATTTGATACGCAATCATGTCTTCCTTCATTTCTAATGCGAAATGGGTTGTTTCAACTCCAAAATAACTTCACTCAGTGTTGCCCGCCGAATCACAATTTTGTCATCTGCGCATGGGCCTCAACCGTCCGAACTCGGCTGATCACATTCACATCACATCTCTATGAAATTTTCATTTAAATTTCTTCTGACGGAGGTTGAAACATCCCAATTTTTCGGTGAATGACGGTTTGAAGGAAATTCATACTTGAAATTTTCCGAAACAACTGGCCCTAAGAGTTACGCCCTTCGTTCACGCAGCTACTTACAAGCGAGTAAATCGCCGCTACCCGCTACCTGTCATACTATTCTACTAATGCAGCGCCTAGCGGCGTTTCGAATCACACATAATAGTATGGAAGGTACAGGCGAGCGGCGATCGCGTCGCTTGAAAGTAGCTACATGGAAGAACGGCGTTACTGTTTTCTGGATGTGACTAGTAATTAATGGATTAGTTTAATGATTTTAATAGAAAAATATTAAAATAAGAAGTATGACTTTAAAAATACATATAGCATAAACGCTTTATATTAGGCCAAATAGTACAGTTCTATCAACTGATTTGGCTACTTATTTTAAATCTACCAACCCAGACCGCATGTTATATAGCCAATGAAAAACTAAGATGAATTATATGATAAACGAAAATTATGAAAACCATAACTATCCAGTCAAACTATACAAAAAGGGCAACATTATTTTGAATAGATATCAGAGAATATAGAAGACCTCTATTGGCAGGCTTGAAGCTAATATAACCCCGATTTAAAAAAAGCTTTACCTAGATAATATGCCATTCATCTTTAGTAGTTTCTTTAATTTTTCATTTAATTAAAATACAGTAATCTCTCACTAATCCACCACCCAAAAACAGTGCAAATGTCCAATTAGCGAAGGCGGCGGTTGTAGTCCATACATAGAAAATATGATGACTAGCAAGATGATCAGCGAGTGCAAGCTAGACGGAAGTATAGTAAATGAGTGTGTAAGAGTAAGATAACAGAATCCGTTGGTATGCAAAGTGTGGCGAATCTAGGCACGCGACTTCTTCTTCTTCCTTGCACTGTTCCAACTCATTGCCTAGGTAGGTTGCTGGGGTCGGCTCTTCTCGTTCTCAGGTTGTAACTTCTTCGGTTCTGAGTATCGCTTTCATCCAAGCCATTTCTCTGTAGAATTTTGGAGCATTGAGTCATCCAGGAATTCTTTGGTCTACCTCTGGATACGCGACGGACTACTGAATTTGATATACGAACAAGCGCATAAAGGAAATTCTCGGATAATCGAGCAGTGGATTCCTGAGAGTGTACTGAAATTAATTTTCTTATAGTGAAATATTTATGTTTAACAATTTATGTAAGGCACAGACAATATAAGGACCCCGTTATGCAATAAGTCGTTTATTAACAAGTTTAACGCGGTACTTTAATTTTTAACAATAACTGGCCAAAAACTTAAATAAAAAATTTGTTCAATTTGTTAAAAGTACGGTACAAATTTCTACATATTTGTAAAAGGACGGCAAATATTTACAACATTCATTGATATAACAAAAACAGAGTGTGCCAATTGGAACAGATAATACGTTACTTAATAATGATTATTTGTAAAAGGTACAGGAAATGACGAGCATTTATTGTTGCAGGTGGAGTAATTCATTCATCTACGTAATTATTGTTCACTGTATCATGGCAAAACATAGTACGATGTCAAAACATACATCAATGTGTTTGATGTCAGCAATAAGGCATGATATAAAATAACATAATATTGAATTCAATAGACAATGCACAGAAAACACTCTTCATACTATTATGCAATTTCTTATTTTCTAAAATAAGAATGTTTTGGAAACAATGAGAGATAGACAACACAATCAATCATGATTTCAAAATAATATGTGAATGAATATCTAGGTATCTAATGAGAAATATTAATAACACAGCACATGTTTGGAAAAATGGCCAAGTATAAAAAAGTACAGTTCTTGCAAAATGTTAATTGTTTGCACATTGTTGAAAAGCATGTAAAAAAGAAATATGTTAAAAACACAAACATGAAGAAATCTAAAACACATAGTATGAAAATGGAATGATATTGTTCATTACCTCCACCAAAAGCATTATTCTCACTTGCTAAACAATTAAAAAATCATATTATTGCACAATAAATTATATCTATGAATTTGATTATATTATAAGAATGCGAGATTCTAGATCCAGACAAAATAAAAAAGAAATAAATTCATCTTTAACCGCTTGGACACATAAGCGTGTTTTCACAATAATTTAACGTAGGTAGACATAGGAATGACGTATGTCCCGTACCTGAGTTATTAATGAAAGAAAACAACCTTTATTTTTGGATTTAATTTTTTTTAAATAAATAATGTTAGAGCGACCAATGTCCAAACCCAAATATTTTTTAATAACACATAAATAAATAATATTAATTTTTGAATAACGATTTAAACTATTTGTACAACACCATTGTGTTATTTCTGTGAAGCATGCTCCATTGCTATGAATTTTAATACCTACTTTATCGAACAAAGGACACGAAATGAACAATAAATGGTATTTTCTAAATTGAATGTAACATGTGATACCAAGGGGACATACATTAATTACGTGAGCTGTTAAAAAAAATTAGACCCCTCCCTTCCCTTGGTGAGATTTAAGTGAGATTTAGTGGGACTTATTTCTTACTCTCGAAATAAATGTTTTTCATAATAGACATTTTTTCAGCGGGCAAAATGGGACACTTCAAAAGAAGTGAAAATTTTTTTTTTTTTTTTTTTTATCCCAATAATAATATATACTCTTTTAAAGTTGTTGTGTGATTTTTATTGACCCCCCTCACCCCTCGGAATAATGAGATTTGGTGAGATTTTACTGGACCCCCTCCCCATTTTTTGCTCACGTAATTAATGTGTGCCCCCCCAACAAGCAGTGCATCGATGATTTTTTTATTAACCAGGTAAATTGTATAATCGACTTGATTTGTTAAATAATATTTGTTGACAGGGTCCCAAAGGACTGGATTTGTGTAATTACTGCATCTTATATAAGCATTCAAATAAATGATAGCACAAGACAGAGGCCACCATAAAAATTCTTGTAATATAAATAAGGAAATAATATCGATTGTACCTACATGGATTAATAATATAGAATGTTAAAGCAATTGCACAAAGGATAACACATTGTGGGGGTTTCTCACCATCCTCCCAATAGCTTATCTACACTAATAACGAATATTTTCGTTTTACGATTTATTTATGTATTAAGTTGGAGTTTATAATTCGGTACTCAAACCTATGAATAGTGGCTATATATTGGATAAGTTGGCCGAGTTTTCTAACCACTGCGAGTATTTTATTTTTATTTTTAAAGTTATTCGTTATCAGTGTAGATAAGCTATTAAGAGGATGGTGAGAAACCCCCTGTATCTTTTATAAACCCTTACCAAATGAAACAATGAAATTCTATGGAAGTAATAAACAAAAATTCACAAAGAGTCACATTGAAGAATCACATAACATGAAGAACAATAATTTATCTTATCTGATGTTTATAATATGTAATATATAAAAACGTATTTACTACTATTCTCCCGTTGAACTACAGCCTAAAGTAATATCTGATTCTGATAACAGCTTCTATAAAATATGTACTCATACATTGCCATGAGAAAAAGCATTCTTGGAATAATTATCATCCATTCTTATCTAAATGAATCACACAATTAAAGTTTTCGGGAAAAGGCTTCTATACCAAAAGGCTAATTGTGGTTTCCTTGTGTTGGTTTATAAATAAAATAATGACTTAAATGCCATTTTATCATGCCAAAACAATAATTGAAATATAATCAGAGCTTAACCACTAAGATTACAGTTGATTACAATGGGCATATTTTCTGGTGTTTTACAGAATTATTTCAATTATTGGTCTAAATACATTCCGAATCATAAGAATATCCAGCTTAATATCACATTCTGGATTTCTCACTCTTCTATGTATAACATTGTAATAATATTGGCTATTTTACCCTTAAAACTAAACTAAAGAGTCGAACATCTCTTCACTAAGGCCACGGGGAAAAGAGGTGAACGCCATTCGACAAGCAATTTTTGTTTTTGCAATATCTAAAAGGGATGTATAAAATCTATGAATTTTACAGAACCGGAGGATCACAAGACACAAATAAATAATGAAAAATTTAAATCCCTATTATTAATTTGTCCTATTACCTCCGAAATAAATTGTGTAATCATATTCACAAAAATTTTGCACTCAAAAGCAAGATGAAATTAATTTCTAAGATGGAGTGTAGCACAGTCAGGTCTCAAACAAATAACTTAGAGAGACGAAACAAACACTGACTTGTGAATGAAAGCTACAATTAGATAATAATAATATGGTCCAACACAAAAAAGAATTGTTAGTTAGGAGAGTGAGATTATTTATTTTTGATTAAATTACTTTTAGAGTAGGGATTTTGCAGGATCCTCGGTGTGGTCTCCATGACACGCAGCAAAAGCTCATCCAGGTAGTTCTCCAGGTCCTTGACTTTCTTCTTCTGGTTGTCCACTTCATTCTGCAAGCTCCACGCCATCACCACCAGATCTTCTCGACTCTTGGCTTCAAAGTTTTGTACAATGTCCTTTGGCAACTTGGTGTATGCTGGGTTCAATTTTACCTCATCAATTATACCTTCCTCTCCAATGATTATTCTTTCTCCAAGTGACTTTTTCGATTTTTCTTTTGTAAATTTCTTGAAGAATTTTGGGCTGTCGGTCTTTTCTTTCAACACAGTGGTGAGGTTCTCAACACTTTTGTTGTTTTGGGAAGACATTTTTTCTTTTTCTATAAGGATTTGACTTTGTACTTTTCCTTTGAGAAGCTTTTGGGACCATTCGTCTTTGCGTACAATCTCGGGTGCTTTAGGTGCGTGCGTAATTTCCTCCAAACCTAGTCGGACGGGTTTTGGAGGAGGAGACTTTTCGGGTGCTCCGATGCCACCGCTGGTGGAGCGACGCAACAGTTCTCCACCTCCCAAGTTTTCCAAGGAAGCGTTGGCTGGAGAAGGGATGAACTTATTGACCCTGGGAAGGGTACTGTTATTATTGACATTTAGAGAACTGCCGGAGCTCTTGTGGGAGAGGTCGTCAAAAGCAAACTCATCCTCATCCTCACTGATGACTCCCGGATCCGCCTGCCCCACAGCCTGACTGGATTTACCGTGGAAGGGACTGCTGGGAGGTTTGCTGGTGTTCTGTAAACTTAATGCACTTCCTCCCAGAGAAGATGTATCGCTTTTCTTCTCTTTTTTATTTAGATGCATCTTGGAACCTAGATTCTTGGCAAACTTTTTCAATCCTTTGCGTTTTTCTAAGCTTCCGATACTGAGAAGACTGCCACCCATATTTTGCGCTGCGAGAGATAATTGGCCCATGGAAGATTTGTATTTTTCTTTCTTACTTAAATCTGTGAGGCTTCCTTCTTTGACTGTGAAGCCAATTTTTACCTCTATGTCTCCCCGGTTCTTTGTGCTCTCTTTACCAGACTTGCCTTCGAGTTTGTACCACCGATTCTTAGGTCTTTCATAAACATCGAGTCCTGCCAGCGGTATGGTGACTTGACCTAGAAACTGATCTCCGATGAAGTTCCTGTGTAAAACGGTTAGACTGACCTCGGCAGTGTTTCCTTGGGTCGGTATCATCAGGTCACATTCTTCGTGCCACTCGACGTTTTCTTCCGCCTTTTCCTTTACGGATGTTTGAAATTTCTCCTTGCCCAACCCAATGGTGACGAAGCAATCGTTAGTCCCATGTTTACCCTTAGTTAACAAGCTTTTCGCTCGTTGCACAGTCACTTGAACATGAGTTGGACTCCACATGACAATTTTTTTAATATAAAACTATCAACAAAAACTACAAAATAATAAAGAATCCGACTGCGACAATAACAAAAGCGCTGTCAGCAATCACCAGTGTGTCATGTCAAATAAAGTGTTGCTACTGGAATAAAACTAAAATGCGTGCACCACAGAAACCCGAGAAAATTTGTGTTGCTCGCAAGAGAAATAACGGCGTATCGCCTAGTGATGAGCATAATCGAACTTGTAATGATAGATTTAATAATATCAACACCCAAAATATTTCCATAAAAAAATCATCGACTTTCGAATTGAATTTCCTAATTTTATTGGGGGAGTACTGTTTTATTTATTTACATTTCTAGGTTAATTTCAATACATTTTTAAGACCGAAAAATGTTTTGCCGCATCACCTTCATTTACCATAATATTCAGATGCAAATTGAAGGTTCTACACACGATTTGCAGAACAACTTGCAGGACAGCATGCTGTGTTCTACTTTTCCTCCAATCTACAGCAAGTCGGAATGTTCGCAAGGCAAGACTCCGACCCCAATGGCTGCTTTTATAATAATTCTAGCACGGCGACGATAACGGCTCGCGGCATCTAATTTATTTAATACGAGTTAGGGAGATGGGCGTTTTTCAAAAAAAGTGTACATAGATAAAAGTCAGTGTCCCATCACTTTCAGGATCAGTAACTTTTGTTGTGTCGGTTTTAATGACCAACCATATATTTTACCAATATAATAACAAATAAATACCTTTATGGACTAAAAATAATGAATAAATCTATTAAATTTCGATATTATTTTAAAATAAGTAAGACTACAGGTCACTGTTTCTGGTATGTCCTACACCTACCACTACCAGTAAGAGTTCAAAAATTAATGTTATTTAATGTTATCCCAGTATTTATTTCTAATTCTACTAATAGTATATGATAATATTTTCGATTTGCAACCATAATATAGATTAATTATCGTGCAAAATAATTTAAATACCAGATATTGAGTTGTCCTACGAAATAGCGTATGGTGGAATTTCCGCCTACGCCACCACATTATTGACGTCTTCCAATAAAAATATTACCAAATTGATGAATATTTTCGAAAATAGCAACCCTATTTAGTCTATGAAGGGCGGCCATGCTTGGTTTTTTACAGCCAGTTTGCCAAGAAATCGTAACAAAAGTGGTCGTTCTCGGCTGTACTAAAAAAGTGTTCCACCAACGCTTCCGTATTTCTCCAGGTAATTTACCAGAATGTTTTAGACTCTACTTTGTATTAAATTGATTCATTTATTGTTTTATGAAATGTTTAGTTAGAACAAACAGAAGTTTCATAATTTATTGATAAATACATTTCGAAAAAATATTGACGCGATTACGCTACTTCTCTTACGCAACGGTGTCGTGAATGGAACTTAAAAGTGACGTAATGGAATTCTAAAGGTCGGTTCACTCTGTCCGTCTTTTAGGGTATTTGGGTGTGTTACAATTTTCTAATTAAATTTATATTTTGCATGTATCTTCAAAATGTAACTATTACATGTAGATATGTGGGTTGAGTGATATATGTAGCATTGAAAAAAAAGAACAGCATAGCTAAAAAGAAAAAATTATTTGATTTATATGTGTATAATTTTTTTTCTTTTTTTTATTAATTAAGATTATTAAAGATTAATTCTGAAAGAGTCGAAATGGTGTCGAAGTACTAATATAGACAGCAATATGAGCAACTATTACTGTAGAGGCAACTCTGAAATTCAGTATAAAATCAGCTGGTTCATACAATTTTGATTAAGTAATTATAAAATGTAGCATGATTTATGTTCCTGTGTGTTTTAGTTAATCCTGTACCTAATTAAAGTTGTGTACATTAACAAGTACTTTAATACCCTTTCAGCTTAGTTACCTATTTCAGGCTATACACGGTATGCACGTGTAGCCCATTATTACCTATCTAATTATTTGTGCATTTTTATAAATAATTTATTTTAATTTTATGTTCAAATATGCCGTTGAAAGCTGCAGAAAAATCAAAAAGGTACAGAGACAAAATTAAAAACGACCCTGAAAAATATGAAGCCTTTATGAAAAAAGAGTTACAAAGACAAAAATAACATCAAAATATAATCAGAGAGCTAACCAAAGAAGAATAGAAAAAAGAAGACGTTGGAGAGAACAGAAACGAAAAAAAAAAGAAAAGAAAAAAGAACAAGTGGAAGAAAAAGTACTTGCGCGGGGGGCCTTCCACGGTGGCGGTAGTACGTAAAATCGTCATTTTTTATAGAGAATACCTCACATGAGTCTTAACTGCTCCCATCTGGAGCCAGTGAGACTATGGCATCCCCAATTGGGGTACGTTTGAGGCTGAAGGTAAGTGGGGACAGGAAGGAGATGGGGAAGAGGAAGGTGGGGAAGAGGAAGGTGGGGAAGTACCTGGCTATTCAGATCTAGTCACTAAACAGGTTAAAGTCATTATTAAGCAACGTTTCAATTCTGAATGGTGGTCTTACACCAGGGTGATACTGAGAGTATCTTCCACTCTTCCCATACCAGTCGCTTGTCGCGCTTTCAGCAGTGTAGCCACAACGTGCGTACACATACGACTGATATTTCGCGCCCGCTGTCGCTACCGGGCAAGCCTCTCAGTCTGGCCGAGGCCTTAGAATTCCTAAACGTTACCAAATTTTTCCCCTTACGCCACTGTCCTGTTATTGCTGTGATTTATTTTCTAAGATCAATTATTATATCTCAAAGAAATTTGTTCTTTTTTTTATTGATATAGTTCATGATTAATTTTAAATTTGTTATAATTAAACATTCGTAAAACAAAAACTTATATTCGTCTTTCTAGAACGCAAAATATACAGTACAAAGTATCCAAAAGTAGCGTAAAAGAATATTTTTATTGAAAAACTTAATATTTAATTCAATAAGCTTGATTATTCATATTTTTTAGGAGACTGATTGTGTTTTCAATTCGTAAATAAAAATCTGAAATAACGAATTTCTTTTAATTTTCTTTATAAACTTTATGATAAAAGTGACGTAAAAGAATTTCTTACCAATAGTATTAAACTTAAATTGCAATTATTTTCGAAGTTTATTGACATTTTCTATTTAAATACTTTTTGTCATGAAGTTCATTCTTTATTTAATAAATTTACGTATATTTTTAATCGAAATGCAGCATCTCACTTAAGTGGAATTCCTATTACGTCACCGACATCTTTTTTGGAAAACGCCCAGATGCAAAAAAGTTGTCATTTTCTTGCCCCCTCACTCGTAATAAAGAAATGAGATCGCGCTAGCCATTCCCGTCACCGTTCCATTTCAGCGAGAATACAAGGCGCCTAATAGCGTTCCGTGCGGTTCTAAATCTTCTATTAGAGATATTTTCTCAAGAGATTTGCGAATGAATATATATTTTTTTTTGCTGTTAGTAATTTATTCCAAAAATTATTAGGTACTTGTGATAAAATAGTTAGGCCTGCATTATTATTAATGCTTACTACTCACTACAAAATATAAAGGTACACTTACCTAAATGTGTGTAGGTAGGTAAATTTATACTGCCTCCGTGGTTGAAGGGTAGGGTTCTCAACTACGAATCAAATTCGGCGTGCGCAAGTAAATTCTATTTATTAAAATAAAAATATAAATCAGCATATTTGCGACACGTTCCAGAGTAGAAGATACTTACCTTCAGTATCGCCCTGGTGACAGACCACCAATCAGAATTGAAACGTTGGTTGAAATCGCTTTATCGGTGTTTGGTGATCAAATATGAATAACCAGATATTTCTCAACCTCTCTCTTCCCTTCCCCACCATATCCAGCCTCACAACAAAATATTGGAGATGCCATGGTCTCACTGGCTCCCGACGGTTGAACAGAGATTCACATGAAAAATATTATTGATCTTTTATGTATCCCGACTATATACATACAGCCTTACTAAAAAACTTTCTAAAAAAATTTAACAATTGGTAACGACCGTGCATGAAAAAACCTTAATAATTAAAAACTGACAAAAAATTGTTCATGGAAAGATATGTACATCGCTTACACGGCCAAAGAGGGTAGTTTAACTGTTGTACATATCTGTTTTATTTGTAATTTTTCAAATTTTTTCTAAGATATTTTGAATGTCCTATATATTTCTTATTTTTCAAAATGTCGTAAAACCAAATGCCATTTTAGAAAATAGATAAAATTACCTTTTAGATTTTTGTATTTTAAAATATGCTTTAGTGTTTACAAATTGCAGTATTTTAAACTTCAAACGTGAAAAAAATTGAAAAAAAAAATTACACCAAACATTTTCTATTAAAACATCAAAAAAATTTTGAATATTTGAAATTAAAAAAAATACAGTCCTGTTATTTAATGAATTTGCAACAAAACTATCACTTCACTTTTTATCTCGTTCTTACAATTAAAAATTATAAAAAAATAAATTAATAATTCCCCAAGAATAACTGAAAATACCTGACATTTTAAAGTTATTTTTGTAAAACTTAGACCTTGATTCCTATAATTTCTTTTTATTAACACAAGCACCATGCATTTTTGTTATTAAATAACATTACTTTTATGGAAGTTTTATTAAACTCAATCGGAAAAACAATATTTTATAATCAATAACCTATATTTTTTATGTTCACAGAATTAAATTACGAACATGACGTTATTAACGGACCAAAACTGACAAAAATAACACAAATAATAGTAATTGTGTTGAATAATACAATTATTATAGTAAATTGGTGATTGGGTTAGAAATTATCCATAAAAATATTGTACAAACTGCACGTGAAATCTCATTTGTCAAACTGTAATTTGCCGCCCGCGTTAGAAAAGAATATGGCGGACTGCACATGCGCAAATGGACTAATTTTCAGGGTGACCAACCGAAAAATTCATATATTTGTTCGATTTGTTATTAGTAACGTTTTGTTTTAAAATATGTACAGACTTTACACAATGTGCTACAGAAACAGCGTTTAACGGCCGCGAAGTGTTTTTTTTTTAGTAAGGCTGTTTATGTCTATCGTTAAAATCGTTAGTATCAAGATTGACATTAAAAAAATAATCCATGTCTAATCTCTCGATTTGGTGATTTGCACTGGCCGGCAAGATCGCCCGATTTAACCGTTCCAGACTTCTTTTGTGGGGTTTCTTGAAGTCACCAGTCTATGTCAACAAGCTTCAGACTCTTGAAGCCCCCAAATAGAATATTTGTCAAGAATGCGAGAACCTATCGCTGGAAGTTCTGGAAAAGGCAAAATTGAAAATGCTATATATATCGAACCCATCCTGGCGGCAGCCACTTGGTCGATGTCATTTTATGGAAAATAAATTGGATATCAAATTAACACAATCCAAAAGCAGAACAAAAATATTTCATTCATAAAAAAATTACAGCCAAAGAACATCGGGTGACAATAAGGAAGTTGAGTCCTTTTTTTATCAATGTTCACATGCAAACTTAAATATTAGTATTATTTTTTTTTTAAAGTTCGTTTTCATAATTAAATTAATTCTACAAGTTTGAATTTTATTAAAGCCCGCGAAAACGTCGGCAAGAGTATAAAACCGTGCGGGAGAGTTCGTGAAGTCACCCGGTCCTTGATTGTGTGAAATATAAGGTAAAATATTTACAAAACCGTTTCACGCTTAATATGGACGAAAAAAATAAATTTAAAAAGTTGTAGTAGTTAGATATTAACTAGTACTAATCAATTCATCTACCGGAATTTCGAAAAAATTGCATTTTAATGGTTATTTTTTAAATTAAAAAACACGTAATGTCATTTTTCAACGAAACTTTCAACAGTTCCTAACATAGCGGTCGGTTAAAATTCCGGTAACTGAATTGATTAGTACTAGTTAATATCTAACTACTACAACTTTTTAAAATTATTTTTTTCATCTGTCTAAGCACGTCCCGGTTTTGTAAATATTTTCCCTTATTTTTCACACAATCAAGGACCGGGTGACGTCACGAACTCTCCCGCATGGTATTATACTCTTTCCGGCGTTTTCGCAGGCTTTAATAAAATTCAAACTTGTAGAATTAATTTAATTATGAAAACGAACTTTAAAAAAAAATTACTGGTATTTAAGTTTGCATGTCATCTACATAAACATTTATAAAGTCAAAATATTTTTCACGCAATTTCCCTATTCTTGCGCCACCTTGTATATATCTACGAGTAAACTATGTTATTAAATATTTTTTAATATACTTGTAATATTAAAATTGTCTTACTCCGTCTCACGGTTAATACGCAATATTTCTCATATATAGTTAGTTTTAGCTTTAATATTAATAAAAGTGAATATTTATGTCGGGGGACCCGAAAAAAAATACCCCCATGGAAATCGTAATGTTCCTAGAAGATAAGATTTTCGAGAAATATGAGTTACATACATATACTTTAATACCTTTGGGGAAGAATAAGGAAACAATTAACGGATGATTAGCAGTATTATTTATTGACAAAAAATCTAGATATTCATAATAATAATTGTATTTATACATAATTATATACTTAAATGAACCTTATAAAATTAATTAAGAGATAATAATATTTACAGAAGACATAAGAATACGACTCCACTTGAAATGTGTCTTTCTTTCACACAATTCAAATAAAACATTTTTATATTTTTCATCGAGTACCTATATTACGATTTTCCTTAAGTGTTGTTATTAATATTGCTAAAAATTAAAACGTGATTAGGAAAAAACAAGTTCAGATGATATTTCAATAATTATTATTTATTGCACGCGATATTTTCATTATTATCTACCTGCTCGATTCCGAAATGCAAACGACAGTAGTATACTGGAAAAATGATTAGAATGTATAATTCTTTAGAAACCTACTATTACAGAATAAATAAATACCTAGAGAAAATGAAACAGTTGGTAAAGATATAATTAAATAAAACAGATTAGTTTATCACCCCTGCGCAATATTACTTACAGAACATGGACTTTTTAAATAAAAGGTTTTCTGAGAAGTTTATTCAAAACTAAAATCAAATATTTAAAACAGGTTAAATAATTTCCTGATTTTAATATGGTAGGTATCTATTTCTTACAGTGTTTTTCAAATTGACAACTAGCGTAGAAAATTTTGAATATTATTATATTATATTTTTTCTACCAGTGGCAGCATAAAAAAATGCGGTAAAAAATATAGTAATGCGCAAAATCTGAATGGATATAAGATTTTTTGGGAAAATATTAACCTTTAATTAACCGTTTGCCCTCCGGTGGGCCACCGTTAAGAAAATTATAAAAAAGCATTATTTATTTACGAGTTTCTATTACAAAATAATATTATTAGTAACACCAGTTGTATAAACTACCAAATCTGAAAGAATTGTTACTGTAAACTTATAAAATGCGACACAAAAAATTCCGAAGTGACGTTTGATTTTTTTTTTTGAAAAAAACCTGGCTCTCCAAAGGTGATTGTCAAAAGAATTCATAATCTAATAATTAATTTTTCTTAATATTTCAAAGCATAACTTATAAAAGCGAACTTCCGTAAAATAATCATAGGCGTGCCATCTATGGATGAGTAGAATATGAATTCTTTTGACAATCACCTTAACCGCTTAGACACGTAAGCTTTTTTCACGATAATTTAACGTGGGTAGACATAGGAATGACGTATGCCGCGTACCTGAGTTATTTAACCGAACCAAATCATTTAAATATTTTGTACACTTACACAATTAAATGCAAATGAATATTAAGCATTTCGATATAATAATTACCTATTAAAATTGTAATGACGTAATAATCTGAAAGTAACGGCCAAATCGATCATTTCGAAATGTCTCCCTCGATTTATGCCGATATAATAAAATAAATATTTTTATCGCCAGTGAGTACTAATTTCACACGCACTTCATCAACTGCTTTTGTGGTTTGGTAGGTATTACGTTACATCATGTGCATGTAAGAAAAATCATCTTTTGATGAAGAGAAGACAGGTATTTCTTACAACAATAAAGTAAATAATTTTACAAGATATATAAAGATACTTTGTTACATAGCTCTACATATATTATTATAACTTAATACTTATCGCATAATAATACGATTTAACATTTAATATGTTGGTAGTTAATCATCATGCTCATCACAAAATATGCTATAAAATAATGACTTTTATACAATTTAATTAAAATTTAAAACGACTATCACAATGTCCAATTGATTTCCATCGTGAAATACCATCTACCTACTGCTTGATCCCATTTCCATTGAGTATGTAATCAAGAACTAATAAATAACAAAATTATACAATCTTAAATAGACGTTACTTTACTTATTTATCGACAATTTTTCAATCGAACCTCTTCTCATTTATTATGCTTGATATTTCAACATCGATATTATTATTATTTCTATAATATGTTTCCGAGAAAAGGGACAGGGAGGGGGGGATGGGGGGGGGGGGGTGCAAGGAGATTCTCTATTTTCTAAATTTTTGTTTTTAAAGAAAGACAAACATTTGCTGGTTACGAATAACCTGACAATGTTTGAAAATCTCCTCCTACAACCAAAGTAAGCATAAAATGTTGCTTGTGTTTTGATGGAGGACTTAGCCAGCCGAGGACTTAATTAAACATACAAAGTTATTTTTATTAGTAGATTTGTCATTGTCTGGTGTAATAAAAAGTTTATATCGATTGCAAACATAACATTATTTTTAATGTGAAGAAAAAAGTACTGTTTTTAAATTCAATGAACAATGGTAGGATTTCATTACATTATTAGAGGTACCTACGAATAGTGTTTTGCAAACGTGCACGGAGAAAAGTGTTATTCTAAAATACGATAATTTTATTCGAAACTTAATACGTACAAAATTACGTATACCAACAAATTATTCTTACATATTCCCACCAAAAAACATTGAAACCATTTTAATTTGTTCGTCCCGTTTTTAACCGTTTGTACGAATAAAATGATCGTTTTTTAGAATAACATTTTTCTCCGTGTGACATTACTAATTTAAAACGTTGTTTCCCTGGTTCTAGGTTGGTTCCTAAAAAGGTTTAATATTTTATTTATTGTTATCAAGTTTAATTTTTAGAACTCCAATTTAATTTTTTATTTTTTATTTAAGCAATAGACAGTTTTATCAAACTTTTTCCTTTAGAAGACGAAACAGCTGTCACGTATACTAATAATTACATAGCAGAACTTTTTTTACGAATAAACTGTTTTTATAAAATATAATAATATTATCTCTTCAATCTTTGCAAACTCACTTTGTGGAATCATTTTATTTAAATGAAACAAATAACTTTTGTGTAAACCACTATAATATATATTGCTTTTTCTTTTATTATTTTTATTCATGTTATTATCCTGATGAAGAAACCATTGGTTTTGAAACAAGTAGATATTATAACATTGATTTTAGTGGTTTACACAAAAGTTATTTATTTCATTTAAATATAATAATATTATTGTTGAATATTATTTATTATATTTTAACGGAAAAGGGTTGCACTTATTCTTTCTTAAATCAAGCAAATTTTCAGGCCATTAAACCCAAATAAGTAATATATTTTTATGTTGTTAAATTGGTGAATTTTTATTTTTTACATTAGCTCTACACAGGGCCAATGTCATCTTCGGGGATGTGGTGTTGGGGGTCATTTTAGAAAAGGAAGTAAAAAGGTATTTTTAAAAAAGAAAAAAAACCAACACCTCTGCCATAGTTCACCTCAAGTAGTTCGCTACGTTTGGTGACTTAGCAGGGATGCCCGGGTTTACGCGGTGAGGTTTGTCTAGGTCTTGGCGGCGGATGATCTGGACACACTGAACCCCAGATTCCTACCCAGAACTTCCTCTCCTTCCTTTCCTTAAAAACACCCTCAACAGATAGGCCGAGATCAGGGGCCTCCTGTGTGGAGCTAATGTAAAAAAAAGTAGAGAATGTTCTGGGAAGGAGAAAGGTATGAGTAGGTGGGGAGGGTAGGAATCTGGGAGTCAGTGTGTACAGGAGTAACGGGCGTATAAATCCGGTCCTCTCACTGTGGTGCAAGGCGATGTTCCGAGAGAGTCCTGCTTGAGAGATCAAAATGTCTCATTCAAACTGTCTCTTCCGATCCGGCCTGCTAAGCAGATGGTGAACCCGGGCACCCCTGCTAAGTGACCAATCTTAGCGAACCACTTGGGGTGACCTGTGGCAGAGGTATTGGTTATCCAATAAATGGTTCCTGGGATGGCGGTACCCACATCCACCGCTAGAAAATATACCTAATATCATATTATGTAGGTATTTCTTATGGACACAGACGACTAAGGGCATCCACAACCGTTCTAACAGCCTAAAAACAGCCTACAGCGGCGTAAAACAGCGACCCGCATACGGCCTTGTGGCACGACAACCTTCCGCCAACACACGGCAAACTAACAATGGCTAATTAAGAAAAATATTTTTATATTGTCGCGAAATTTCTCCATTTAACGCACGCACAAGAGACTCCGTAATCGTAAAATAGGTCTGACTTTAAAACGTATGAAGGTTCGCACGGAACGCGTGTAAAATGCTTGACATTTACCCGTTACTAATTTATGCAGTAGGTACCTACCTAGGTACAAGTAAGTAAGTACAGGATTTTATTCAAATTACGAACGCAGTTGAAATAGTTGAAACCACAGACGAAATATTCAAAAGAAGCGTAGGTAACATAATTTATTTGTGAATACGGCGGGAGAAATGAAAGGCAAAGTTTTCTTTGGTAGGAAAGTCATAACCAACAGATTGGTTATGCTAAAAATGTGTAGGTATGTAGGTAATTGTTTGTTTAATTCTTATCAGACTGTAAAGGTGCCTACCTATCAGCCTACATACATAATTTTTTTATTCTTGAGTGAGAGGAGATAATCAAATATATAAAACTTTGTTAATTCTGTTAATGTAACTCGGTGTTCGTGTTTCTGTACGGGGATAGGGAAGGAGGTGGGGGGGGGGGGGGGGGGGGGGGGTGAATTGGGGTAGAGACAATAATAAATTTTCCTGTTTATAAGCTATTTGGTGAAAATACGTGGTTTGTGATAATTTCGTAATTTATAAAGCTACAATTTGTTATTATTTTTTTTTTGCTTAAACACAAACATATAACTGATAACAGTGATCTTGAGCATCCGGAAAGAGAGGAATATAAAAATAAAACCTATATAAATATTTAAATAATAAACATGGATTCAAAACAATAATATTATACACACACTTTCTATAACATGGATGTCAAATTTATTATATTATATTGCTTCGCTTTTTGCGAAATTGACTTGTATTAGATACATCATGTTTACTAAGTAAGTTTTTCTACCAATTAATTACATTCGATCAAAAAATACGTTTCCAAGATGATTTTATTTTATTATAATAATGATATAATTTATTTATAACTATAACATCACATATGAATTTTATTCGACATTTTTTATCGTCTTTTTTATAATGAAAAATACATTTTCATTCAACTTATCTGAAGTATGCATTTTCATTGAAATCATGCAATAAGAGTGATAAAAGCTTACAATTCAAATTCATTATATTGTCGGTATCAGCAAATCAAAACTCAATCATTGATATTTTAAGTATGAGAGAATTTTAAAATTATACCTTCCAACAGAGGCAATAGGTAGGCAATTTTAGGTATTAAATAAAACTTTTATTATGAACATTTTATTAGTTATGCATCCTACTCGATAACTGGTCAGCGAGCATTGAAATATAAACATATGTAGATATCCAATGCTAAAATAACACCACATTTATATTAATATCATGTTAATTTTATAAATTATAATAAATAAATCTGGAAAGGAAATCATTTTCTTCGCCAGCTAGTTAAAGTAATTCTATCAAAATAAAGTCTTATATTAATAAGTATAAGGTAACTACGTGACAATATGAAAACAAGTATTTACAGTGACTTAGATGAACATATTTTTAATCATGGTCAGATTATATAAAGAAGTATTAATTATTTAAAGTTATGTAGTAGGTATGTATATATTTTTAAAGTGCGTAAATTAATAATCTCAATGGTAATTATTATTTATGAAAAATTGATTATTTTTATGAAGAGATAACGAAATGAGATGTTAAATTGCATTTATAATTCAATGTTTTATAACGTAAGGGTGCTGGCGGACTGAACGGCTTTTCCGGTCGGTTTTCTTCGGCCGGTGACAATTATTTGAATGGCAATATACGCAAGGTGGCACACTTAAACTGGCCACGGCCCGGAACGTTGGGCCCGGCTGGCGGCGAGGCGGAAAGACATGTCGGATCGCTTTAAAAAATGAACTGTCTGCGCTGACAATTGATTTTGCAACAGTAAATTACTCCAAAGTAAAGATTATGAAATATGGTAAGGCATTATTTTAGGTAAAGGCATTACTTTTTTGATCAATAAGCTTGATGTATGCAACAATCCAATAGATAGGTAACCAAATAATTTTCCATTCAAAGATGTACAATTAATTTTAACATTGCGGAGACAATTTTATGATATTCTTTGTAGCTTACAATAATTTGTTAGCTTCAAAGGATTAACTTTTTTTTGTAGCTAGTTTCTCATCAGAAGAGACCGTTACTCTCATGTGCGTGGTTTAAGCCAGTGACACACACAGCGTTAAAAGCGCTAGCGTTATTTGGCTTGGCCTATTTCAGCATATCCCTCGCCATAGATTACCATTGCAAATGTATCGCGAGCGATGTGGTGAAATAGGTCAAGCCAAATAACGCCGGCGCTTTTAACGCTGTGTTTGTCGCTGGCTTTATTCTTTATTTCTTTTAGAAATAACACTGAATGGGTATTCCATCGTATGCGTTCGAATTAGGACGCGAACGTACAACCGATGTTACAGTACAGTTGGGGAACAGTCTGCTAACACGCTCAGAGAAAAATATAATTCTTGTTGATTATAAAATTATTAGATACTATAAAATATGGTTTTACGAAAAAAATATCTTACAAGATGGCTAAATTTAAGCTTATTTTAGTGAAAATTTTAATATGTTTGGTGTCAGATTATTTAGAACACTTTTCTACCTAATAATAGATACCTACATGTACACAAGTACTCGTACATACCTACATTATTTGTCATGATTTTTTCAGATATTTATTGTTTTCAGAAAAAAAGATATAGGTACTTGGATTTGGTTTCCATTTATTTATTTAGATTATTTAGTCATCGTAAAGTTCAGAAATCTATTTGCAAGTCGAGAGTCCGAAAAATCAGCAATACCTGGAAAATTCACAACAAGCCACTGCCACCTAGGATCGAAATATTATATATTTTTTTCAAACTAAAGCACTTTTCTTTCCACATATATTTTCTTTGGTTTTTAGGCATATTATTCGGTACCTATGCGGTTAAATTTTTTGACTTAAAAACTACGATAAAATGTATTTTTACATGAACTATTAATAATGTACATACAATAAAAAATATATAAATGTGTTTTAGACGACTTAAAATTTTAATTAAACTCTACCGGTTTCGGAAGAACCCTTCCTTCGTCAGGAGAATATTAAAACTGACCTATGATACAAAATATTGACAGATATACACAAAACATTGGGTGTTTGAGTGGGAGGTTAAAAAAGGGGGACGGGTAATTGCTTGAGTTCTGGCAATAACAGAGCTGTTTATTGGAAATATATCTAAAATGGGACTAAAAGATAAATTACTTTGGTAATTCAATATACTAGCGTTATTATTAATTTAGGTTTTTTTTTAATTTCAAGTGCTTCTAAGTTATCTCATTTTTTGTTTTCATTATTACGGTGAAGAATTTTAACCCCTGTGTCCTTATTAAAAGTATGATTGGTGGAAATAAGATGATTGGCAAACTCTGAAAAAGTATTGTTATTTAAACATCTTAAATGTTCCGTGATTCTAATATTTACATTTCTGGTTGTCTTACCTATGTAGAAGGATGGATCGCAACATAGTTGGTAAATGCCCGAGTGGCTTAATTAATGCTCTCTATCTTTAGTGTTTTTTTTAATAATTTACCTAAGTTGTTTCAGTATAGAACGCGGGTTTAATGTGGAGAGGAAATTTTTTTGTGCTAAGCGAAGAAAAATTGGATATATATAAGATCCTACGCCATTGAAAGCGATTTGTGATTTTATTATTAAATTCAGGTGTACCAAAAAAAATGTTAGTTGAAATGAGGTTAAGTTTCTTAATTAGGATTTTATCAATTAAGTGTGTGGAAAAACCATTATTTCGCGCAATTCGTTAAATTCAGATAGTTCAATTGTAAAATTAACAGATGATAGAGGGATTTTTACGAGCCGGTACATCATTGAATGATAGGCAGAATGTTAAACATTGGTTATTCCACACAATATTTTTTTGTAATTATCTGTCAATATTTTGTATCATAGGTTAGTTTTAATATTCTCCTGACGAAGGAAGGGTTCTTCCGAAACCGGGAGAGTTTAATTAAAATTTTAAGTGGTCTAAAACAAATTTATATATTTTTTTATTGTAATTTATGGCGAGCCACAAAGTTAATGATTATTGCGAATATGTATTAATAATGTGACTGAATCTTGCCAGTGGTTTTATTGAAGATGTGGTAAGCAACTACTGCCAAACAAATAAGATTTTGGAAATCTCAATGTCCGATACTATTATTTGTATTCAATAATATATGAATGAATTCCATTTTTGGAGATAACTACCCAGCCTACATTGATTTAGACTAAATGAAAATTTCCTAACAACCCTTTTGCGGTACCACCATCTTCCGGACCTCTATTAACACCACCAACATTTCAAATCTTATGCTACGTCTTACATAGATGAAGTCGATGCGAACCAACTAAAAATATCAAACGTTCACCGCCACTTGGAAGTGTCCTGCGTGACAAAATAAATAATACACGACAGGCGGTGCGATTTGGCGCGGGACTTCAGCGACGCGATCAGTTTGTTTGACATTTTTGCGTGAAGTGGACGCGGCGGCAGAGTATTACGTAATCCTATTTGATTTAATAGCGTATATATATATTTTTCAAATTTTGAACCTCAAAGTCACCATCAATTTGTCTTCAACAGAAATAGGTTTCCGAAAATTTCGGACCAGGAGCGGGCAGTGGGGACGAAAGACGGCGTAGCCGCTTCAATCGCGTTCGCATGGTTTCGCCTATCTAAGACGCAGTGTAAAACAAAATCTTGTATCCCAGGCAGTTCTCCAAAATTAGACTATAGATTGTCAAGTGTTTACAGTATTAAAAAAATGGAGTATTCTAAATATTTATTATTTGTGTAGTTAACTCTTCAAATAATTTGAGTATTGCATAGAGATTTTCATTGTAGTTTAACGTTTTCACGACACAAAATTATTTATAATATCGTTAAAGGAGCACTTCATTGTTACATTATGTTGTTCAACATAAGAGTATTTTTGTCCTTTAGTTCACCGGTTCACTGTCTAAGAGCGGCACTCGAGGGCCCCCCGCCAGGGTGCTCCACCCTCGCGGGAGCCAGGCTGTGCCTGCCCCCAGTCCAGGGACCCTCAGAGATAGTTGGGGCGGGACATGCAGCACAGAAGCCCCATGTTCTTGTACAGGGAGCCCCGCCGAGCCTTTCCGGCCCAAAGGGCGTTCGCATCGTCGCCGGTAAGCGCCACATTTTTTTCTGGAAATACGGAAACAACGTGAAACTTTGATTGAAGTAAAGATTATAAATGATAATGAGGATTTTTCTTAATTCTTTCTTTTGTTCTGTGTTCAAATCTCAATAATACGATTATTAAACGTTAGGAATGCCAAAGAAAACATGACATATTTTTATTACAGTGTTCAATAATATCCAAAGCTCCGGGTATGTCGGAAGCTACGAAGGCCGCACACTTCAAACATTCTTACAGAGTGGTAGATACTCCCAGTATCGCCCTGGTAAAAGATTACCAATCAGAAACGAAACGTTGCTTGAAATGGCTTTAACATTGCTCTGTATGGTGGCCAGATTTAAATAGCCGGGTATGTATTATTTCTTTTAATTTTTCGTTCAAAAGTACTTAATTTTTTTTTACATGCCATCTTTTAAAACAGAGTAATATGTATACATGAGTACCTAATGTAAAATAAGGTAAAACATAAGAATATAAGACAACTTATGTAATTGAAGTGTACTGCCTGTTTGATCGAAATATAATAACAAATACTAAAATACATTAACAAGTACCTAAGAATAAAATATAATTTTTAAGGTTACGGTATGAGAATATTGGCAGGTATGTACGTAAATATTATTGTAAAAAAGTAAAATATAAATGACTCATTTTTTTTTTTAAATATGGGAAAGGGTTGATCTAGTTTTATCTTAATCTTTTAAAAAAAATATTTTTTTTCATTCAAAAACACAAAATTCCAAACTAGTTATGTAGGTAGTACGAGTATCTATCCCGCATCACCACCCTAAGAGAGATTAAATAAATCAAGAATATTACAAATAATAATCATTTCTACCGTAGAAAAGTTCAATATCAGTAGTAATATAATACCTACAGCAAGGTTATGAAAAATGAGATCAAGGTTAGGAAGTATTAAAATTAAGTTTGTAATTTTGAATACACTATCAAACAATCAAAAGTTATTATATTATTTTGGGTAATGTTTTCACGTGTTTGTATGCTCGGTGTACCCACGTGATATATTTATTATTGACGATATATGAACTGATTCTAGTACAAATATATTCATTTGCACGCACTAGCGTGTTTGGAATCGTAGCTAATTAAAAAAAAACCCGCATATAATAAATTTCTATTAATTTTATTTAAAAAAAATCAATATTTCTTTTAAAAATTAGCCATATTTTTGGAATACGTGTTCTTGAATTAATTAAATGACATTAACATGGAGGTTATTTCGATCGTCATTCTAAGGAGTTTTAATACTAAAACAGAGAAATGTCCTGTATAACGTAAGTACAAAACCCGCAAAAGAAGAAGGCATAATTGTTCAGGCTGTGAAAGAGGGGGAACAGTGGCGCATCCGGCACAACAAAGAACTATACGATACATATTAGGCCCCCAACATCTCAGCCCATATGAGACTCCTCAGGTTGGGATGGGCTGGGCATGTATAGAGAATGCCGGACACACGTGTCCCAAAAATAATTATGACTGGACACCGAGGTGGAAAGAGAAAAGTGGGAAAACCCAGACTGAGGTGGGAAGACGATGTAAGAGGGGATGCGGCACAGCTTCTCCAGGTAACAAACTGGAAGTCAGCTGCTGAGGACAGGAGGAGTTGGAGGCGAATGTTGCGGGAGGCCAAAGCTCGATATGGGCTGTAGCGCCATCGAAGAAGAAGAATAGTCGAAAGGTCAACTTTATTCGGATCCATTGTGCGGTACCACTGTTTTACAGGTTTTACTGAGTACAAAAGGCTTTGAAGAACCTAACAAATAACCTAACCTAACATAACCTAACAAATAATGTACTCCATATCCAAAAGGTTAGTAATAAGTTAATAAGTTATGTTAAAGAACCATTGGTTTGTTAAATATTAGAGGACACATCTTAAGGTGAAAGGTAACAAACAAAACATATCTAGTTTTTACTAAATTGATTATGATTACGCCCCAGAAGTAAGGTGTCTTATTAAAAATTAAAACCGCGTAAGAATGTAGAGGTTAGAGATACAAAAATAATTCATTTCGGTGTAAGCATTTGCAAAAGGGAGGATTAGACGGTTTGGGGTTTGGACATGTAAACGTTGCATTATAAAGTGAATGGTGGACGAATAAAGGAGTATCAGGATATAATATAATTAGGAAGAGAATGGAATTAGATGTCGGGTATGCCCGTGGAAACATGACACCATCTGTTGAATTGAATTTTAAGTCAGGTTATATCAAGATATGGTATAATAGTAATAAGTAATTATATATGAATGAGAATGAAGCTATGAATGCGTGTGAGGACTTTTCGTTATTTTGGTTATTTATTGAAATTTAATGTTTTTATTATTTTAGAAACAAATAGCACATAATTAAAGTGAGTGGTAAACAGTTAACAAGGTTTTAGAAAGATTACAGGGTTCGATACCAATGGCATGTCTCTATGAAATATCTGTAAGTGATTTAGGGGAATGATTTGAGGGAAAGATAAACCATAATTTAATTTTTAAAATGTGTGTGGTGTGTAAGTGCATGTGTATATGTATGTTAAAATGCATGTGTAACTGTTTATCTAAATTGTGTTATGAAGTGGAGAATTGAGAGTACGCGTTGATTAAGTTTCTTGTAATGTTTTTCTAAAATAAATGACGCTGGGAAGCAAAACATATATGGAGAATTGAGTAAGGACAAATATTATTGAATCTTTGGAGAGCACAGTAAGTTGGTGAGTTTGCTGCAGTATTTGTTTTGTTTGTGCAAATAGTTTGGTGTGATTTGTGTGATGTGTAGTATTATTTTAAATGAAATTTCAGTCTTACCTAAATGATTTTCTTGTTGGGGCATATACTCCTGTAAGTCTGTGAGGATTCTGGTTATTTCTTGCGAGTCTTTTGTGATGCTGCACAGTTCCTCTTGGTTGAAGTCCGGTGTTATCGTCTTGCAGAGCAGAATTTGACTAATTACGTTCCCCAAGTTTGATGGACCGGCCCGATTTTCTGAAAAAAATAGGTTTAGACAGATTACCACACTATTTTTTCAGACATTTCTCAGACAAGACATTATGAATAAAATTAGACATCACGCAAAAGATCTTGAAAGTTCTTGGGATTAGTTGATACATAATATGTGAACAACTGTTTTTTTTTTTTTTTTTTTTTTTTTTTTTTTTTTTTTTTTTTTTTTTTAATGTTTCTTTATTCTTTGAATAGTAAATATATAACAATTGTGGAATTTATGGCCGCCATACTAGGCACATGCCCGTGTTATGGTGGCCGAACTGTGTTTACAAAGTTAGCACAAAGATATATTATATAGTCAAATCACAAGACACAATAGAACACAGGGTCTATGAAATGTATTGACAAACTGGCGTGCAAACTTTCATTCGAACAAATCCAAGATGGTTTCATTATGTACATTTAAACTGAGCAATCAGAGCATATTAATAATGCCCATTTCTTTGGACTTGAGTCTCAAGTTCTGAGAAGGCCAAAACCCATCGAGCTCTTCTAATTATAGAAGCGATTGAAATTCATACCCACCCGATTAACATTTATAGGGACGACGACGGCGGCTAAACACTTGAAACTTCCTCCCCCCGACCATTGTGAATTGGTTCCAAATAATGGCCGTCGGCCTTGATACACATTCATTAGAATAGGGAATTTTAATTGTTTTTTTTTTTTATTGTCAAAAAGCAGTAGTAGTTAATTAATGACAAATATTTATTTGTGCGTTCATGGATAGATTTTCTGTAACCATTAATAATAAATACTAGCAGTGAAAAACACGCTCCGCGGGTTTTTGCTGCTAGGACCTGCGGGTGGCTTTTCGTTCTGCTTCGCCCAGTTTAAGTGTTGGTGACTATTTATAAGGCACCACCCTTTTGAAAAAACTAATTACTATTAACACTACAGAATACTTATATTTAATATGAAGATATATAATAGTAGACATTCTTACATTAAGACCGTGAATAATGAGAGGAAAACTCTTCACCCCAACATAAATCTTCTTATTATTGAATGAAAGCGAAAAATATTTTTTCTTCTTCATAATTTTTTCCTTAAATATAGTATTATAGATGGCGCCACTTCCGTTTGCAAATTGCATATGAGCGAGTGATAAGTGTGCATATTACGGTGGCAGCTCCGTGGAAAAATGCACATTCACGGACGGGTCAGAACGGTTTCTATACAGCGCTGCAGCGTGGCGTCGAAGATTTACTCAAAGTCGGGTTCCTTAATTTGAACCGTACGGGCATTACCGTATTAATATACTTCGATTATTTTTTTTACAGATAATAAATAAAATGGCACAGCCACATTACAGAGCTACGTAGAAACGATAATAAAGGAATGTATAAACGTACAAAAATATATATTTTTATATGAAGAAAAAAATTAAATTGATTTATTTTATGATTTTCTTTTATGTATTGAGTTACTATAATAATATTAGATTTCACGCATAATAAAATAAATAATGCGTTCCATGTATTTACGATATGTTCCTGAAAGGTAGACACTATTTTGGCTGTTTGGTGAAATAACCACTATTCAGAATCGAAACGTTGCTTGAAATGGCTTTCGGTATGTTTATTGACAAGTTTTGAATAACCAGATTCTGCCTAACCTTTCTCTGATGACATTGTCCCACTGGCTCGGGCGTTATATTGCAAACAATCATTCATTTTTACTGATTTACTTTTTCACCAGATTTACAGGAACGGGTTTAGTTTTTCCCATAGGAAAAATTAAACCCTTTCATACACTTTTCCATATAAATGATCATCTATTAAATCCACGTTATGCAAGTGTATTATATAAGTATAATTAATAGAAAACAATACAAGAACAACACGTTAATCTACCAAACTATTAAATGGGAATATAATTCACCGTCTCCAGATATTTTCATATCAGAGGGTTCGGCTCTGTGGAATTCCTAATTTGACCGATAAATCCTACTGATCCCTCAATATAAATATTTAAAAAATCTTTCGTAATTCTACATGTATTTAAAATGACTGATTTTTGCATTTTTATATACAAATTCTTTGACAAATCTAATAAGCCTAAATTTTTAATAAGAGAGCTAGGTATAATGCCAGTAGCCGAAATAACAAAAGGTAATATTTTTATAGTCTGAGAATGCCAAATTCTTTTAATTTAATTTCCTAAATCTGTATACTTTCTTATTTTTTCAGAAACAGATTTTTGAATATTACAGGAATTTGGAATAGCTTCATCAATAATATAAGTTATTTTTTTAATTTTCTCATGTAAAACTATATCAGGTCTATTATGACCAATTGGTCTGTCTGATAGTATAGTTTTATCATAGTAAATTTTAAAGAAATTATTTTCTAAAAATGAATTTGGTTCGTATTCATAATATGGTACTATATTATGACAGTCAATCAAGTTATGTTTAATTACCAAACTTTGGTGAATTATTTTAAAAACCTGATTGTGCCTAAATGTATACTCAGACGGCGCTAACATAGAACATCCTGATATAATGTGTTCTATAGTTTCCGGAAAAGCCATACATTTTCTACATAAATCATCAATTTGATGTGGATCTTTGATTATATGCTTCCTATAATTTTTGGTATTAATTACTCTATCTTGAATAGCAAGCATAAATCCTTCTATTTCTGCACTCAACTCTCCAATACTCAACCATTTGTTTGACGAAAGTTTGTCAACATACGTTTGGTTGAGATAATTGAAGTGTTTTGCGTGAATAATTTTATTTGACCAGGAATCTAATAATTCCTGATTGGTATTTATAAAAATGTTGGCATTCTCGTCGTATAAATTTAAAGGTGAAATATTTATGTCTGCCTTGCAAATTATTTTGTGCAGCTCTGAGCTATTAGCTTTTCTATGGAAAAAATTTCTTAACATTTCTACCTGATTTTGTTTTAAAGAAGTTTGTGTGATCTTATAATTATTGCTTCTTATCTTAATCTGTAACCATAGCAAAAATAATTATTTATTTTATGTATTTATTTTTATTTAAACGCCCATAGGGCTATTACATACAGAAAGCAATACATGTTTTGATTAATTACAGTGAAGAGTTAGAAGTGAATAAAATACAGGTCAGTAACAGAAAATATAGGTTAATATAGGTTAGATAAAATAAGAGTTGACAAAATGTAGGTAAAACAGAATATAAATAAACTAACAAAAGATAACCTGCCAATATCCTCCAAATCAACTATAATAGGATTAACAAAAATGTATAAAATTGGTATTTACAATAGTTTATGAATTAAGTAGAAATAGTTCACACATACGGCGTTTAAAGTTCAAATTCAAATTATTATCAAATACATCAATATTGTTTAATTATTGGTTACCAAGAGTATGTAATCGTTGTATTGGGGAAAGCAATTTATGTTTCATTTATTATTTAAAAAAAATTTATTTATTAAATTTGAATATAATTACATCAATATAAGATATGGGTAGTCCCACAAAGCTGTGACAGATCAGCTAGTCTGTAGGTTCTACCATTTAATATTAGTACATAATACAAATTTGCTTCAGTTACAATATTTATACCTAATATATGATTTAGGGTAGATACATGTGGTGTTCATTTATTAACCACTTTTTTTATCAGTTTAGGGCTAGAATGAGATGTGTGTACATAAAATGTTAATGTTTGTCTAGTAGTTCGTGTAGGTACATGTAGATTTATTAAATGCAAGAGTTGAATAATAAATTAATAATTTAATCATAAATGGAACTTAACTGGTTTATATAATATTATATTTACTAATAAATATAAAATATCTGCATGTTTCCTAAATAAACTTTAATTTAGAAAAATAATAATTTCTACATAATTTATCTACGACTACCATAAGACGGGTATGGGCTCAGTATGGTGGTCGAAATTTATTGTAATATTTAAAAGTGTTCAATTACCAAACATTATAATTATCATAAGTACAAACTTCTCTAGCATTTATTTTTGTACGACAAAAAAATCTACAAACAGTTCATACATGATAAACTTCCGAGTTACCAACTTTGATATTTATCATCTTATTTTATCCCGTTGGGCTGTATAAACAGGTAGAGCAGTATACAGCGCACCCCCTTGAAAATGTACGTAAGGATCCTTGAACACGAAGCATTTTTATTTTCTGAGAGAATCCACTTAGACTTCTCACCGTCAGTGTCATGTCTCAGGCACGTGAACAAAAATATCGACATCTCGTAATATTATGATACAAGCAACAAAACATGTTGCGAGAAAAATAAAAATATTATCCAATAAGTCATCTAACATATTTCGTGCTAGCATCATATAAAATACATTCTGAATTCTAAAAACAGCTTCGGAAAGTTTTGGATTTTTTTTCGATCAGCATTAAAATATTACAGTACAAACATTAAGAGATGTGTAGTGATATACTGAATCTGTCTGAGGGGACTGTCTGAAAATCCCACAATCTTCCTCTCCCCATCTCTCTTCCCTCCCGCAAACCTCACAACTCACAACATACACAAAAGAGTAATAGATATTCGCAGAATCATCCTGATGAAATAAAAATAAAATCACCATTCAATAACGAAAATCGAAATGGTTTTAGCCGTGCTTGGTGAACAGATCTGATTAGCCATATACCTAACTTCCTCTTTCCCATCTCCTTCCCTTCCCCATTCACTTCAGCTTCACAGCATACCATATTACGATATTCCTGCGCAAATGTTATGAGTAAAAAATCATAATAATTTGTTATTGGTTGTAGCGCCGTTTTTGTAAAAAATCACTTTAAGGGCGCTGTACAAATTTATAATATATTTATGCAATCTTACTTCGAACTACAGACTAGACAAAACATTTGTCAGTTTTGATGTCAGTGCGTGCACTCCTTTCGAGAGCTTTTGTTGTTTCGTAAACCTAATTAGACTGTTATTTTATCTGGTACACGAAGTTTTAAAATTTTGAAAAACTAACGGTAGCTGTTCCCAATCCTACTAATCAATTACTAAGCCAAAATTTTGCCTTAGTATTTGATTAGTGCACAACTACGCTTTTTCCAACACACAAGTTTCGCTTAAACATTTATCTTAACCTAAGGAAGCCGGACTAGTGGATTAAACTCGTTCCGGCCGCCTCAGTTTTGGACTAGTTTTTAAAAGTGTCAACAGAGTAGAAAAAATACCGCGAACACAATGTATGGTCGATGAAATATCACTTTGACAGAAGACACAGTTTCGCGCTCATTTCACTTCTGTTGTATTGCGTTTATCAATTATCATTTTAATTAATATGGATTGAGAAGTTCGGATGCGTGCGGAGCAGAGACGAAAAACGGTTAATTTATGCAAAAAACTATGTCGTTTTCCATTATTCGCCAAGCCAAGTGTCAAGTCCAGTACCTACGGTCAAGCTCACACTTTATTTTATATACGTTTGTTTAAAAAATATAAAATGTCAGTTTATGGATAAAAATATTTTAAATAAATTACGTGTATTATTAATAAATCCAACAATTAACTCTATAATATTAATTTAACTTCGAAAGTTCTTACTTTGATGTCATTTTTTTGTCTATGAAAGTGGGCGAGGCCAGATAACATAAGATGTTTGGGGACAACATAAATCGAACGCTACCCTACAAAATGCTTGGCTGATCGTGGCCTCAGATGAATCGATTTAAAAGTTAGAAACAGCGGCCGTAAGTGTATTTTTAAGATACTAAGGTTATACAGTTGGTCGTTGGCAGATTTGTTCAATTTTCAAACGATAGATTCTATTAAACAACATAAATTTCAAATCATATAATCATACAACAAAACAAATCAATAGATAATCTAGTCAATACAGATTTAATTTTTTAAATTTTAGTTAAATTAAAATCATTAAAAATAAATCCGAGAACGTGTTTTGTTTCAAAAATACATCAGTTTTTCTATTTATTTAAGGTCTTACAAACTAAAGTATTTAAAAAAAAAAATTACACACTTATTTTGTTTATAACACGTTCATTGAAAAATCATAAATACTTATGATAAAAAAATACTTACAAGAAGTACACGATATTTAATAATTTATCATCGTGCGTTTTGAGCATTTTTATTGCTTACTTGAATGTAGGCATATATTAAAGCATATTTTGAATTAAATAAAATGATATTAAATTTTTTATTAAAAAAAATTGAAACGGGGAATAATCTATCTTTCTCATTGGAACCTCCCTGAACCATTGCAAGCATTTTTAAACTTTTATTATTTATAAACTTTATGTGATGAGTAACCATTTGAATTAATAATATAGGTACTCGCAACTATACAGGCCTATAGCAACATATTCGTTCACATATTTGTATGTCCCGGTAAGACGTAAGGTTCTGGGTTCGTGTCCCAGTTGCGACCGTTTTCTTTTATTATTTTTCTGTGTCATGTTCATTTTCATATTTAAAAAAATTAGATTATTATTGTTATCGTCTTCTTCAATGACATATTCGTTGTTTGTTTTTGGGGTGTTATGCCGTGTTGCGCTACCTCCTTCTTTAGCCTAAAGAAGGAGGTAGCGCAACACGGCATAACACCCCAAAAACAAACAACGAAAATGCTTTTGGCCGTGAAAATCTAAAAACGTATATCACCCTATAGCAACATAGTTTTTACATAGTTTTGGAAACAAATATTTAAATGATATGGACTTTTTTTATAGTGAATACATTACAAGGGTCCCAACTGCTCCCGTCTGGAGCCAGTGAGACTATGGCATCCCCAATTGGGGTATGTTGTGGGGCTGAAGGTAAGTGGGGAGGGAAGGAGATGGGTAAGAGGAAAGTGGGGAAGTACCTGGCTTTTCAGATCTAGTCACTAAACACAGCTAAAGCCATTTCAAGTAACCTTTCAATTCTGAATGGTGGTCTTACACCACGGCGGTACTGAGAGTATCTACCACTTTGGAACGTGCCTCAAATATACTACATATTATTTTTAATTAATTATAAAAGTGAAATAACACAAATCAATCACATAAAATTCATTTGCGCACGCCGGGTTCGAACCCGTGACCTTCGGAATGAGAGTCCAAAGCCTTACCCCTAGACTAAGCCGGCCGTCTTTGACAATAATTTAAACTTGCCAAACATTAAACGCCGTATGTGTGAACTATTTCTAACATTTTTATTTATTTTTGGAATTTTGTAATATTTAATCATTGAGTACAGTAAAAATTTGGTAGAGAAAAATATGCGGTCGTATCTAGGAATTGAACCTAGGACATTTTCCTTGTCCCAAACCATCGAGCTAATTCGACCCTATCACCTTCGATCATAAAGGTGAAATACAGTCGGCGAAAATTTTAAAATCTTATTTTATCTCATTTTCACCAAACTGTTTCTGTCGCTGTCTTTGTTACACCCGGAATACTGAGCGAAAGGGACAACCACAGCTAATATCTAAAAATGTCGTCAAAATCGAGGTTATACATTCCACATTTTCTCCTCCAAAAGTGGACACATTAGTGTATTATATTCTGTGACTGTACGTTTTGCTTTTTTTTTAAAATACATTGTATATTGAATGGCTGTTGGTGGCGTTCAAAGAAGGCATAAAATAACTCAGGTCCGGGGCATACGTCATTCCTATGTCTACCTACGTTAAATTGTCGTGAAAACAGGGTTATGAGTCCAAGCGGTTAACGATTTTCGGAAGGTCCTAACTCCTACAGGAAGTAAATAATCAAAAAACCGATAAGGTTTATATCTATATTATAATTAAAAATATGTGTTGTACACGCAGTTTTAAAATTTTGAAAAACTAACAAACAGCCTTACTAAAAAAAAACACTCCGCGGCCGTTAAACGGTGTTTCTGTAGCACGTTGTGTAAAGTCTGTACATTTCGTTTTTCAAATTCTTACTAAACAAAATATATGGTTTTGATCTGACAACGTCGCCATTTTACCAGCCTTACTAATAAACTTTCTGAAAAATTTGTACAATGGTCAAACAACCATGTATGAAGAATCCTTACTAATTAAGAACTGACAAAAAATTGTTCATGGAAAGATATGTACATTGCTTACACGGCCAAGGAGGGTAGTTTATCTGTTGTATATATTTGTTCCATTTGTAATTTTCAACGAATTTCGAATTTTTTTTTTAATGTCCTATATATTTATTATTTTTTGAGATGTCGTAAAAACAAATACCATTTTAGAACCAAAATTTAATTACCTTTGAGATTTTCATATCTAAAATATACTTAAATGTTTAAAAACTGTAGTATTTTAAGCTTCAAACATCAAGTTGAAAAAAAAAACTCACTTACCCCAACAACACTTTCTATTAAAACATTGAAATATTTGGAAAAATTCAAAATTCAAAAAACACAGTCCTTTTATTTAATGATTTTGAAATAAAACTGTCACCTCACTATTTACTCCTTCACACAATAAAAAAATATAAAAAAATCTTGAAATTCGCTTTTCATTCCCAAAAATTTACAATAAAAAAACTCACGTTTGAATACATTGCTTGCACATCTTAATTTCTTTGATACGTTTACTAAAATATGTATTAGACATTTTAGTCACCAAAAAACATCACTTTCAAGAATTTATAATAAAATAAAGATCTTAAAATGCAAATTATTTCTGAATATAACCTATAGAACCATTTTCTGACAGATCAATTTAGAATACACGATTTTAGTGTCACAACTTGACTTAAACAAATGAAAAACAACACAAATTAATAGTAAATATATTGCGTAAATGAATATAAGTGCGAATTAGTCAAGGATTGAAATCATTAACGAAAATATCATCTTAATCACACACACACTCGCGACCGACTTTTTTCCGCATTTCCGCGGCTATTTTTTTTCAGCGGGAAAGTAATGCGCAGGCGCATCAATCACACCACCTAGCGGATTATTATTAAAACTCCAATTTAAACAAGTAAAATACGGCATTGTCAAATCTAAAGATTCACAAAAACACCGTTTAACGGCCGCGGAGTGTTTTTTTTTAGTAAGGTTGTAAGTGTATTTTTAATATACTAAGGTTATACCGTTGGTCGTTGGCAGATTTGTTAAATTTTCAAACTATAGATTCTATTAATAACTCAGGTATGGGGCATTACGTCATTCCTATGTCTACCTACGTTAAATTGTCGTGAAAACAAGCTTATGTGCCCAAGCGGTTAAACAACACAAATTTCAAATCATATAATCATACAAAAAAATAAATCAATACATAATATTGTCAACGCAGTTTTCAAAATTTAAATTTTAGTTCAATTAAAATCATTAAAAAATAAATCCGAGAACGTGTTTTGTGACAAAAACCTCTGTTTTTCTATTTTATAGGTTTTACAAACTAAAATATTTCAAATTTTTTTACACACTTATTTTGTTTAGACATTATTGAAAAATCATAAATACTTATGACCAAAAAATACTAAGTACACTATATTTAAAAATTTATCTTCGTGCGTTTTTAGCATTTTTATTACTTACTTGAATGTAGGTATATATTAAAGCAAGTTTTTATATATAATAAATCGATATAAATTTTTTTATTTTCAAAATTTGATACGGGGAATAATCGATCTTTTTCATTGGAACCTCCCTGTACAGTTTTTAAACTTTTATTCTCAGCTGCTGGTCAATCGCTCTTAATAGAAATGTTACCTATGTTTATTGTAAAAATATTTAAAGTAACAAAATGATATACTATCTTGTTTATATTAGTTTATATTCATGTTGTATAAACTAACTCACTATAATAAAAAAAATACCGCTCTAGATCAGAGTCCGGTGAGGCTAAGGTCCTGGGTTCAATTCCAAAATGCGACCTTATCTTTTTTCTGATCCTTTCCGTTTCAAATTTTCGTTTGAGAGTCGCTAATGTTGTCTTGAATGATTAAATATTTCTAACTTCTTTATATAATATATACACATTCAAGCATTAAAAAATCTATTTAGCTTATTACTTACATTATTTGACAATAATTTTAACTTGGCAAACTTCAAACACAAACTATTTCTAACTAGTTGAAAAAATTATTGTTAACAATTTTGTACGTTATATTAATATTATCATTGATACTGAGGATATTGACAGATTATCTATGCTTTATGTTACCTATCTATATAATTATATTTAACTCTTATATTGTATGTTACCTCTATTTGATTAACTCTTATTTTTTTCATGTTCGTAATAAGCATTAACTTTGTGGCTCGCCAAAATGTACAATAAAATATATAAATTTGTTTTAGATCACTTTAAATTTTAATTACACTCTACCGGTTTCGGAAGAACCTTCGTCAGGAGAATATTAAAACTAACCTATGATACAAAATATTGATAGATATATATCAAACATTTGGGTGCTGGAGTGGGAGATCAAAGGGGGAGGGGGGGGGTAATTGCGGGAATTCCAGCTGTTAACTCTTTTGTTTTCATTGTAACTTTTCATAAAAAAGGTGTACTGCGCTGTATGAAGAAGCCCTTTGGAAGTTCAAAGTAAATAAAACATTAAAAAAGATCCCGCAAACAAAAAATTAAAACAGTATCTGGAAATATAGTAACAAAATATCCAGTAACAAAAACCTCAATGGCCCAGTCACAGTTTAACTTTCTTGCTCCAAAAATCTTCAATAACTTAACAATTGAAATAAAGACAATAACCAAATATTACACTTTCAGGAAGACGCTTGGAGACTTTTTGATGAGTGATATGAGATATAATTAGAAGCCTGTTTATCGTACTAGGATAGAGAACAACAGATAAGAAATAAGAGAGTGTCCATTGTTTATATTTGTGTAAATTAGTGTGTATATGTAAACATATGAACTTGTGTATGTGTATATGTGTGTGCATACACATATGTGCATGTGAATGCGTACAAATATATAGTTATATGTATCCATATATGTATGTGTGCATCTAATCACACACCCATGCATGAATACATATAAAACAAGAATTAAAATATGTGTTAAATCTATATTCCTCATCTTTTCTCTTTTATACTTTTTATACTCTTTATCTTCTCTCTTTTGTATTTTATACTTTCTGTTATAGTTTTTTCAACTTCATTATAATTTTTTCTTCTACAACTTTTCCAATTTTCAAGCATGTTTATATACTTAATCCATATATGTTTACACTAGACTTCATAAAGTAACCAATTAAACTTATATATAATTGGTCACGATGAAACAGGCAGCCGCCTAGTATGGTGATTTAATATGTCATTTATATGTAAATGTTTTAATGTATATCATGTATTTTATAAATAAAAATAAAATAAAAATAAATATAAAATATTCTTTAAGATTTTGTATTCTAACCCAAGCATCGAACAACAAAATTTCTAGTAAGCCATTGCCCGTGAGTAAAGGGCAAAACACCAAGCCATACAAGTAGAATATGAAAGCACCAAGCAATAATAAGATTTTACGCTTTGAGTGAGGTTTTTGAAGACCTCGCTTAGAAAAGGTTTGCAAAATTGGAAATTAGAAATAGACCTCGCTTGAAAATTGGAAAATCAATATATTTTTAGACCACAAAAAAAATTACCAAATTATTATTATTTTTATTTCTAAAGGCTCTTTATAACCTTTCAGTCGTCAAAGTTGATTATTTTGGGCCGCTCTCGCTGAGTTTATATAATATTACTAACGAGTATCCGGCATGCATTGCAAGGCCAAACATAGGAAGTGTTTTGTGTTTTAATTTTTTTTATTGCAGTCCTTCTCAATTCCCCCTCCTTAATCCACCTCAAGCCACCTATCCCTCGCTTTTGTTCCCCTCCAATCTCCCGGATTACCCCACCCCCCTGCCGCTAAACTATATGAAATATACACATTTTCAGAAAACTCGCGCGCTACCTACTGTATTTTTTAACACATATTTCATAACGCTACAGCTCACCATTTTATATTCAGAAACCTTCGGGCAATCGAATCAATGGTATAGAAAATAATTTCAAAGCGTCAGACCTCAACCTTGTATATAAAAATCTTGGCGGGCGTGCGCTCAAAAACCACCAAAGTTTCATTACAATCGGATGAATGGTATAGGATCGCAAACGGTACAAACAAAGAAACATTTTTTTTATATATAAAGAAGCTTATGCAGTAATTCACCATCCGCGTGCAGTTTTCATGCCGGTACAGATTTCACAAGTCGCGAGCGTGCTACCGCTACTATATCCACACGGATTTTCTTTCCTCTTTGTAACGACGTGATCCGTCTCTCTCAACAGGGAGCTTTTCTGTGCAGGCGATTATGGCACCTGAGGCGCAGAGTATTTCCTCCGGGAAAGAATCTCAATGGCAGAAATAAATCTTGCGTACTTCTCATACTATTTTTTCTTTAATTTTCCGAGTGAAGTAAATTCAATTTTACCTCGAGCGCTGGAAACTTTTTTTCTTTTATAGGAAGAAAACAATTTTGGGTTGTAAACATAACGGTCATTCAGTTGACCTCAGATATCTCCAAATACAGTAAGTTTAGAGATAATGAGGAAAGAAATAGAATCTTATTTAGATGTGGCTGTGTTTTTACATATTAAACATACTATAAAATAACACTGGGAAGCATAACGGTTTGTTTTATTAGTATGACATTTTGAAATATCGCACCAGTAGTGAACCAAAAAACATCGACATTTTGGGCAATTCAAGTTTTTTCTGCATTATATTTGATTTGGTGGTGCATATGAGTAACATGCGTATTGTACCAGATAGAGGGAAAATTTTATGTATAATTGCATACTCAACTCATATTTTGATTTTTTCGGAGATGTCTAACCAACTTATCGATCGATATTTCATGTAGGTAACCGTAAGAAAAATGTTTTACGTTTTATTCATAAAATAGGTTTTATTGATAAAAGTTTTTTTGGCTGTCAAACAAATTTGTCTATCTTCTCTTGCAACTATTTTAGAGACCTTATTGCAAAGTATTAATTACGTTAAATGCTAATTACTTTCATGATTTTTACTAAAAACACATATTTTTATTTATTAATGTTTGGAAATTAACAGTTGGTAACAAATTTATTCAAAGAATGTATTTGTTACCTAGATAGTGTCTCGGATAAATATATTCGATTTTATTTTTATGGAACACTTATTAAAATACTTGTTTTCAATAATAAAGGTAGCTGCCAATAATATGGAAAAAACATTAGTCGAAGATAATATTGTTAATTCTGAAATTTGAAATATGAAGTTGACAATTACGACAGTCTCATAATAGATCGCAGTAGCCCAATTGGTAGAGGTGTATGTCCCGGTAAGACGTAAGGTTCTGGGTTCGAGTCCCAGTTGCGACCGTTATCTTTTATTATTTTTCTGTGTCTTGTTCATTTTCATATTTTAAATAATTAGATTATTATTGTTATCTTCTTCTTCAATGATATATTACATTGATGGGAATAACCTTCAAAAGTTAAAAAAGAGAGTTTTTCTTATAAAAATATTTATAATTTCCCCCGTTGTATAAAACATATATATCACTCATCGTGTTTTTATTTAGTTTTAATATCACGTTTGATTGACCAAATGAAAAATGAAGTCGCTGAACATTTAAAAAAAGTTACACGTGTTTTTAAAACAATATCACATAATACATTCGTTCTTGTTGCTTCATTACCAACATTTTATCATGTATAATATCATAAACAGCACACGACAAATAAAACACAGACTTTTATTTGTCGTAAAAATTGTGTAAAAAAACAAGCAAGGGACGCCTATAATAAAATGTCCTGTCTATGGTAAAAATATATGCCATGTACTTTAACCAAAACAAACCTGTTTAATATAAACGCTTCCCATTAACGCAGACCTTTCGCCAGATTAGGACGTGGCAGCATGATAAACGACCCCTGAAAGTCGTGTCATTACCCACCCCTGCTGATAAACTTTTTGATCCTGAAAAGAAGTGAAATCTCACTTAATTGCTTCCTCCCCTTAATATGCAAACAGCCATAATATGTGGACGTTCATAATAAACGTAGGCCTGCTACAGGCCTGTATATGGCCTGTTACACAATGGCTTCATTGTACTCGATCTGAAGGCCTAAACAAATATGTTTACCCTTACGAGAAGCCTTAAGCTTATCGCCATCTGAATATTATATATAAGTATACCCACGTGCATGCATGTTATTATAGGCAATGTTTTAAATAATATTACTAATCATGAATTATATAACCGTCTGCTAGTGGCGTAGAATCATTAATAGCACACGTAATATGACAAAATTTGTGTCAGCGAATACATTAAACATTAATGCCCACGTTACATTTTCAATGGAGAACGTAATTCTGAACATCTTGCTGAAATAAACGCATATAATAAGAAAACCAACTTGAAAGAGCTTCTTAAAAAACCTTTGGTAAATTATGAAGACCTCCGAAGACGTTAAGATTTTAAGACACTTGACTCCCATTCGGAAGGTCGCGGGTTCGAACCCGGCGTGCGCAAATAAATTTTATTTGATTAATTTGTGTTATTTCACAATTAATTAATAAAAATAATATATGTTATATTTGCGGCACGTTCCAGAGTGGAAGATACTCTCAGTATCGCCCTGGTGTAAGACCACCATTCAGAATTGAAACGTTGCTTAATAATGGCTTTAGCCGTGTTTAGTGACTAGATCAGAATAGACAGGTACTTTCCCACCATCCTCTTCCCATCTCCTTCCCTTCCCCACTTACCTTCAGCCTCACAACATACTCCAATTGGGGATGCCATTGTCTCACTGGCTCCAGAAGGGAGCAGTTGGGACTCTTGTGAGGTTTCACTATTAAAAAAAAAAATCACAAACAATTAATTTACGGTAATATATGCAAAGCAGTGGCGTGCAGTCCATGAAGGCTTAAAAGTTGTGCTTACTAACTAACTAAGAACTTACCATTTATTTATTAACGTACGTACGTCCACATGACAAAATAATGTAAAAATGTAAATCATAAATGTAAAGGATCTTGAATGAAAGCAAATATAAACATTACAAAATAGAAGACAAGTCAAGACTTAGCAAGAAGTCAAAATATTAATAATATTTCTTCGCTTGTTTAGTGACCGACAAAAATCATTTAGACTTACACTCGACTTAAGTTGACCAGTCTACACATTCTGGACAGTGGTGAATAATAACTATAATTAGTTGAGTGTTGATTAAGAAAGAGCAGTTCATTATTTCCTACTATACGGGAAGTATTGAAAGGTTGTAGTAATGTAGGTGAATCTAATATATAAAAAATAATGTTTGTTTGTTTGTCTGTGTGTTCGTATGTTATGCGTGGCCATACGTTCATCCGATTGCGATGAAACTTTGGGAATATGATGTGCGCATACCGGGGATGGTTATAGGATAGTGTGCTCTGGCGTTATGAAATTATTTCCTATACTATTCATACGATTACGATTGAAATTTAATCGGCTGCTATTAATTTTTTTTTGAATTGTTGTTAACATGTCCGTGAATATTTCTATATATATACTGGTGAGCTCTGGCATTGTGAATTTGCATAAAAATGAAATTGGTCACGCGAGGTGTTGGAAAAATGGGTGTATTTTATGGAGTTAAGCGCAGGGGTAAAATCTGGCGGAGGGATATGCGGGAGGGTCGGATGGGGAATTAGGGAGGGGGGCTTCGCGGGAGGGTGACGAGGGAGAGTGGAAGGCGGAGGAGGCATTTTCATAAAAACTCCGACTTGTTCATAGTTGAAAATCTGTTCAATTTACCGTAATACCCCGTCATGTCCATGGGAACTAGTTGCACCAGTCGATGGCACTTGGCCAGCTCCCTCAGGAACAGCTGCGCCATAAAGAAGAGGAGCACCAGGTGAGGATTGTCCACTGGAATGCCTTCAGCCACAGTACTGCAAGAAAATGAAACAAGCAATGTAGTTATAATTTATACAATTGGTACAAGAGCTGATGGAACTTTGGTTAACGTTAATTTGTTATCATTAACAAGCCAATGGAAGAAAGAAATTCGATATTTTATAATAGCCCCGAATCGGGCGTCAATTTATAATAAATGCGTGTAATGTATTAAAATCAAAATGCAACCGTTAAAGTAACTGAACTTGCGTGTAATGTATTAAAATGTTACAGTTAAAGTAACTGAACATGCGTGTAATGTATTAAAATGTAACACTTATGAGGGTATTACCAGAGGATACCGGAAATTAGTCCATTTTAAATCAAATTCTAGACGTATTGACTCTTTTTTATAAAAAATATAAATTGATTTTGAAAGATTGTTATTTTATCTGGTACAAGCAATTTTAAAATTTTGAAAAACCAAGTTAATTTTTAATATACTAAGACCGTTGGCAGATTTGTTCAATTTTCAAACGATATATTCTATTAAACAACAAAAATTTAAAACCATATAATTATACAACAAAATAAATCTAAATTTTAGTTAAATTAAAATCATTACAAAATAAATCCGAGAACGTGTTTTGTGTCAAAAATACCGCAGTTTTTCTATCTATTTAAGGTCTTACAAACCAAAATATTTCAAATTGTTTGTACACACTTATTTTGGTAAGAAATTATTGAAAAATCATCAATACTTATGATCAAAAGTACACACAAGAAGTACACGATATTCCATAATTTATCATCATGCGTTTTATGCATTTTTATTGATTACTTGAATGGAGGTATATATTAAAGCAAGTTTTAAATGAAATAAAAAGATATTAAATTTTTAATTTTAAAAAATTGACTCGGGAATAATCGAACTTTCTCATTGGAACCTCCCTGTACAGTTGCAAGCATTTTAAAACTTTTATTCTCAGCCGCTGGTCAATCGCTCTTAAGGTAACTGGACATGCGTGTATTGTAGTAAACTGTATATAACAATTAAAGTAACTGAACATGCGTGTAATGTATTAAAATGTAAAAGCTCAAAATAACGTAACTATAAACTATAAAAAAATAAGAACATTACTCGCGAAAAAGGGTGACACGCGCGTTAAATTCTGACTAGGTTCAAAAGCCAAAAAATCTTCTAGATACTTTTCAACCTCATTGAAAAGGACGATAGCTATCAGTTCGGCATCACGTATGCTGAAAGGGACGACACGTCTCGCTAGCAGGATCAGGGCTTGAGCCTAAGACCGACTCGGGATTTCTTTTGGTTTAAAACCGCTCATCCGTTCTAACAGACTTTTTCATAATATATCAAAATCCTTGTTAGATAAAACTAGCAATTTTATTGGATTGTCTCTGTGGTCTAAAAGTCGACAGATCTTATGTAATTTTGCAACATCAGCTGTATAATTTTTTTAAAATCATTATATATCTTTTTTTTTTTTAAAGTTTTTATACCAGAAAAAAAGAAAATAATATTTTCACTTATTTGACTAGAAAATACATATTACATGATTTTGAACTAAATACATTTTACATTACTCTGTACATAATACAATAGTATTCTGTTTCACTATTTTGTCGATTGCAAAAAAATTAATAATTTTTTTTTAAAACTATCCAATCTCTTTTCGTTTTTAATGTTGTCTGAAAGGCAATTATATAATTTGCTCCTTTCGTAACCAATGGATTGTTTACCATAGTTAGTGTGGATGGTGTTTAAATATATGTTATCGTGTTGACGTTTAAAATATTTGTGTACTTGGGACGTTTTAATGAATTCTGTGTTTGTATGTATGAGTTTATTATTTATTTTGTATCTAAGGAGACATATATTGCATTCGTATAGTTTTCTGAGGCGATCCGCTCACTGAGGCAACTGAAAACTGTCAACTGGCGACTGTCTTTGTATGACAACGTGATGGCCCGCACACTACACAATCCAATCACTCAACAACCCGTTGTCAATGGTAACGCAAGCGGTGACTAGGGACTCGCACTGCGGATTGCCGTGGTCAGCCGTTGCTAGTTGCCAGCTGTCAGCTGATTGTTCTTCGTCTACGGTTAAACAAGCTTTTTGATCAATCAAGATAAAAACCAGCCGGTTTTAATTTGTTTTCAGTAGTAGCCTTAGCGCCTCCGCCCACTCAGGCAACTGAAAACTCTCAACTGCCAACTGTCTTTGTATGACAATGTGATGGCCCGCACATACACAATCACACAAAACCCCGTTGTCAATGGTAACGCAAGCGGTGACTTGCGACTTGCTCTACTGGTTGCCCTGGGCGGCCATTCATAGTTGCCAACTGTCAGCTGATTGTTCTTCTTCTATGGTTAACCAAGCTTTTTGACCAATCAAGACAGAGAAACAGCCGGTTTTAGTTGGTTTTCAGTTGCCTCAGTGGGCGGAGCGCCTTACTGTCAATAGTTTTGTTTCCAAATATAATTTTTTGTGGATGATTTGGAACTGTATTGAAATAGTTTTTTTATTACCTTATTTTGAATTATCTAATAGGTACCTACCTATATTTTATTCCGCAACAAAGTTTTTTTATAATCGTTATGTTTCGAAGTAACCACTTGGATATCGCCGCGATTTTTTGCCACTGTGGAGCTATGTTTTTTAATCCTTGGGGATTTTTTAAAAGCCTTCCTTGCGGCGACAGAGAATTAACTTAACTAACTTACTTCCCAGTTTCATGCTAAAGCACAATCCTTAAACTTACAGTCTCATTTATTTAACTGTTAATTAGTTTGGAGGCTGCTCTAGAAAATGTTAAGGAAAATTTCATTAGTTTATCTTATCCGTGTTAAATGTTTTAGTTGAAATAATGATCCCGCATTTCTAGGAACATTTATATCTCCCGCCGCTCGAAGGAAGCCACAATTCAATTGTTGACTTTTAGTTCGTTAATCGCACGGGTTTAATTTGTTACGATTTAATCGTGTTCGTTTCAAACTTGTTTCTACGAATCGACTGCGGTAAAAGGAATAATGTTTAACCAATAGCATAAACACAAACACACATTTACATTTTATTAAATACATTAGAGCAGATTCGTGAAAAACCATGGGATACAAAAAAATACATATATATTAAAAAAATATATTTTAAATATTTTTCGACTTAAATATTTCTTTTGATCCAAAATTTTGGTTATCTTTTATTTTCTAATTCTTTTACTGTTTTTTTTGTATACAGTTTTTCTTGTATCCAAAAATACGATACCTGTAAATTTGACTGTCCTAGAACGGGAGATCTACCTAGTTGGACAGTCAAAATGTCAATAATATGTAAATGTATTTTTGTTATAACAAAATAAATAAATACATAAATAAATTTCAAAATGAAAAACGATTAAAAGCTAAAATAAATAAAAATTCCGAGAACCTACGAGAATCGAACCCCGATCAACTGCTTAGAAGGTAATTTTTATATTATAACGATCAACTATTTTAAGAAAGGCGGAATAAATTCATTGTAACATGTACTGAAAATACCGAGAAGATAATACCAAGAATTACGTATTTATGAATTTTAGAAATTTTCTTACATCACATTCAAAATTATATTGTTTAAAAAATAATTTCCACACCTATTATCTAGTATCGCCCTAGTGTAAGAACATCGTTCAAAATAGAAACGCTTGTAATGGCTTTAGCCGTGTTTGGTGACCAAATCAGAATAGCCTGGTTACTTACAAGCTTATTTCCCATCTGTCTTCTTCCTACACACATCGGACTCGTAATATAACTACTTTAATTTATGGGGATGCCATTGTCCCAATGGCTCTTAGGACTTAGGACTCGCGCATGGTATTCACGTAAACATTTTTTAGTAGGACATGGTTTAAAGTTCCTGGTTTACACATCACAATATAAATGAAATAGGTAATACTTATTAACTTAACTCTACCTAGTCAGGTAATTCGTATGATTCAGCACAGTACTAGCACGTTTGCTATAAAATCAATTTCATCATTTTATTCTATCTCAATTCTACGCGTATATCTATATACACTTCGCGTACCTAATGTTGATTATTCCGATTTGACAGCTCGTACACCAGAGCACATGAACAAAAAGTAGGTACTATCAAACACGTTATACCATCTTGACAGGTTTGACTAGACCCGGAATATACTAACAAATTTGAAGACAGACGAAATGCAAAGTGCTCGAGTATTACAATTATTGGCTGTATTTTTTCAAAATCGTTTAATTACAGAATAATTGGCGTAGGTACATTTGGTATTAACCATTCCATTGAATATCATAATAATTCTAATGTTAACTAACTCAGGTTAGTAACGGGTTTTCTAATGGAGCGCAATGTACAAACAATGGTAAGTAATTGTTTTTAATAATATAATATTTTGGGTATTCGATGAAAGTATATTTTGATTCAGTTTAATATGGAGACTTTGTGTACTTTGAGAAAACAAATGTTAAATAATAAAAATTTTCTCCGCTATGGGTAAAATGACAGAAGCGTAATGAAATTTCCAATTAAAATCACTATATTGACGGAAAAACACACCTTAACCACTGGAGCGACAGAGCAATTTAAATATTTTTTCTCCGATTGCTAGAGGAAATTTTTCCGCCCACATGAAAAAAATCATACCTCCGAATTTGAATATGGAGACATACAAATTGATTATCGTTCTATATAGCCAATGAATTCCCCTATATTTTATCTATTATCACATATTTGTAGGATTTATAAAAAATATATAATTAAATCTTTAACCTTAAAACCTTTTAAATTATCTAGAGAATATTTATTTTATTATATTTTAAATGTACAATATATTATATAGTCGATTTAATAAAAAATTTGCCACATTTTGACAACAAAGCAATCCGAGGTTTTGGAAATAGTGCCATGATGTGGCAAAAAGCGCTCGAGTGGTTAAGTGTGTTTAACTCAGGTACGGGACATACGTCATTCCTATGTCTACATACGATAAATTATCGTGAAAACAAACTTATGTGTCCAAGCGGTTAACAAATTAATGTGTGTTTCTAATATTCACTTAAATTGAAAATATGTTAACTTTATATTCCTACCCCTAATTATGCGTCATTTCCCTACCCCAAGTAGGTAATGAAAACTAAATTAAAATTTTGTTTTACAGAATGAAATTGATGAAACCTTGTAAGGACCGGTCTGAATGAACATAATATTGGGTTTCAATGGAAATTGGACGTACCTAATAACTCTATGATAGGCGTAAGTCTTTTGCTTTGAAGGTTTGCCTCGTAATGTCAATATCTTCCATAATTTGGTTTTCAGAGAGCAAATCTATTTCCAGTAGGTACCTAAGTACCTTAACTTTGTATTGATGTTAAAATGTTAACCTATATTGTGACAGAGGAAAAATTTTATGTGAAGGTAGCAGCTAAAAAGTTCACAAAATCTTAATATTTTCTGAATCTGCTGTGACAAATACCGCAAATATTCACAGCTTACTAATAATGAACTTGATGAAAATTTCACACAATTGATAAAATTATAAAAAACTATATAAATATGTAAAAGCCCATTAGGGCGTTGATGAATAATAAAATAGCCATATTGAAATTCTTAATAAACTAAAATTGACTAAAATGATGTTTAACAACTGTAAAAAATTATAAATGTAGTTTATACTGTATCTCTGTATATAAATATCTCTGTATATATATAAATCTGTGAAGAATATGCTAATGACCACAACATGATATACAACCCCAAGAAGACTGAACTAATCGCATTCCATTATGGAAAAAAATCCAGAGAAGATGCTCCCCGTAAAACTTAATGAGGTAAACATAAGTACATCAAAGAACGTGAAATACTTGGGGCACGTCATTACTGAAGACCTCTCGGACGACGGTGATATTGAGCGACAAAGAAGAAGTATCAGCATACTGTAGAATATGATTGCCCGAAGATTTTTCCAGTGCAGCAATAATGTTAAAAAGACATTGTTCAATGCATTTTGTACCAGCCTATATACATGTGAAACATGGTGTCAATACCGAATCAGTTCAATGGAACGACTCCGGATCCAATATAATAACGCCTGCAGAATTATATTTGGATACAGGAGATACAGCTGCGCTTCAACAATGTTTACGGAACTAGGACCTAATGGATTCGCCGGCCTGATGAGACACCGGGTCACTGGAGCCAGGATGCGGCTAATGGCCTCCGACAACACGGTGGTGAACGCAGCCTTCCAGCACCAAGCGCCACTCCTAAGTGATCGCTGGGCCCGAGCTCACTCAAGACCATGCAGAAATTGATTGCCTATTTATAACTTTGTACCTACTTATAATTGTTCTACTTTATTTATAATTTAACTGTATTTATAACTATATGGGACGTGTGGGATTGCATTATCCTCCCCACATCCTGGAATAAAATTATTATTATTATACAGCGGAAAAGTATATTTAATCAACAAAAATTACAAAGTGTTTAATTTGCAAACGATTCCGCCTACGATATAAGCAAATTTATATGCACACTGCAAAGATTTTCAATACCGTAGTTAATATGTTATTAGAAAAGAAAAGCTGTTGGTCGAGGATTCGATATTTCGAAAACACGGTTCGACTGAGCAGTTCTCAATATTAATAATTAAATCTCGGCAATTGCTAACGAGTTGTTAATGATTTAGCTCGTTATGGTGATCAATCAAACCTCAACCTGCTTTTGTTAAAATAATCTATTCAATTCAAATGAAAACCTATTGCGAAAAACTATCATTAAACATGTTTTAATGATGTGATATTGCTTTAGACCTGAAACCTGACTATATTCGAAATAAAATTGATTGCAAATAAATTTTGTAAATTATCTTTATTGTTTATTATTGTTTATTGAGGCATTTTAAGTAGGTATATAGTTATCTATGTCCTAATACAATCCTTATATATATACATAATTAAAGTAATACATTTACAAAATATCAATCGCATATTTACGTAATTTAATTTTAAATGTTTTAATGTTTTCTTCTAATTTTATTTCTTTTGGTAATTCTCCAAATATCTTCAACGCTCCGTACATCAGCGAATTTTGACTCTGTGTTTTTTCCTGAAGGGGAGTCTCAGTTCATTTCTTTTCCTCGTCTCATATCTGTGTTTGTTCTGCAGTTTATTAATTTTTCTTAGGAATTCAATAGATGTATGGCCATTGATTATCTTGTAGATTAACAATATAGTATTGAAGTAAATAATTTGTTTACGTGACAAGATAGTTAACTCCTTCAACATTCCTTAATTTTTGTGTACCTATTTTTCTTCAATATAGTTCTCATAGCTCTACTTTGTAGGATGGTCATCTGTTTCATTAAACCGTCGTTGGCTATATAGCTACAGTAATTTATGTGTGGTACAATGATTGCATTGTACACATTTTTACTGGACATTGTGTTAAGGAACCTTCTTATTCTTCCCAACAGCGAGATTTTTCTGGCAATCTTTTTAATAATTAGTTTTGTATTTTGAGCAAAATATTATATATATCTAGATATTATTATTAAAATATTTTTATACAGGATATTAAGGGTTAACTTGACGTACTTAAACCAGTGATTCCTGACATTATTTAGAGTAAAAAATGAAAATGAAATTTTGGTCTCCGCTGACATTTCCGATGTTTTTTTTTCAACTTTTAGTTGAAAAAAAAAACCAGTAAGTATTGGACAATTAGGGCCGGTAAGGGGATGAGCGGCTGAGTGACAAGTATCGACGTGTTGATTTTTTTTTCTGTTTGATTTTGAAGAAAAATTAAAAATAAAGATTTTAAAAAAATCACCTTAGCTGAAATTTTATTAACTCTTTTTACTCTAAATAATGTCAGAAATTATTGGTCAAAGTAAGTCAAGTACACCCCTTAACATCCTGTATACTCTCTGTCTCCAATTGTATACTGTTGGCAATTAAGGTAATTTCTAATTATATTAACGATAATTATCTATCGCGTTTGAGTGGCGACAGAATCCTTGTATTTCCAACTAACCACTGCACGATTCACATAAACCTATGAAGGTTTTAGGACATTTGGTTCACAAAATTGCTTAAAAAAATAAAAATAAACCACTTACAGATTGTTTGGAATGTTGTAAAATACTGTGTGCATATAGAAGGAAATGGAACGAAACAAAAGAGTGTCAGGTCAAACGTTCGAACTTATTGCGACGCGTAGTAGGGATCTCAAAATTTTAACTTGTTGATTCTCCACGTAATTCGATCCTTCCTTTTCTATACATAGAAACCATGAAATAGATTGTATAATAATGATAATAATAATTTTAAAAGAAAGACAAACATTCCCGGATTACGAATAACCTCACAGTGTGTGAAAAAACTCCTACTACCACCATAGTAAGCGGAAGATGTTGCTTGTGCTGTAGTGGAGGACTTAGCCAGCCGAGGAATCGAACACGCGACGCCCGGGTGGGACACGCGACCCAAACGCGATGCTCACTCAGCCACTGACCGGTTAGTGAGAGCAGTCTTTATATGCCATAGTACGCCCATTAGAAATAGAAACCAAATGTTGAATCAAATTCGACCATAGAATGGGGAAGTTTGAACGAATAGAATGCGCAACAATTCCATTCCATTTTAAAAGGTTTGTTCTTTGAAATAGGTCAGGTGTGATACCGCTCAACCGAAGCCGAATGAACCAAAAATAATAATACTCTTACATAATGAAGTCATATTGAGATGCAAGCTTGAGTTAATTCCTGGTAATATGTAAAAAAAAAATTGCATGTGCATGCTATGTGTAACAGTTCTCTCGACAGGACGTGTAATGGAGGAAATGAATAAAAAAAGCGATCAAGTATGTATGTATGCAAGTTATTAAATATTTCATTAGAAAACGTTCCTTAGTATGGGGTTTTGAATAGGTAAGCATGTAGGTAGCAAGCGCGGTCCGTCCATACATGCTTTGTTTTCTAATAAAAAAGCTTAGAATTTATTTTTCTAGCTGTAAACAGCAAAACTGCCAATTGCTAAAAGAGAAAAATCACAAAGAACACAGCGACGCAAGTGGTGAATCGAAATACATATTCAATGCTAGTAAAACGTACAACGCGTAAACACATACAAGCAAACTCGCCGCGTTCAACACACACATGCAGCGGCAGGCGACCCGGCTTTTTGGATTTGGATGCTGTTCGTATTCAGGATCCAAAACACTGGAAATATTTCTACTGGAAAAATAGTAAATGAAAGCCCAGGCACTTCAAGGATTTTTTGTTTACTTTTCAATGACACATAAGAGATTTTGGTTCTTGTTGTTTCAGAGCGCTAACGATTTATAGAGCTAATTAGACTATTTTTGTCAGGAATTGCATCTTGTTCGAGGTGCTAATCTATAGATTTGTACTTCTTATAGTAGTAGGTAAGTATACTTGTATACTTATTGATAGTCCAGCATCCCTTCTACAAAAAGTCACCGACCGCCACTGGTAGTTAGGTACCGATTTCTTGATAGTTCTTTGGTTATATGATATTTTAATTTTTTTCGATTTTCCGAGGACAATTTGAAAGGTACCTATCTCTTATTTCTTTAGAAGGTTCTAAAAGCCAGACATATCCCTAACTGCCTCCTTCTACTTCATTCTGCCTTAAAAAATCCCAGTTGTGGTTGCTAAAGACTACTGGTTCTACCCTACCAATACCCGAATAATAGTTGCTGCGAGGAGGGTGGGGATAGACACATTCGAGAGGGCGTGAAGTGTTATCTCCGCTTGGTTTAGATAGAATCATGCCAGCTAGCCAGAACAGACCGTGCGGTGAAATATTGAAATGGGTACGGAATGCAACTTTGTACCACGATAATTTACCGAAAAGTATGCCTAGGCAGCCAATGCATGCTCCGTCTTCGTCCACTCCGTGATTCTATCTAAACCTAGCGCAAATAAAACTTCAAGCCCCGCACTCGAATGTGTCTATTACCACCCTTCTCGCAGCAACCATCGCTTCAGGGCGCCAAATTCAAATAAGCAAGTTGCTCTGCCCCACCCTGTATATCACATATAAGACGCTTAGCAGCAACCATTTTTATTTATTCATCAATGAATTATTTATTTATTCATTAATGAATAAATAAAAATGGTTCTTGCGTGCTGCGATATTGTCAACCGTGTCGGACGTTAATTCCGCTAGCTATCTACTGAGTTCTGGTTAGGTAGGTACTGTAGGAAATACCGCACCTAAAGGCCGTGACAAAACTCGCCCGTCAGTTTGACAAATTGGAGTACACTCTGGAAACATTCGCCGTTGATATGGCGGTTAGTGCGGCGGTAGCTTTCCCGCCAAATTAACCCAAATGTCTCTATTTCCCATCTTGCTCCTCGAAGAAAATTAAGAAAAACGGACGGAGACAGAATGAGATAAGTTATTTATTTATCGAAGACTTCGCGCCTCCGCCCACTCAGGCAACTGAAAACTCTCAACTGCCAACTGTCTTTGTATGACAATGTGATGGCCCGCACACTACACAATCACACAAAACCCCGTTGTCAATGGTAACGCAAGCGGTGACTTGCGACCATCTTGCGACCATCTTGCGACTGTCACGGCTGATTACCCTGGGCGGCCGTTGCTAGGTTGCGAGCTGTCAGCTGATTGTTCTTCATCTATGGTTAAACAAGCTTTTTGACCAATCAAGACAGAGAAAACAGCCGGTTTTAGTTGGTTTTCAGTTGCCTCAGTGGGCGGAGCGCCTCACGGCTGATTACCCTGGGCGGCCGTTGCTAGGTTGCGAGCTGTCAGCTGATTGTTCTTCATCTATGGTTAAACAAGCTTTTTGACCAATCAAGACAGAGAAAACAGCCGGTTTTAGTTGGTTTTCAGTTGCCTCAGTGGGCGGAGCGCCTTCGAATTAGTTCGTTGTCATGTGAGCATAATTATTTATTAATCTTCATTTGAAGTTAGAAATATTGTTTCTACCTACATAGTACCTAGTACTACCTATATAATAATATTATATAACTGAAATAATCTATTAATTATTGTGGAAAGTCATCGCTTTCATTTTAAATCATCATTTCAATCAATCAATATTTATTACATTTGTTTCGACAGTTTTTTATTCTTTGAGTGAGATTGAGCAAAATTAAGAAAATGCTGTTTGAATGGAATCAGTAATTAGATGAGTCTGTGTATTTGGGAAGAAGGAAACATGCAGTCACCCCTACGAAAAGTTGTCAAAAGAAGTTAGGATAGCAATCCACAACGTTGTTTTGACACCCACTCTTATAGTAAGGTATGTACGCTTACGCTTTATCGTGGATTTTCAGTCAGACCATCAGTTTCAATGCCAAATTGGCAGAAGTCAATTTTGTACGATTCTTTCATGTTTTATCATCCGAGGATTTACATTGAATTTGAACTACTCATAACGAGATGAAACTAAAGTTAGCTCTATAATAATCTGTAGAGTTTAATCCATTGGTTGCTAATCTCCTACACATTTAGAATGGACTAAAGTGTCTAAATTTAAATTATGATTATGAGGTAGGCACAAGCCGCATCAAAATTGTGTGAAGGTAGTATTTAGAATTTCGTTAACTACTTTTCTCTTGTACCTACACATTCCTGTCAGATTCCATATAAATATGGAATTTTAAATAGTTTCATGCTTAAAACTTCCTGAATGAGGTTATTCATTTTAATATTAATCACTATGTTTGTAATATGTGGGAACAAGAAGAGTTTTTATAAATAACACCGTGAATACAGAACACATTGTCGGGAATTTGATTTTTTATGAGAATGGGTTTAGGTACATTGCTCATTGGTGCATCCTTTCGTTCAAAACGTTTCCCATTTTTGGTTAGCGATAAAATGTAAGAAATTCGCAGACACCCTGACCTCCCAGATTCCTACCCACCTTAATATCCTCTTCTTCCTTTACTTAAAAAGGCCCACCACAGCATCCTCAAAGATGACATAGGTATCAAGGGAAATTATATTAAACACATGGATACTTAAAATATCCCCATCCATGTTGTTGTAAAAATATTGTAATAATATTATAATCAAACTAAATGAATAAAAATTAAATGAAAATGTGTGAAAAATCACACGACTGTGTTTTTCCCTTACGAATTAACCATTAAAAATTAAAAAAAATAGACATCTTTCAACATAAGCTAAAAAATGCAGAACGTGAATTTCTTATTCAGTTTACTTACTTACCTATTTTGAAAATAGTGCTCTGATTTCAATATTTTAATCACGTGATATTATCTAAAATCGTATCTTATAAAAATAAAAAAGTGGTTATTTAAAAAAATGCTTTGGAAACATATATGTTCTGTTTTAACTCCACAATTTGAAATTTTGCCTGTCTGTAAATATGTTTATACTTTTTACTTCCGAATTCGAAATTTATGAGCTTTTCAACATTGTAATAATACCTCACTGAAAAAAGTTTGGAAAAAAGAATTGTCATAAAGATGGTGACGGTTTTTTTGGATAAATAGTGTAATTCGTTATGTGAAAAAAAAAATATATATATATATATATATTATAAAAGAAGTGTACAATGTGCGTGCCGCTAAAGTACGAGTCCCGGTACGATCAAGGGAGTTATATGGCGTGGTAGACCTCTATCCCCCATCCATGAAGAAGGTTCCCGTTTTTACCTGAAGGGCGTGCTTTTGAAGATATTAGGGCTGGAAGATTCGCCCTCTGGAAATTTCTAGAACATTCGAGAGCATTCCACAACATTATAAAACATACCGGAACATTCTGAAATGTTCGGGAATTGTCTGGAACGTTCGGGAACATCCGTGATCATTCCAGATCATTGTGGAATATCCCAGAACATTCTAGAATGTTGTGGAATGTTCTGGAACATTGTGGACTATTCGAAGCCCTTTTTGTATAAGCACCCCAGCTAGTATTTAATATAATTAAGCATTTAGGTATTTAATATCTACCCACAAATCTTATGTTTCAGAGGAAATTTAGGTTTTGGCCTGTTAAATAAGAGAAAATTAGAAACATACTTTTTTCTACTAACTAGTCTACTAACTGTTCACAGAACTACTGGTTTAGATTGAAACGGAATTGAATAATCCATTCGGTAAACATTATCCGACTAGTTTTGCCTTCGCAGTAACGAGTTTTGCTGACATCGTTGGAAAGGATACGATACTAAAGTATGCGGCATTTCGTTTGCAAAAGTTCCGAGTTACGCTATCTTGTTTCCTGCTGTACGTAGAAATGTTTTCGGTCCAATTCCAAAGTTTCACTTTTGCGTGATAAATTTTATTGGACATTGTATTTTTGAAATATGCAGCGGATAATTTTGAAATACTTCGGTAGTCGCAAAGCCGATTCTTAGGTTGTTCATTTTACCAGGCTGTAGAAGATATTAAACTTTTACTCAATTTTTAAAGAAGTTGCTCTCATTGGTTTGTTCAAGACATAACATGACTTCTTCGAATCCTTACATAACTTTCACATAGCATAAAACATGACGTGTGATTGGTATTAACGTAGGAATTTAAAATAAGTCAGAATGCCTTACTAAAGTTATAAGTTTTATCAGAAATATATCTCGGCTTATGTTAAGAACCCATGGCAAAGTTAAAAATACAAATTATAAAAATATAATTGTGTGGAGAACGTTTGACGGAGGAATGTTCTAAAATATATTACTTAAGGCTCTTTCTGATCAGAGGCGGCTGAAATCTCGTGACTGAAATCGCCAGCAGTGCATTTCACTTTTAAAATGTATCTGGTATGTAATATATCAACTTAATTGAACGGGATACTCATTCACTTCAATAAGTTACATTGTATATTAATTGAATAAATTAATATACAATCTATATTCTTACTTTTACTCATCTATTTCTGTATATCCAACTTAGTAACTGATATGATACTCAATTCCACTATCAATGTATATTTGTTAACATCCTATATAAATTTATGTATTTTCTTACCTCAATTTTTTTCTTCTTTTTTATTTTTTCTCTTACCTTTGTAATGGCACTACTCCCCAATTCAAACACGAGAAATGTTTTCTTTATTGAATTGGGTAGATTCATTAACAAACTATTTTATTGTAATTAGCTTTTAAGATTTATGATTTTCAACGATTTGTACCTATGTATTTCAAAAATAAAAATAGTGCTCCGTCAGCATTCGTAAAATCATCGAGAAAGTAAAAGACATAGGACCAGTTGTTTCGGAAAATTCCACGTTTGAATTTCCTTCAAATCGACATTCACCGAAAAATTGGGTTTTTTCAACCTCCGTCAGAAGAAATTTCATCGAAAATTGCATAGGACCAGTTGTTTCGGAATTCCCTTCAAATTTTAATTTCCTTCAAATTTGAATTTCCTTCAAATCGTCATTCACCGAAAAATTGGGTTGTTTCAACTTCCGTCAGCAGTAAATAGCAACAAATAACGTTCGATAAATTTGAAAATTTTATTTAAGTGTTCCCCGCCGAACCACAATTTTGATGTCTGCGCATGCGCCTCCCATTATTTCGCTAACCGTCCGGACTCGGCTGATCACATTCACATCACATTTCTATAGGACCAGTTGTTTCGGAAAATTTCACGTTTGAATTTCCCTCAAATCGACATTCACCGAAAAATTGGGTTGTTTCAACCTCAGTCAGAAGAAATTTCATCGAAAAATGAATGTATACGAATGTATACGAATGTATACGAATGTATACGAATGTATACGAATGTATACGAATGTATACGAATGTATACGAATGTATACGAATGTATACGAATGTATACGAATGTATACGAATGTATACGAATGTATACGAATGTATACGAATGTATACGAATGTATAGGAGTTAGGATAATTTTAGAGAGCAAGAGACGCCACACAACCACATAGTACAACAATAGTGTTTCAAAAATATATTTATATATATTCATATACATTCAAACACAATTATACACATTCATACACATTCATATACATTCATACTTTATGCTTATCGTGTATAAAAATTTGTACTGAAAAGTTGACTTTAACAGTTTCGTTTTTGGAACATAACCTTCAAGCAGGTCTGCTGTTTAGAATAAAAGCACTGTTTGTCTTTCTTGAGTAATGATATCCAGCGTTCCCAGCTCATTATACTCCCGTTTAGTAGCAAAGTGTCTCCCTTGCGCCCGTCTCGGGGAGATTGAAAGCCAAACACATGCGCAGGTGCCCTACAACCTACTATCCACACTTGACCCGTTTTCGGCATCATGGCTTGTTCTTGTTAGCACAGGTAGTTGGGAGTCGGGGCCGATAGACATGTTGTTAAGGAAGCATAGAGCAAACTGTGTGGACCTCTGCCCTTATGACCTGAAAACAGGGGATGATTCTCTGAACAAATTGACATGGACAATTTTTGAGTTCTTATGACCGGAACACAATACATGGAGTCCAACCAAACATTGACAAAGTAAATTTTTCTACCTCATCGAGACTATTCTATAGATTGTATTAATTTTAAAGCCGATAACCAGTTGATTAAAGCAGCGAAAAATCTCGAAAGGTGAAATTTTTTTAAAAACGTTTGTGTTATATTTTAAAAAATTGAAACGACTTTATATACATATGTAGATAAGATACAAATAACCACTGGAGCGACAGAGCACAGAATTTAAAACTTTTTCTCGGAAATTTTTCCTCCCGCATTAAAAAAATCATACCTCAGAATTTGAATATGAAGACATACTCAACTGATTATAGTTATATATAGCCAATGAATTCACATATCTTTTGTCTATTATCACATATTGGTCGGATTTATAAAAAAAAAATTATAAAATCGTTAACTTAAAAACTTTTTAAAGAATCTAGAGAATATTTGCCATATTTTGGCAGCAAAGCAATCCGTGGTTTTGGAAATAGTGCCATTTGTAGCAAAAAGCGTTCGAGTGGACAAGAAAAAAGGTTTTTAGAAATCTTGGACGAACTATAAGTAGATTATAGGTAGTATACAGTTTGGTACAATAGATTTATCTAAAAGCTTTCAAAACGCTTTTTGTTTTAGAAGGTTTATGCTCTTAGCAGGGTTCTTTTTGGAATAAATAGACTAACATTAAGAGAAAAAACACCAAAAATAAATGTGATGCATATTTTAGCATAATTAGGGGTATTCTTTTTGACCAGGTTTATTCCAGTCAGGCTTTAATAATCCACAAACCTTCATGGAAATGGCACTTCTACGAAATATACCTTTCCGGCGAAACTCTACTTTTATCAAAGAATTTCCCAAGCAGAATAAATAATAAGTAGGGTTCGGCGTAAGTATAATGTTTCTCAGCTTAACGGGATATCATGGCGAGTACATTAGGAATATCCCCTGGGCTATCAGGCGACGTCATCAAAACCTCACGTTATGTTCTTGATCCTCAACAGGACACCTTTAACCAAAGGTCCCGAATCCCTTTGATAACACTGTGTTCAAACCGTCTCAAACGCTTTTACAGATTTTGCTGTGGATTAACACGGTGTTAGGCAATATCCTGCGAAGCGTTTGAAACCAAAATCTGTAACGATCAATAAAAATGATTATCGTAATTATTTTTCAGTTATTACGCCATGTTGAGCTTCCACTTTCTGTAGTCAACGTTTTGGACAGCGTTACATCGTTACATTGTCCTTCAGAGAAAGCGCAACTTTCACGATAATACCTTTGATCATAATATAAAAAAAAAAGAATTTATTAAAAAAATTATGTTGTGTTGAAAATATTTTATTAATTTGTGCTAAGACATATGCGTGTGGTATGATCATGATCATTTGTATGCAGTGTAAGCACATTTAATAAATAATAAAAAAAAAACACCCTTCAAAAGAATTTTTTTAGAACACCCGTAATCGGAAAATATCATTAAAATGAAAAGGAAAATTGGGTAGACCTTAAAAAGGTTAGCAACTATTTTAGGATATTTGTTCTTATTGGAATTTTCAGGAGCATGGTTTATGGGTGGTTTTTTATCAGGATTTTTCGTTTTCGGGAAGATAATCATTTGGACTTCTTATTTCGTGATTTTGGTTTTCGGAGAGTTGTTCATTGGAAAATTAAATTGTCAGAAATTTATTCGGGATCATGAAAACCGCATTTAGTACCTAAACGAAACATCTGCTTGTATCTATCCGAAGTATTCCGACATAACATACATTTGCAAGTCTGCATAAAAGTAGGCACACTGGACAGACGAAAATGTCTGGTACCTTTCTAAAATAGCAATTTAACCCGTCATGTCAGGTCAATTTGTTCGGTTTTCGGAACAACGCATATAGGTCTCGTAGAAATCGTTGTCTCTTCCTATCCCTACAACTAAATGAAAACAAAAAATGGTTTCTTTAAAGATATCAAAATATTTAGAGATTCTAGAAAAACACTGTGCCATTTTTTCAGTTTCCAATAAGCTTAAGCGTTCTACATGTACTCGGTAGACTAGGTTAGTAGCCGAGGCTTGTAACTTGAGATTGGCAGAAGGCACTGTTGACTCATTTGACGTTGGAATGAGGGATAGCGAGGCCAAATTGCTGGCAAAGGGAAGATTCTGGGAACTACTTGACAGCAAATGAGATCGTAGAAATATCGCAGAGGAACTTGTGCGTTGCTGCTCGGTTTTACAACATTGTTGCAGATATACGGTTGTGGCCAAATTAAGGATGTTTTTTTTTTTGTAAAGGGAAATAAATGATAATCAATTAATATATGAAATATTTTTACATTTTTTGTTTGAGTCCCAGTAACTTGGGCAGAAAAATAATGTAGGTACCTACTACAATAATGTATAGATGTTTTGAGAAAATAAATTTTCTAGTAAATCGAAAACAGGAATTGAGGCAGCTTGTAGCTGAGAAATATTCTTCGATACAAAACAATTGTACCGCTCCATCCAGGGGTATTCTTTTTCCGGTGGGTCAGGTACTCGTACATCAGATGGCACGGACTCTTTAGGACTTGGAGTACGTGCTCTAAGAATGGAAATGAAGAGCAGTTAAAGCATATGAGTGGAATGGATGGATTGGAATAAAGGACGGAAATTAATTACCGACCTGCTTATAATTTTCTTACAACACACGAGAGACAATATCAAGCCGCCGATCTTCAGGTAAGAAAATAAAATAGATGTAATATAAAAAAATAAAGGAAGACAAACATTCTCGGGTTACGAATAAGCTGACAATAATTCAAAAATTTCCTACTACCACCATAATCAACGGAACAAGTTGCTTGTGTGGTGATGTAAGACTTACCCAGCAGAAGAATTGAACTCATATTATTATTGAATTCGTCTTCTTCGTATGGTTGAAGAGTTGATTATTATTTTCAATATATTGAAAAAAAAATAGCTATCTTTATAAATTATACCCTATATGTTATTCTGATGTATGAGCTATATTATTGTAATTTTTTATTAAAATCTATTCAGTAAATTTTGCGTTAAAGAGTAACAAACACACATACATCCATACAAACTTTCGCATTTATAATATTAGTAAGATGGACGATCCTATTACTAACTGGGTCACCTTATAGAGAACCTAAGTTCAGTAAAAGCATTCATTAGGTTTTCCATATAACGCCATCTTATGATAAATGGTGACATCATTCATCATATTAAAATTTGACGTGTTGACCCACATTAGAGTATTATGTCTTCCCGTGCAGAGGGATGGAGGGCAGGGACTAGGGACAGGGGTGAATGAAGTCGCTGCATAATAGATTAGGCAGGGTGTCTTTGTAAGGTTAGCAGGTTGAGGCACCCTAGGAGGGACATTTCCAATCCGCGCTACCTTTTATAATATATAATAAGTGTTCACATGTCATACAGTGAACGCAAAATTTTAACTTGATTAATGAGTTTATTGGCGAAATGTTAATTAAAAATAAGTTTAGTGCCCATGTAATTTTTTATTTATTTTACAATTAGAAAGATATGGCTTGCTAAGCACTTGAAATTCTTTAATTTTATTTGTTAGATTCTCACGCCCCAGTTCAGCGTTGGTGTAGTTAAGCCGGCCTTAAGACAGCCTTAGTTAAGCATATCAACATTTATAGTATCGGGACAGAGCAGTTAGTGCACTATGATAACCGCATAAAAATAAATCCAGTTACCGAACCCAGTTTGATCTATTTCCTGAATTGTGGTAATTAGTAAATAATTTCCAATCCAGATCAATGAGCAAATACTCGTAAGCTATATTTAAAAAGAAAGCATCGTAGGTACTCGTGAAGAGGAAAATCAGAACAGCATTTAAAACAATTATTAGGGTCGGCGTAAGTTAAGAGTCAGCATGTGTCGCGCGTGCAGTATTTGTTTTGCAATAAAACAACGTAAGCTGAGAGGCAGATATGCTTCGTACAAGTCCATACATTTCCTGCAAATGCTTGCAACACATACTGACTCCCAGCATACGCTGGTACTTTTTTCACTATTCTTTGTTCAACCGACAGTCTTTGGATCCATAGTGACAGATGTATCCATTATGTCAGGTAGTTATTGATTATCGTATTTTAATAAAAATGTATTTTGAAAACTGTGCGAGTATTATTATCAAACGATTCAATCGTAATGAATCGTTTGATAATAATATAAATAAAAGTTTTATAAAAATATACAAAAAATATTATTTTCATTTATAGTGATAAAAGAAGACAATGCTTTTGTTCACAAAACATTCAAAGTGTTACTTCGAAAAACTGGGTTAGGTTCTTTGAACCAAAACTGTTATATAAATATTATTAGTTTGATAAACGTAATGGAAACATAATGGAAAGTTGATTATAAGGGAAGACATAACGATCCCGAAGGGAAGTTTAACGACGGTCTCTGATTTGATAGATAAAAACATACAAAGCCCGCTTTTATGTTCAAAGCCGTAAAACGAAAAACAATTTTATTGGGAGACTGTATCACCGCATCTAGTAGTCGAAAACATGCAAAAGTTCTTCGACTAAACGAAGTTATAATTATGCATTCCGAAAGTTACGGAAAAAATGGGTTAGGCATAATTATAGCTGAAAGGCGCCAAATACAAAGTCCCCAATCTACATGACGCCGTAACTCAAGGCTTCGAAACTTGCTAGTGCACGTGCATTTAGGTTCCATGTCAGGAAAAAACAGAATACCGAAGAAAAGTGAAGAACAAACCTAACCTAACCTAACCTAATATTTATACACATACTGTTTTATTCAGTTAGCGTGCTGTTATTCTGTGTGAGTCGAGAGAGTAAAATCTTAATATAGTATGTATATGAATTTTATTATAGTCAATCTTCAATAGGAGATGTTACAAGAAGATATAAAAGAAATAAATTTATGGACGTCATAATTATCAAGCAATCATCGGTGATCTGGCGACAATGGTAACCCTAATGGTTAGATTTTGGAGAAGTACCTAAGAGGTGTGCACTGTGATGGTGAGAGAATATATACGGGAGTAGGACGCAGTGGGTTAAATAATATTCTGAGGGCAATCGTCCTTACAGGAATCTAGGAAATGTGTATCAAACTAAAATGACCAAATGACAAATAAATGTGGTATTATAGTAACAAGGGTGCAGTTTTACACGATCATTTATATCATTCATAATTCATATAAGTATTTATAGAAGATTATAAAAATTTGTGCAGTTTGCTGGCGAGCCTTCATTTGACAAGAAATTAATTTGATTAATGAATGTTTGCGATAAATCTGTGAAATGGAGTATTAAAAATATCGTTTCAATTTGCGGGTAAGGTGATGTTGTCTATGACGTTTCAGAGGGTATTACCAGAGAATACCGGTAATTAGTCATTTTTGAATCAAATTCTAGACGTATTGACTCTTTTTTACAAAAAAAAAACGTAAATTGATTTTGAAAGATTGTTATTTTATCTGGTACACGCAGTATTAAATATTTGAAAAATTAAGTTAATTTTTAATATACTAAGTTTATACTGTTGGTCGTTGGCAGATTTGTTCATTTTTTAAACGATAGATTCTATTAAACAACACAAATTTCAAATCAAATAATCACACAAGAAAATAAATCAATAAAACGCAGTTTTCAGAATTTTAATTTTAGTAAAATAAAAATCATTAAAAAATAAATCCGAGAACATGTTTTGTGACAAAAATACCTCAGTTTTTCTATTTATTTAAAGTCATACAAACTAAAATATTTAAAAAAAATTTTACACACTTATTTAGTTTAGACATTATTGAAAAATCATTGATACTTTTGATCAAAAAATACTTACGTGAAGTACGCGATATTTAATAATTTATCATCGTGCGTTTTGAGCATTTGTATTGCTTACTTGAATGTGTGTATATATTAACTCAAGTTTTGAATGAAATAAATCGAAATTAAATTTTTAATTTAAAAAAATTGATACGGTAATAATTAATCTTTCTCATTGGAACCTCCCTGTACAGTTGCAAGCATTTTTGAACTTTTATTCTCAGCCGCTGGTCAATCGGTCTTAAGTGTGTGTTTCCATTAAATTTAATTTAAAACTTGATATGTAAACGGAAGTGATGCACTTTTGATAAATATAACTAAAAAGCCAAAACTAATAAACTAACAATAATGACCTAACGCGTTTAAAATGTTTCCTCACCCTTAAAAAATTCCGTAGTTCTAAAGTACGGTGAAGATATTTCACTCCCGACACTTTACTTGAGAAATTCTTGACGAGGAGAATTTTAATTATGATAGTGGGGTAGATTTTAAATATAATGAGTTTACACTTTGTCCTTTTAGCAATCTAATATCACAAGAAACGACTTCACTTTTAATGACTCTTGGGAACAAAATAATACTTTCTTCTATATTTAAAGTCATTTTCATAACAATTTTATTCAGGACTCGATTATTTTTTTTCAGAAGATCAGAATATTTCTAAACGTATCTCTAAACTAAAAACAAATATTATTTTTTTAATGCAAATATAATTTTTTTTTTTAAAAGCTCTTCTGACTTTTTTTCCAGCAAGTGTCCAAAGTTCAAATCTTTCCATTTTTGAAAACCCTCAATAATAATTCTCTAACATCTTCATCTTCTTCTTGTAACCCAATCTAACTATACACTTTTTTAAAATTTTATTATTATATAAAATATAGCACAGTTTTAAAAAGCAGGCAAAACATATTTTATCTTTATTCCTTATCTTTATTTTCTACCTTGATTGCTGTGATTTATATACTAATAATTCCTCATTTTTTTCTTTTCCAATAATTCTTTAACTTCTTCATCTTATTCTTGTAATCCTATCTAACAATATATAACTCTTTTATTGTAGAAGAATTGTGTGCATAGTATTAATTAATGAAAATTACCAACCAATACTAATGAATGTATATCCCCAAACTGTAAAATTCACCCGCCATAACACAGGGTCATCCCTAGGATGGAGGGTGAAATATCACAAAAAACTATATGTACTTTTGATAAATCATGTATTTAAATAAATAAATGTGTTCAATTGGATCGTACACTTTGTATGCACATATTGAATTTTTTTATTTGTATTATTTATTATTTATTTAATTATTTTAGTTTTGTCATCTGTCACCTGAACACACATAAAAAAATGAAATTAACATTTTTTTTTGTTACAGTGTCCATCATCAGGGCAGATTAAAAAACATCTGCCCCGATGATGGATACTGTAAAGTTGTCCGAAGCGTTGGCTAAAGAAGGAGGTAAACACGGCATAAAACCCCCAAATTAAATAACCAAAATACTTTTGGCCGTGAAAATCTAAAATCATATCTGAACTTTTTTTTTAAATAAAAAAAATAACGCATTTGAATATTATTTCTTCCATAAAGTGGGATTGTAAAATGATTTCTGTAGAAAAACTTGTAAAAACCGAAGCTCGATTATTGGAATATACTTTTAACCGATAGATTTTAATGAGCACATTTTTTTATTGTGAAAGATATTCTCTGTATAGCACTGGTGAAAGACATACTGCTCGAAATGGCTTCTGCTGTTTGGTGACACATCTGAATAGCTAGGTACCTACTTCCCCGCCTTCCTCTTTCCCATCTCCCGTCTCTTCCCAATAACTTTAGCCACACAGCGTATGTACCCCAATTAAGGATGTCATAGATCATTGATTTCAGACGTTGTGAGCAGATTGAATCTTGTACCGTGTTAAAATGTAAATAGACCTTTGCAGAGAAAGAGACATTTGTTTGGAATTTTTAAGAAGAGTCCATATCGATTTGATTCACGGGAAATGCCGGGCAAGGGTTGCCGGTAACTTCATAAACCCCATTCCGTCACTTACTCCGTCACGAATTTCATAGCGTACAAAATGTTCCCTTTGACTCTGGCCTCCACCTAGAGAATTTATTATACCGGTACTTTATTGAATTCATTGTATATAACCCCTGCCTTACAAGCCTATATCCTTTGAAAGCAGAAGGCAATCTCCTTCTCACGTGTGATCTGGTGACAATGGGAACCCTTAAGGTTTTCGGGAAGCAAGAGGTGTGAAGTGTGACGGTGGAATGAGATTGTACGCGAGTGGAGTTAAAGGATTTTCTGAGGGCAGTCGCCCTTACAAGAATCCAGGAACTGTGAAACAGGTGTCAACATGAACTTCAGCAACTTGTCAAATGATCCGTAGACCTAACGATATAGTTTTTTTCTACCTTCTATTATTTACTATTATATTAATGTTGTTTAATTTTAATATTTAATAAACAATAAAGAATAGAATTCGATAATTACTATCATGTTCAAAGTACAACTGGTATGACGGTTAAATATGGAAGAGGTTCTCGTACACGCAAATAGGCATTTTATACCCTTTCCCATTCATCAAAGACAAACGTTCACTATTAGGCGCTCCGCTGACGAGGTAACTGAAACCAAACTAAAACCGGCTGGTTTCTGTGCCTTGATTGGTCAAAAAGCTTGTTTAACCATAGACGAAGAACAATCAGCTGACAGCTGGCAACTAGCAACGGCCGGCCACGGCAATCAGCAGTGCGAGTCGCGAGTCACTACTTGCTTTACCATTGACAACAGGTGCGGGCCATTACATTGTCATACAAAGACAGTTGCCTGTTTTCAGTTGCCTCAGAGAGCGGATCGCCTTAATCAATAGTCTCCGACCTAAGCTCAATAAATGTATTTTATCTACTGTTATTTTCTCAATTTATTCAAAAATTTCTCATGACTTCTTTTGTTTGGTTTTGAAATGAAAATATGCATAGTTACTACCGGGATGTCATTTTATCCAGTACCTACCTCTCCCCATTCTTAACCACATCACTCACTATGCTAGAGCATTTTTTGAACATGGAACAATGACTAGCAAATTGGAATGCATTTTGTACTGGAAGCACAGAGAATAAAAACTAGGAAGATTTTGGAAGCAAGTTCCCTCTGAGCCTTTGGAGTTATTGTCGTTTATTAACTAAAAATAAGGTTTTTGAATATATCCAATTAAAACAATTTTCCTTTTTCCTTGTATCCCTACTGTTGCCAACACATATACCCAATTCCAGCAAACACCATTTCGTTTAGTTTATTTACAGTCCATTTACCAAGTGCATCTGAAGAGGGTATTACCAGAGAATACCGGAAATTAGCCTCTTTTAAATCAAATTCTAGACGTATTGACTCTTTTTTACAAAAAAATATAAATTGATTTTGAAAGATTGTTATTTTATCTGGCCACGCAGTTTTAAAATTTTGAAAAACCAAGTTTATTTTTAATATACTAAGGTTATACCGTTGGTTGTTGGCAGATTTGTTCAATTTTTAAACGATAGATTCTATTAAACAAGACAAATTTCAAATCGTATAATGCAACAAAATAAATCAATAGATATTGCAGTAAACACAGTTTTCAGAATTTTAATTTAAGTTAAATTAAAATCATTAAAAAATAAATCCGAGAACGTGGTTTATGACAAAAATACCTCAGTTTTTCTATTTTTTTAAGGTCTTACAAAGTAAAAATTTTTAGACCTTTATTTTGTTTAGACATTATTGAAAAACCATAAATACTTATTATCAAAAAATACTTACAAAATGTACACGATATTTAATAATTTATCATCGTGCGTTTTGAGCATTTTTATTGCTTACTTGAATGTAGGTATATATTAAAGCTAGTTTTGAATGAAATAAATCGATATTAAATTTTTAATTTAAAAATTTGATACGGGGAATAATCGATCTTTCTCATCGGAACCTCCTTGTACAGTTGCAAGCATTTAAAACTTTTATTCTCAGCCGCTGGTCAATTGCTCTGAAGCTGTAATTAGGAAACAGTTTTTGGTTGAATTACAGATAACATATTTTGAAGGCACGGCTGTTAAAAACGTAGAACATAAGGGTAGAAAATTCTGTATCGTTGGGAGACTTGTCCTTGTATAGTAAGTACCTCCAAATGTGTCTTCTAATCAAAAGGCATTTCAGGTGGATTCAAACCTAAAGGATCACTTTGTCGCGCTATATGAGACAATCACCAAGCTCAGACCGAAGCCCACATTTAATCCCATGAAGAGATACCAATTCTAATCTTCACTTTGAGCATCATTCAGCGGGATTTGCTCGAGACTGAAGTGACAACAAGCTCACAAAGCCCACAGTTAACTCCACCATGTGGTCATCGCTGCCTTTAACTCACAAATGATGCTTCCCACCACTTCTACACCAATTATTATAATATTACGGGAGTTTCTCACCATCCTCCCAATTGCTTATTCATACTATAAAGTTTTTTTTTGATTTATGATTAATGGTTTAATTACTTATTAAGTCGGGGTTTATTATTCGGTACTCGGATCTATTGAGGGGTCGCCCAGCGGTGATTTTTCCATACAAACGTATTTCCTATTTATCTCTCTGGATTTTAAGCCTAGAGAAAATATTGTTTTTACATAAAATAGATATCAACTACTAAAGTGTCGGTACTTTTTTTTTTTTTTTGATAAGTTACTTTTTATAGAAGTTATGACCTTCCAAAAATCAATAAAATTGACTGGTTTAAATGCCATCAAAAGACGTTCAGTATACAAACTAGACAATGTTTTTTTAAAAAAAGCAAAACGTACAGACATAGAATAGTTTTTTCTTATGTAGTTGGTAAAAAAAATAAAATTGAAAATCGGTCCACTTTTGGAGGAGAAAAGTGGGGAATACAAAACCTCGATTTTAGTTAGGTATTAGTAGCCCGAGGTGCATTGTCCCTTTCGCTCAATATCCAATGGAGTAAGACCAACAGTAACAGCAACAATTTAAAATAAAAATTTAATGTAAAATCTATTTTTCAAATTTCTCCACCACCGGGTTTCATCTTAATAGTGGTTATATATTGGTTATTTTGGCCGAATTTTTAATAATATTCGCTAAAGTATGAAAAAGTCATTCTCCTAAAAATGGTAAAAAACCCCCCTATTTCTCATTTAATTGCCGACAACCTGGAATTTTATTATTTTAAGCTTTCCTTACATATTTACCATACAATCTCTTTTCTTAGATAAGTAATAATGCTTATATTCTTTTGTATTTAGCAAAGACTTACGCGTGCTATAAGACTGTTTGTTGTCTTTAGGTTTTAAATGACAAATAAAACAATGAGTTGCTCTGGAGTATAAAGAAACGACAATTTAAGTTTATTTGTCATATAGAGGTTGTTTTTATAATGTTTTAAAAATATCAGCCACATAACATAGTGTAACCAAAGTAATGACACTTGAAAAAAAATAATAGAATAAAATAAAATTCATAATTCAAATATAAAGGAATCCTAGATATTCCTAGGTAGGTACTTAAATACTAGGTAGGTACTCTTATTTCTTTACATATATGCTTAATAAGCTTATTTATTTTTATGCCTGCGCAAACCCTTGAAAAATCATCGGATATTATAATTTCAATTTCGAAAAAGGCAATTAAAACGATTTTTGTTAAGATATTTTATTTTTATTAAAACGCCTATAGGGCTTTTAAATACATAAAGCCATACATGTTTTAATTAATTACGAAGAGTTATAAGTGAATAAAATACAGGTAAGTAACAGAAAATATAAAGACACATAATATAGATTAGATAAAATATGAGTTGACAAAATGTAGGTAATAAAGAATATAAATAAAGAAAAAATAGATAGCCTACCGATATATTCTCCTAATCAACAAAAATAGGTATGTATTAATAAAAGTGTATAAAATTGGTATTTATAATAGTTTATGAATTAGGTAGAAATAGTTCGCACATACGGCGTTTAAAGTTTGCCAAATTCAAATTATTGTCAAATACATCAATATTGTTTAAATGTTGGTTACCAAGACTATGTGATCGTTGTATAGGGGAATGCAATTTACAGTTAGAATGAGATGTGTGTATATAAAATGTTAATGTTTGTTTAGTAGTTCGTGTAGGTACATGTAGATTTATTAAATGCAAGAGTTCACAGCAATCAAATTTAGAGTTTAATAATTTTAATAAAAAGGTTAGGTCGGTTATTTTTCGTCTGTTTTCTAAAGTTGGAATATTTAAAATATTCATTAATGTAATTTATGTGCTTTAAAGGGATGTTAAGTTTAAAATTTACAAATCGTATATTATAGATTGCCTACGTTATAGCTTGTCTGAATATTATTATTCTCACTAGAAGTTCATATTTTAAAAATGACACTTAAATTCAAAGCATATTTGAGATTATTGAACGTCAATAATTTTATGCACAAATAATGTATTTCAGAGTCTTTCGAAATAAGAAACCAACTGCTTTCAATAAATAGATGTTTGAAAATACATCTAAGAATTGTGTAACAATTATTATAATCAATAATTATTAGCCTGAAACACTCATCCACATTGAAAAAATCTCCCGACAAAAGATACATGCCGCCGACGGGACTCGAACCCGTGTCCTTCTGATTTCCGGTCAACTGCTCTAACCACTGAGCTACGTCGGCTTATCTCTTACCCGCCAAATAATTCAATATATACTAGTGTTTCATTCAACAATTACTGCTTATTATATTTTTTCACCTGCAAATAATCAACTATATTTTATATGAGAAAGGCATTGTAAGTGCTAAATCTCCCACTAAGTGGCTTCGAGTTATATAATGACTACATGTTTTTGGTGAAATACTTTAACTCATCAAATATTAATTATTATTTTTTTAATTGATAAACTAATGTTTAAGACAAAAATTGTATGCAATTTCAAATAAAAAAATAATAATTAAGAAATGTGTGTTCATTGGGACGATGTGTGGATGCGTTTAAATATTAAAAAAAAATCTTTTTCATAAAAGGAAGGTACATATTTTAATATAAAATCTACTCATTTCGTTATGGAATTACATTGACTCGTCTCCTCTTCCTTCCGCGCACAGAATTAAATCCAAACACGCTTTTTCAAAACCATGTTCAAATTTCCCGCATTTTCCCTGTGAAGGAGCCCTTGTTTGCATACAAGAAACAGTCAAAATAAAGTTTGCCATCTCACGAAAAAATATATTATTCTTCCATAATGTGAGTCACGTGTTCACTTATTGCCCGCAAACTCGTCTTTTCCGGTCTACTCGTCCTACCAAGCACAGAACAAAAAACTCTGAAGATAGTCCTGTATATTTTCTGCCTGTACAGAGTATAAATAACACAACATATATGTACACGGAGAAAAATGTTGTTCTAAAATACGATCATTTTATTCGTAAAAACAGTTAAAAACGGGACTGAAGTTCGTACGAACAAATTAACAGGGTTTCAATGTTTATTGGCGGGAATTTGTAAGAATAATTTGTTGAAATACGTAATTTCGTACGTATACCAACAAATTATTCCTACATTTTCCCGCCAACAAACATTGGAATACTGTTAATTTGTCCGTAAGAACTTTAGTCCCGTTTTTAACCGTTTTTACGAATAAAATGATCGTATTTTAGAATAACATTTTTCTCCTTGTACATTTCACGCAACATCGCGGTCATTGGTGAAATGCATTGTATATATAGTTTTGGATTAGTGATCCACGAACTGGTGGATGCTTTTTTCCATAAGTTGTTATAATGTTTTGTAGTTAGAAGTGAAATTGTAGAAATATATTATAAATTTTTACAGCGCCCTTGAGGTGATTTTCCACAAAGACGGCGCTATAAAAATTATCCAAATATAATATTTATATTATTATTTATCTATGCCGATTTAAAAGAAAACAAAAATTCGAAACCTTTACATCCGTTGACTTCTGGGTTCCAGAGAAGTTTTCTTATGTAAATACCGCTCATGAGTCCAAACTGCTCCCGTCCGGAGCCAGTGAGACTACGACATCCCCAATTCGGGATTTGGACGAGAAGTACCTGGCTATTCAGATCTGATCACCAAACACGGCCAAAGCCATTTTAGGCTACGTTTCAATGCTGAATGGTGGTCTTACACCAGGGCGATATTGACAGTATCTTCCATTGTGGAACGTGTTGCAAATAATTAATTGTGAAATAACACAATTTAATCAAATAAAATTTATTTGGCCATGCTGATACGAATCCACGACCTTCGGAATGTAAGTCGCGTGTCTTACCCTCGACCACGGAGGCCGTCAATTTTTCAATTTTATTTCTAAGAGAGAATTTTGATATTTGAAATTTTTTTTCCATTTTCACTCCAAATAGGATAAAATTTAACTTACTTCGATTCACGGACACGCCCATAGTCCAATTCTGTTGCTTTATCTCTTCAGTGTTGCTAAGAAACGCTGAAGGTTCATATTAGATGAAGATGGAATATTGATCAAAAGATGAATTATAAGGTATGGAGTTATAGTGCACTTCCCTTCAACACACCCCGTATTGAAATAGGACTACGTACGCCCTTTGTTGAAAATGAGCTCCAATTTATTATGCGCATAAGTTAAGGTTTATTGGAACGCAATTTAAATAGATGTACTCCTGAAAAATACAGACAGCAAATTCAGTACTAAATTTTAACCACACTTAGGAGCGATTGACCAGTAGCTGAGAATAAAAGTTTAAAAGTGCCTGCAACTGTACAAGGAGGTTCCAATGAGAAAGATCTATTATTCCCCGTATCAAATTTTTTAAATTAAAAATTTAATATCGATTTATTTCATTCAAAACTTGTTTTCATATATACCTATATTCGAGTAAGCAATAAAAATGCTCAAAACGCACGGTGATAAATTATTAAATATGGTGTACTTCTTGTAAGTATTTTTTGATCATAAGTATTTATAATTTTTCAATAATGTCTAAACAAAATAAGCGTATAATTTTTTTATTTAATATTTTAGTTTGTAAGACCTTAAATAAAAAGAAAAACTGATGTATTTTTGTCACAAAACAAGTTCTCATGATTTATTTTTTAATGATTTTAATATAACTTCAATTTAAACATTGAAAACTGTGTTGACTAGATTATATATTGATTTATTTTTTTGTATGATCACATGATTTGAAATTTGGATTTTTTATAAGAATCTATCGTTTGAAAATTGAACAAATCTGCCAACGACCAACGGAATAACCTTAGTATGTTTAAAATACAATTAGTTTTTCAAAATTTTAAAACTGCGTGTACCAGATAAAATAACAATCTTTCAAAAACAATTTATGTTTTTTGTAAAAAATAGTCAATGTGTCTAGAATTTGATTTAAAAGGACAAATTTCCGGTATTCTCTGGTAATACCATCTAAACAGATTTAATTTAATTTAAATCTCAATTTATATTGGAATAACTCTTGTGATAATAATAATATTTAAGGTTAAAATATGTGAAAAAATATTCCAAGATAATATTGTCAATTCTGAATTTGAAATATGAGATCGACAAAAATGAGTTCATATTAAGAGATCCAATGGCCGAGTTGGTTAAGAGGCTAGACTTTGAACGACACGCGGAACACCCGCGTCTATCATTCTGTCCCGCCCACAATAAGCTTACGCACACTTATGGGCTCTACACACGGTGCTGCGAACAGCCGGCTGTTAGCAGCTGGTTATTGTCTCCTGTCTCCCTTTTCCTCGTGCGAACCCGTGACATTCTGTTTCACGTTGTCTTCTGTCTCTTTTATTAACACAACAAATTCAATATCACCATCTCATTTCCTCGGTTGGTACTAACGGCAGACGGTTTCTTTCAATTTGCAGTCAACGTGAAACAGAGTGTTACGGGTTCGCATGGGAAAAAAAGAGACGGGAGACATTCTCCAACCTTCGATTTTTAGCCAGCTGCCAAAAGGTGCTGTTCGCAGCATGGTGTGTAGATAGTATTACAATACATGCGAATGCGAATTGTGCGAATGAGACAACGCTCAAATTTACCTACAGAAATCGCTCGAAAAGGGGTTTATGGTGAATACACTTTTCTACACCGAAACTTTCACGAAATTGAAATTTTAAAAAATATATATTTTTTAGAAAGAAGAAGCTACGTCGGTAGCTTTTTATAGTTTTATAATTCTTTATGAGAGTTGAGTTAGCAGCACTTTTTCCTTAAATAATATTTTTTGATAAATCGTACATGTTTGACAGTGAATGTTTACGTTAATACGAAACGCATCGAAAATTCGAAAACATACCGATATAATTTTCACCCTTTAGAAGGCAGTATAAAAAAATATATTCTTTTTGTGCAATTTTAGATGTAGAAAAGTGTTTTTTCCCGGGCGTCCTTTTTGTATGGGCCGAAAAGCGAAGTCTATCGTCTTAAGGCGTTCGTTTCGGTAAGACGAGAGATCCTGGGTTCAAGTTCCTGTTGCGTCCGTTACTTTTCTTGTGCTTTTTATATTTTCGTTTAGATTTATTAGTATAATTTTCAATGATAATTTAAATCTATTTACAAATTACAAAGTAACAAAGTACCTACTTTGATTTTGGACTCAAAATCATGATATGAGCTACATTAAAAAAAAGTTTGATTTGACTTATTTTTTAACTTCTAAAATTAAAATTAAATTATATCCAGAGTGGAAGAAACTTTAAGTAACCGCCCTGGAGTTTTAGGTATTATATAAGTTTAGTTACAAGATCGTTCACTTTCCCGTTTCTTTCAACCTCACACTTTCCACAAATGAGCATTACATAGTTCGTCCTGTTCCAGGATGTTGAAACTCTCTTGGTATCTCATAAAAAAAAATTAAACGTAAACGCCCCAATGAAAAAGTGACCTCCGTTATCGTTATTATGTTTACGAATAAAAAGTATTGATCGAATTAGATTAACTTAGAATTGCTATCTAAAAAAAATATGTAGACGATTTGGAAGTCAATTATTTAATTATATTTTTTATAATGATTTATTATCATTAACCCAAACACAATATTAAAAAAATAATATTTAAAAAATAGGTGTGTGATAAATAAAAGCATATAAATAAAGCGTCTCAATGTGACCTGACCACAATTTGATAATGACCTTGAATGTCGAAACAGCTGTAACAATAATAATAACTTAAATGCTTGCAGAACTTAGTAACTTTATGAATTTGATATATTTTAAAGTTAATAAATCGGAACTGTTCAATAAATTTCAGTCGAAACCGGTTTTTGAAGTTAGTAAAACTGTATTTTTATATGCCGAAAGTGAAATTCGGTCGTTATTAAATTTATCACCTGAAATTCAGTTCTACAAAGTTCATTACACACGACCGCTGGAAAAACGCTTATATGGAAATTCGCATCAAAATTGGCACATATGTTTCTGTTTTTTCTGTGCGTATTTTTGGATGCGTCAACATTATTTAACTCACGCTTTTATTTTTCGATAGCTGTTCGTAACGCTTTAAACGAATAAAATATCCAATTCCGAAGCATCCATACAGGAATACTGGGATACTTTTGTATATTAAGTAAACTTTTGAATAAGTGATCCGTTACTGTTTGATGTATCTTTTATTATACATTGCAAAGCTGTTAGGGAGAAATTGATTCCCATTCCTTCAAATCGTTGAACTCACGTATAAAAAATGTTCAGCGAAAAATCCGTTGTTAATTTTTTTGCCGTAACTTTTCCAATTTTCAGAATTGAAATAAAATATTTCTTTGATACTGTGATAACTTTCGCACCAATAGCTTCTATTTTTATCCAATAAGCAACATTTTTAATAAAGTTAACTGATATTTATATCTACCTATTAGAATGAGATAAAAAAATTGTAATGGAAAATCAGGAACGCTCCAATAGTAACAAAAGCAGTAAATAGGCACCATTGAAAATATTTTTAAAAATGCTCAAATTTATATATTTGTGGGATTTAGGTAATAGGTATAAAGATAATTTATATATTCATTAAATAAACCGTACCTAATTATGATTATTTTTTGTGTTATTATGCCGTAGTGCGCTTTCTCTTTCTTTGGTTAACGTTTCAGACAGCGTCCATCCTCAGGGCAGACGATGATATATCAGAGATCGAGTGTAGTAAAGTACATTTCTAATTTTAATTATTTTTTTATAAATATGTATTTATTCATTAACTTCGTTAAACTGTTAGATGCCCATTGCCCATTTGTCAAAATGGCCCGGTGGTTCAATGTAATAAATATCCTAGCTCGTAGGACCATTGATGGTGGCGCTGGTTTTACAATTACTTCGATCGCAATTATGTAAATTACAAATTAAATTAATTAAAATATATTTGCCTTAAATGTATGGGAAAAGGTGGGGAGCCCAAAGACTCACCTAATCCACTGCAAATGTCCCTTCAATAATCCACTGCAAATGTCACTTCAATATCCGCTGGTTTTTCTTCTCATTCTTATTCACATATAAAACACAATAGTATTATTCAATAACACAACCACAAATATATCGGTCGCGGCGGTTCAAAACATGTGTTTTTGCGGGGTACAACAAAATACGACGGATTACAGCGGATAATTTGACTATTATCAAATAACAACAAAAATGTTTGGGGTGCGGTTAACAGTATTGCATATTGCGACTTTTCGGCGTGTGGAACAAAAAACGGACTTCATTTGTTTTCGAAGTGCTCAATTTCAAAGTATCTGGGCAAACAAAGGAAGGGAGATAAATGGAAGCATTAAAGGCTATTTGAATTGCTCTGATTAATAGCAATCGATAGTACTTACTCAACTCGCGCAAACATGGCCATTTAACAGTTAAAAGATAAAAAAAATATAAAAAAAATAAAATATATATATAAACGCCGGCTCCTTGGCGCTTTGGCAAATCGCGTCCTGAACGAACTGTTCCAATAAAAAGTATGCCTCACAGAGCCGTCCCTGGTCTAACACCATTCTCTTGATTACTAAAACAGGCCAAACTGAAATGAAACAGGCTTTGTGTGATGTACAATGCACAATACAGCTAGATTTATCTCTTTATCTAGCAGAACACTCGCTATCGAATAATGAACATAGCGACACCGCCTCCGCGGAACAATACTCCATAATACGAGTATATTGTTCCTGTTATTCAATGTAGATGAGCGGCTCTAGTTCCTATACAAGTGGTGGAGATATTGTGGTCCCCTGTGACCGCCTACAGCTATTGGCACTGGTGCGGCCAAACGGAAAATCACTAACACTCAAATTAGCGGTCGAAGCGATATGGTGCAGTTCCTTTTTGATACGGTTCTCGTTTCAGTCAGAATTTTATTTACTTTTGAACATATATTTTAAAGATACTTGGAAAAAGTTAAAGACGGTTAAGTTAAAGACGTATAGACGATAAATGACCTTTTAATGCTTTATAAAATTGTGAATTATCGGGTAGATAGTAACTTAGTCAATCAAATCAAGTTATACGCCAGGCCCAAATCTACCAGAAACCTTAACATATTTTGGACCCAAATTTTTACCAATAATACTGGATATTTTAATCCTATTTCTAGAATGTGTAGATCATACAATGATCTTGCTAAATCACACACTATCATAGATATTTTTGTAAATAATATAACTTGTTTCAAGAAGTATCTCCACAATTTGTGCACCTAAAAAATAAAAATAAAAGATTGTTTGTTGTTTTATTATTTTTTCATAAACATGTTCTATTTATTAGATTTTTTCTTTTTTATTATTATAATTAAGTATTTTAAGTTAAGTATAAAAATACTGACATTGTTTTTTTTATGTGTTTGTTTCTGTGTACATGCAAATATGATTACTGCAGACACATTAGTCTAGGGATATTTATATTTGTATTTAATTTTGTTTTATATTACCAACAAGAATGTTCTGCAAATATCCTGTTTGTGTCTCAAATAAACAAATAAATAAAAGCAATGTACCATATGAATGGATGGAATACATAATATTAATTCATCACTTAACCCGAATTTAAATTATGCAATTAGTTGCATGCAAGGTCCAAAAACATGTATGGCGTCTAAAAGATGATTATTGCTCAAATTTGGTATCACAGCAATCATGGCATCATCATTATCATCAAATCAGTTTTTCGGCAATGCACAATACTGTTATATGAATGTACAAAATAAAGGAACGACAGTCACAAGAGAAACGATGTTTTTGAAATTTAATTTAATAATGTTTATTATTAAGTTCTGCAAGTGTTTTAGTTTTTATTATTGTGACAGCTGTTTCGGCTTACAAGGCCATTTTCAAACTGAGGTGTTTCATAATTAGACGACGATATTTATACGATTTAAAATGTCAATTTGAAAGTGACTAAATTGATTTATTTTCGGTTAAACCGAATTCTTGGGAAAGTAATAGATTCTCCCCTATGGGTATTTTGAAATTTGTTCTTAATTGTTTAATAATGACGTTACTGCTATGAATTTCTAATTTCTAATAGAATGTCGCCATGCATTTATTAGAAAACCGACATACTTTTGATAAAGATAGAGATGTCAAAATCCTTCATGTTTGTAACAATGGAGCAAAATTAGATAGATTAGAGTCACTAGAAATTAATCGCCTAATAAAGAAAATTGATCTTAAATATTAAATAACAGTTGGAACATAATGCTCAATCACCATTAATATATCCATTATAATTCACTTAGAATAATTTTACTTCAGAGAGCAGCGGTGTAATTTAAGTATGTAATTAAAAATGTAAAAACCGAAATATAAGGAGAACCCTAATAACAATAATTACCATAGTGCTATCAATATTTGTTAATTAAGCCCTAAGCAACAAGGAGGGAATATCCCAACATTACCAAAATAAAATATCAGTGATCACAAACCCTTTCAATTATATAAATTCATATAGATTCATGTCAATTAAAAATAACCTTTTACTATGTATCATCATTCATAATTTTAATAATAAACTTTATAATTATATATATGTACCTTAACTTAACAAAATAACTGATAATACCTTAAATTAACAAAATAGAAACATTCATTATATAGAGACAATATTGTGCGCCCCTGCCTAAGTTTGTATAAATTCCGTATCATAAGAATTTCAACTACCAGTCTGAAAATGTCCGTAGTAGGACGAAACCGGCCCTGGTGTAAATAAATAAGTGGAACAAAGGAAAAAAAAATGTTTAATTTCATATCTAATAAGTGAGATATAATTAAATGCGTGAAAACTAACCTACCTACTACATTCATTATTGTTCTTCAAAGAAAAATAATAAACAAATGTGTAAAATGAAATTTAAAAAGTAGACAACGAATGAACCGAAGAAATTTAGGAAATAGTAGGTACCTAGTAGAAATGCATTGTTTTCAGTGGAAGCCAATAAAATAACCAAGATACTGTCAAAAGATTATTGGATAATTTATACATTGATGTAATTATTTTAATTATGTTATAATAACGCATTGTGGGAAAGTTAAAAAAAAATCAAAGCTCTTATTCTAATAACTGTACTCAGATACTTTAGTCAAAAACAATTGCAAACAAGCATTAAATCTTATTAGATCTTTAAATAAAATAAAAATACGTCCATAAAACCACGGCCACCAATTAATTTTAGACTGCTATTACAGTTGGTATCTTCGTATATTTTAAACTAGCTTTTTCCCGCGACTTCGTCTGCGTATAGGATTAGTACTTTAATTTTCTTTTCCTAGGTCCCATCTACGTTTATACCAAAATTCTTAACCTATTTATTTAAAATATCTATAATTCTTGATTCGATTCAAAGTATTAGGCGTTCATCATCATCAATTCATTCATCAATTTAAATATTTTCTAAAATAGAATTTTGATTTAACAATCATTGTTTTGAAAAATGTCATTCCAAATTTTGACATTTTCTATTAAACAACAATTATTATTTTCAATATATTGAAAATAAATAGCTAGCTTCATAAATTATAGCCTATATGTTATGCTGATGTATGAGCTATATTATTGTAAAGTTTCATTAAAATCCATTAATTAAATTTCGATTTAAAGAGGAACAAACATACATACATCCATACAAACTTTCACGTTTATAATATTAGTAAGATCACGCTTTTAAGACAATACATGTGTTTTTAAGAAACCTATCTCTCCAATCTATATTTCTAGGATGTATCGACACAACACCTACAAGTCAAGAATTACCATTGCTACTTTTCTCCTCATATATAAGACATCATGTATATTTACATCAAAGAAGAAATGTTACTGCACGCCCCAAGTGTGTTTCCTTCTCAAAGTAAAGGACATATTTAATACATTATGATACACCAAGCAGAGAGAAGCGCAGGAGTTCCAAAACACGCAGAAGGGCACATTACTCGGGGCAATGGGCGACACAGCGGTGTTAGCGCGAAAGCTCACAACGAATTCATAACTGGAAGATATGTAGGTATCGTTATTTTATGCATGAAAAGCGGCAACATTTACAGTCAGGTGATGTACTCGTCTGCTTTGTATTCGAGAGACATGTTACACGTTACGCTCCGATCAGCTACAATATAAATAGGCCCTACGCATTGAGGATTTTTGCAAATTCAGTTTGAGGGCAAAATATACACATTTTTCTGTGGGTTGAATTCGTATCTACTGAACCTTTACTGTTCAGATCTGCTTAACCCAAACAATATTATGAGATTAATACTAATTAACGCACCTAATGCAGATTCACTCTTAAATTATAACCAGTTTTGTGTTCAGAATGTAACGATTAATTTCCAGTTGTGGATTCATCTGCTGACATATTTCGAAGAAAACCATTCTCTTATTTGAAGTGCAGTTATAAAATTCTAGTTGCAGACAATGTACGTGCTGCCAGAATCAAAGAAATCCAGAGTTTCAGATCAGAAAATCTGAGAGTAGTTTTTATGGGGCCAACAGACCTAGCTAAAAAAGCTCAAGCGTTATTTGGTTTGGCGTATTTCGGAATATCGGTTGCCGTACATTCCCAATGGGAATGTATAACGAGGGATATGCTGAAGTAGTCCAAGCCAAATAACGCTTGAGCTTTTATAGCTAGGTCTGTTGGCCCCATTAACCTCACCGCATAATATAAGCTTGGTAACCGACGAGTTCGTCGAAAATCAATTCATCGAAAGCAAATTTACAAAATACACAAAAAAGGTTAGGTTAGGTTGAATTTTAGTTAGTTGAACTCGTTTTCGATGAACTCGCCGTGAACCTATAAGCTTATGAACTCGCTTTCGAGAGCGGTTATATATATTTGTTTTATATATATATATATTATTGCAGAATTTGTTATGGCCTTCGACGGCAAAAAGGTTCCCCTTAAGAAAGGGCTGCACCATTATTGTGATAAGGAACGAACGTTTATTGCCGTTCCGTAAATTTGAAAATACTAAAAGCGCCTAATGAATAGACAATTAACTTTAGTTGACTGACAATTAGAAAATTAACATTAGTTGATTGACAATTAGAAAATTAACATTAGTTGATTGACGATTAGTTTATTAGAAGGATTAGGAAAAGGGACTCTTTAGTCTTCGCTTTAAGATGAAGCCATACGCCATATAACTATTTAGATTTGTCTATACTACGAGTCGGTTTACATTATAAATATGAAAAAATATGTTATGGATACATTGAAGCTTTTGCTACCTCTTTAATTTAATGGAATTAAAATAAAATTATTAATTACGTTTCAAAAATAATTTGTTTTTTCATCAGATAAAAATTAAGTTATACAGGCTGTACCCAACAAACTTTATCCAGGGACTCCTGACGTTATTTGAAGTAAAAAACGTTAATAAAATTTTGTGATCCGGTGACATTTTTGATGTTTTTTTTCCTACAAAAACATAAAAAAGTAGTAGGTTTTGGACAGTTGAGAGCGGGATAAGAGGTCGGGCGGTTACTCGGCTGAGTGACCAGTGACGACATGCAGAAGAATTTTTTTTGTTGGATTTTGAAGGAAAAAAATTTAAAAAAAAACGTCATTGAAAATGTCACCAGAGACCAAAATTTCATTCACGTTTTTTACACCAAATAATGTCAGGAATCACTGGTTAAAGTTTGTCGGGTATGTGCCGTATATATGCCGTATACACACCCTGTATAAGAAACAAGTTTAAAAAATACCCCTTTATGGCTAAGATTATTTTCGACTCAATTGATTGACTAACTTTTTTTCGTTATAATATTAAAAAAATAAAAACCACTTTGGCGCTTCATTCCTCGTGCAGATAATACAAACATACGCGGAGTTCTAAGGGGGTAAGAAGTCACATATTTCTAGAGTTTATATTCGAATCGGTTTACAATATAAATATGAAAAAATGTAAGCTTTTCCTACCTTTTCAATTTTATGGAATTAAAATAAAATTATTAATTACGTTACAAAAAACATAATCGCAAAGTACTTAATAATTTGTTTTTTTCATTAGATAAATATGAAGTTATATAAGAAACAACTTTTTTAAAATAACCCTTTATGGCTAAGATTATTTTTGACTCGATCCATTGACTAACTTTTTTTTATTCTTGTAAAATTTTTCATAAAAAAAAAATTAAAACAACTTTGGCGCTACTTTCCTCGCGCAGATAATACCAAAAATACGCGGAGTTCTAAAGGGGTAAGAAGTCAAATATTTCTGGCGTTTATATTCCTCTTAACAATAGTTATAACATATTGAAGGGATTGGCCTTAGAATGGAGTACTTATTGGTGGAAGCGGACAAAGAAAGTCGCAGAAGCACTTGTGAATAAAATAGTTGCGTCGTGCGTCGGGTCATTTCAGAAAATTGAAAGCATTTTCGAATGTATTACGAATAACTAAAGCACTTTTTGTGTAAAATATGAAATTCCAGACTCCGTGTATAATTACATAAACACGTGTAATGGATATCATTTAACGATAATTATATATTAATGATTAGGGTATCTACCTACTAAACAATATGAGCGTTCTCATGGAAAAGTTAATTGGTTCTATGAAATTGCTACATAATGTTCATATTTGTACAATAGGCACAGTTTATTTTAATTGCAAATAATCAGTTCTTACTGATTGTTCGGAGTCTAATTATTTTTTGTAGACACACAATGTTAATACACACATTCATCCATTATGGCAATTATTACAAAATAATATAAAATATTAAAAGAGCTTAATTTTTTTTTTTATGTTATGTAATCCAGACTCATCAAACCGTCTGTAGTGGACATAGACATATGAATATGTATAGACCTGCCCTAAGTGATAAAAGCGTATTATTTCCCCCTCCTTAATTCTGGGTTCCGTGGAACCGGCCGGGCTGGCGTATAGGTTCGCGTGAATCTAGAAAATGTGACGTCATCATTCTTGTGCGGACTAGCGTCGAGCTCTTATCGGTACATTTTACGAAATAACACGGCAAAAATGGTAACTTGTGCTATTAAAACATGTAAAAATAGAAGTGAAAAATAGTATAAACCCAACTGTCGTATTACCTTCCATATGCAGGCATTATTTGTCATTATTTTAAGCTTATTTACATCATATAATATGATCAGTTTTAGACATGAAGCGGAAGCAACCGAAATTCCCGGTCCCGTCGTGTGCACGTTGCAGTTTACTGTGATAAGTAAATTATGAAACATTTGTAAAAGTGTCTTAATTAAACACGGTAACAAAATATTCGACTCTCAAAACAAGCGAACCTTTCTTCATTTTATATGGATTACACAAGTTTGTTCAAACCGGGCGAACAATTCGCGCTCCCATGTAAAAAGGTCTATTCATTCAAAAGCAGATTTTACTTTTAAGAGCTAAATGGTGATTTTATAATGCGTGATGCCTATATACTGTCATATTGAAGGATTAACGAATCACATATCGTTACCGTCAACTCATCCCTCTCCGCCCCGCTACAGATGGTTATTACCCCTCTCCCTGATTCTCAAGTCTATGAATAATATGTCTGTGGTAGTGGAGAAATCAAAATGCCATTTTTCATTGTGTTTTCAATGGATTAAAATGTGTCAATTCGTTGAACCGCAACGTGTTGAATTTTTTATTCATTAAACTAGTCTTCCCTTCCCCCCTCCCGTGAACTCCCTCCTTTTTTCTCCTTATCGACTCCTGGATTCCTCTTTCCTCCCTCCTTCCTTCCCTGTCGCAAAATTATAAGAAATAAATACATTATTGAAGAAGATAACAATAATAATCTAAATTAAAATATAAAAATGAACACTACGTAGAAATATAATAAAACATAATGGTCGCAACTGGGACTCGAACCCTGATCTCACGTCTTACCTGGACGGCGCTCAACCAATTCAGCCATTGCGTCAGATTATCAAGAGAGTTTTTCTTATTAAAAAAAATAAATATTCATTTAGACTTTTATAAAAAGTCAATTCCAATTCTTTTATAAAATCGGATATATTTATCCAAAACAAAATCTAGGTAATAAATACGTTCTTTGAAAACTTGTTTCCAATGAAAAAGGTAGCTTCCGATAATATGTAAAAATAAAAACATTAGTCGAATATAATATTCTTAATTCTGAAATTTGAAATATGACTTTGAAAATTACGGCGGTTTTGTAATCGGACGCAATGGCTGAATTGGTAGAGCACCGTCCCGTTAAGTTCTGGGTTCGAGTCCCAGTGGCGACCTTTATGTTTTATTATTTTTCTGTGTCTCATTTTTAATATTTTATTTTAGATTATTATTGTTATCTTCTTCTTCTTCAATGATATATTACATTGAAGGGAATAAATAACCTTCAAAAGTTGAAAAGAGAGTTTTTCTTATTTGAAAAAATGAATTAGGTTACACATTTTTCAAAAAAGTGGCGGGCCACCTATAGTAAATTTTTAATGTAAATTTCATAACGTAAGAGCTCACCATTATGCATAGAAACCTTCACGAGCTTGAGCATAACAAGTTACTAAAGTTTTATCGCAATCGGACAAATGGTAGGTTGTAGTCGCAAAGATGCGAATCATGACGAGTGGACTGTATCAAAATAATATGAGGTGGCGTGACACAACTATAAAGATGGTAATTAGGACTTCGGGAAGGATCTGACTTACCCTGAATTCCTGGTTCCGTTCTTGGGGAGTTATTGTGTCACTGGTAATCACTTGTACAATTAATTGCGCAAGTATCCCGTTTAATCGATGTTAAGCCCGAGGGAACACTCTTGGTTCACTGCACAGACTCTAATCAGACTTCCGTATTTAGTCGATGTTTAGTAAGGAGAGGTCCAAGCGACCATTGCACAATACAAAGCAGACGGGTTAATAGTCGATGTAAAAGACGAAGAGGGATGAAGGTACATCGCTGCACATCGCCAAAACCAGACTTCACAAGGTCGATGTTTATTGTATGAAGCACAAAAACAGACTCGTTTGAACACATGTAGATTGTAGTGCTCACACATATTATTGTCCACTGGTGGGTAGTCAGAAGGGATATAGGTATCTTGGTGGAAGGAAGAAAGGTAGGTGTATATACATGCATAGTTGCGCCAACAGTAGGTAAAGGAAATAATTAGGGACAAACAAAGGAACATTAATTTTTATGTATAGATTTGATTTAAATGACCATCGTGCAATTAGGTACAATATATTTTACTTAACGAAGACACATAATATGTGATTGCAAGATTCAACTCGAACTAAAATGCCATCTAGATATATTGTCTTGGATAAATTTATCAATTTTTATTTCAACGTGCGACATATATTGACTTTTAATATATTTTTATTTTTAACTAAAGAGGGTATTAACAGAGAATACCGGAAATTAGTCCCCTTTAAATCAAATTCTAGACGTATTGGCTCTTTTTTACAAAAAAACATACATTGATTTTGAAAGATTGTTATTTTATGTGGTAAACGAATTTTTAAAATTTTGACAAACTAAGTTTATTTTTAATATACTAAGATTATACGTTGTTGGTTGGCAGATTTGTTCAATTTTCAAACGACATATTGTATTATACAACACAAATTTCAAATCATATAATCATACAACAAAATAAATCAATACATAATCCAGTAAACACATATTTCAGAATTTTAATTTTAGTTAAATTAAAATCATTAAAAAATAAATCCGATAACGTGTATTGTGACGAAAATATCTCAGTTTTTTCTATTTATTTAAGGTCTTACAAACTAAAATATTTCTGATTTTTTTTACAAACTTATTTTGCTTAGACATTATTGAAAAATCATAAATGATCAAAAAATATTCAAAAAAAATTATCAAAAAATACTTAAAAGTATACGATATTTAATCGGAACCTCCCTGTACAGTTGCAAGTTTTTTAAACTTTTATTCTCAGCCGCTCTTAATGAGTTAATCGAAAATCTGAAACAGAAAAATCAGAAAAAGATCGGTTCACATCTGGGGTAGAAATCAATTTTTATTATAATATGTCTGGTTTCAGTTGGAAACAGAAAATCGAAATGAAAATCATATCCATAAGTGAAAACAGTCGGACAAGTAATGGAGCTTGGCTCGCGAATAATAAGACTATTTTTTTCTTTTATAAAATGTCCTAAAACGGTCACATAAATTTAGTGAAGGATAAAACTTTATTTTGTGTTCAGTATTCCGAATTCCATTACCACATCAATTTATGCAACTTCTAACAAAATTCTTTGTAACAAATCTCGCTTCGATAACCAGTGACGACTTTTTTTATTTCCAACTACCGGCCTATTAAAGAATTATTCAACCCTAGTGAATTCGTAAAATGTGGTACATAGTTACAACTATGTAAGAAACATGTGGTAAAAGTTCGTACGTAAATATGTATTTAAAAAAAAAAAACGTATAAATAACTCTTAAATTTAAGGCTTAATGCAATAAGACCGACATCAAGGAAGATCTTTTGAAAAGTCAAGGAAAATATATGTTTGAGTTCATGAGATTGAGATGAAAATTGCCCCAATTCATTAAAATTGGCGGTAAATGCATTGTTCTCTGTTGGTTAGGTAGTTGCTTGAATAAAATTTTTGGTACACCTACAAAAAATATTGGAAAATCTGTACGGTTGTTCTTTATTAAGTCGAAGGGCATGATGCCTAAGGTAGAGCGCCAACAATATTTGACTGGGGTAGCGAAGTCTGGTTTGAATTGACCATTTAGCATTTCATCTGTCTGTAAATTGGTTCACTGATCAAGCTGCTGATGTTCTTATTGGATACTTTTTATCCCACCAGAGTTCGCATGATCCCTTTTCCTGATAAAAGATCTCAAAAATAAATAAACAATAAGTTAAGGAATCTACCGGCCTGAAGAAAGTTTGAAAAAAGAATTGTCATTGTGATGGTGATATTTCTTCTAAAATGTTGTATTGTCTGTCAAATAAGAGTAGAATACATAGGAAGTCGCCACTGTTCTTCAAATGGTAATACTTAAATTATAACACACGGTGGAAATACTTATACTTTGTACCATATTTTTCAATTTACATTTATATTTTACCCTTTTCCTACTACTTATTACCTTACTACTTACTTTTAACATTTTTTTTCCTTATATTTAACTTACATTTATACTGTTAGTTACTCTTCATGTTGTTGTACTATTTATATGTTATGTCAATTATGTTAATGGCACATGTTGTGCCGTATATGTGTAAATAAATAAATAAATAAATAAATAAATGCAAACCTACAATTTTGTAAAGAAAACAAAAACACATAAAAGTGGAAAAAATATTTTTTCATTGCAACCCACTTCTCTCAAAATTAGAGATGCATATATGTACATTATCCCTTTATAATTTTATGTTAACACAATGAAGAATAACGATATTGTAGTAAAATAAAAAACTGTTTAGAATTTGCTCACAATTATTTAATACTAGCCGAAGTATCCAGCTCTGGCTGGGCATTAGATCATTGACAATTTTCCTGCCGGTGCTTTATGAATTAACTGCAAAAAAAATACAACTAAGATAGCTAATAATATTGTGTATCTACGAAAATAAACTAAAATCTCACTTAAATCATGTATCCGTTTTTGAAAATATTAATACGAAGCGCATTAAAATTGTTATTATTAAAATAAAACTGAAAATATTTATATTTAAAATGTTACTTACAGTATTCTACATAATAAGTGTCTTTGTCACTTTGACAGTAAATTTGGTGTTGCTGGCCTACAATTTTTTTAGTTCCAGTTTTTATATTTTCTACTCTTATTTGACAAAGTGTATTTCAAATAATAACAAAATGTCACTTAAAAAAATTTCAGTATAATTTATTAGATAGGTATTGTAATTACAACTTAAAAATCTTATTAATTGATTTGAGAGTAAATTTTGGATTTGATTTATTAAATAAGAGAAAATTTAAAAAAAAAAACATTTTCGAGAAATACCAGTTAATCAAGCGACAGCTACGTGACGCAGCGCAGCGCTCGGGCTTCCTGAACTCGGTTAAAGTCTCACCGAAGTATTATTATAGCAGGCAATTAATTCTTGGAAAAGACTCAAAAGATTTTATTAATGTAATTGTAATGTACTTACGCCGTTAATTATATTTTAAATGCAAGTAATATATAATAATAATAATGATGTATTACGTACATTTAAACCTCGCTGAAAGTACTGAAAATGTACCGCCCTTTCATATTTATGTTTAAAATCTTTAACGTCGATTGACAGCTCTAACTTTTCGACCTTATTATATTCAGAGTATCTATATACCTTCCCATTGGCCAGTTCTAGGAATAAACAAATATTTCATTGTCAAATTCCTGTCAAATTTTGAAATGGGCTCTCTAATTAATAGGTAAGGAAACGAATAAAGCAACGGCGCCGACAGCTGTAATATAAATTTATAAGGACTCTAGAATATTCCATTGTCGCAACTTCTCCAGTAGAAATACATCGCATATAATATTATTTTGAAATTCTTGAATCTAATACGACCTAATAAAAAATGAATTTAAACTTAGTTTGAATTCGCACATTGGGGAGCCGGCAGTCTAGTTTTGGATCATTCCCATCGCTATCGTGACATTATGCAAATCACTATATCGCTCCCGTATCGCTTTGCCAATGTTATTTTTTAACGTTTTATCCTTATATGTGAACTATCTTACTCACCAATCGATTATATCGTCTTTGTATTAACGAAAAACTATTACGAGTACCTGTGATTCGTTTCTAATAAAAAAATATATGATTGTCTGTCAAGGAGGTCACCGCATCATCTGTATCCATCACTCATTTGGTGGGGAGTTGAGCCACTCGGATGTAGGCCTCGGATATAGCCCCGATAATGATATTGGTTGACCTCCGACACTGCAGAACCTTGGTAGTTGCATTAGTTGCCTATATACACACCTTGTTCCATTGCGCTGCTGGGTATTGTGTGCACAGCTCAGATTTGTACAGGACCGTGTATTACGGCGTAATGGTATTTACAAACTTGGATAAAGCATTTGACAGGGTACCCCGAAGCCTGATATGGGCGGCACTAAGATCTTATAATGTACCAGAAGGATATGTGCTCTCCATACAAGATATGCATACAAACGTAGAAACACAAGTAAGATGCACATCAGGAAATCACCAAAATTTCCAAATGAACTGGGGGTACACCAAGGATCTGTCCTCAGCCCACTGCTATTCTTAATGGTCATGAATTATCTAACGATTCAAGAAATCAAAAACAGTATTCTCAAGACTATGCTTTTGCAGATGATGAAGTACTGATGGTAGATGATCATTGTGACTTACAGAATTGCCCGGAAAAGTGGATAAAGATCCTGGAGATTTGGAAAATACCGTGTAATACAAGAGACTTCTATTTTAACTAAGCATCGTAATTTTCTGTTTTTATCAATAATAGGTTTTGCAATACTTTATGATGTACAACATAAATTTAAAAAATAACAACATTGAGCAAGGTTTTCGACTAGCAATCCTAATGACGCGGGTTCAAATCCCAGAGTGCGAAAATCATTTTTGTGTGATTAATTTGTATTATTTCACAATTTTATTAATTAAAAATAATATGTAGCATATTTGCGGCACGTTCCAGAACAGAAGATACTCTCAGTATCGCCCTGGTGTAAAACCACCATTCAGAATTGAAACGTTGCTATAAATGGTTTTAGTCGTGTTTTGTGACCAGATCCCTTCCCCGCCTTTCTCTTCCCCAACTCTTTCCCTTCCGCATTACATTCAGCCTCCCAACGCGATGCCATAGTCTCGCTGGCTCCATACTGGGGCAGTTGACACACTTGAGAGGTATTCACATTAAAAAATTATAAAAAATATAAATATCAAATTGTTCTATAAAAAAAACAATAAATACAAATTGTACATCGATACGCCATCATTCAAAGTTTTGGTTTCCTGGTGACATATACCGCACTAAAACGATCTCTGCCGACTGACTTAAAATGAAACAGATAAAGCCTTTAAAACATCATATCAATTTCAGCACCCCTAGCATGGTCGATCGATATGAAGTTACCGACCGATTGTCGGTAACTTCTCATCATTTTCTAGGACAACTGCAGATCAAAAACGAATAGGTGACAGTTCACATGTTCACAATGACTAAGGGTCCTTAATATATTCGATATCAACTGTCGTTTGTACGTTAGCGATCTGCAGTTGTCCTAGGGAACGATGAGAAGTTACCGACAATCGGTCGGTAACTTCATATCGATCGACCAGATCGACCATGCCGTCATGTATGATCTATATATTCCCAAAGCACTGCATGCCATTGTCTTGCGTTCACAGTCCACTTTCTTTGCGTTTCCGAAGCCCACTTTCTTCTCTTTTAGAAATATGATATGTTCTGAATCCGGGAACACCGAGGGATAAAAACATATTCCCGATAGATTTCCCGCACGTGTTAGTTTTTGCAATCCAAGCCAAAGCGTCGCGTTGGGTTTTCACAGTTTGTGTGGTTCAAAGGAATGGTGGGTGATTGATGACCGGATTATGATGAGCAAATAATAGATTTACAAAGCCGTTGATTGATAGTATTTTCATCAGACAGGTGACAATTAATGTGTGAAAATGTGTAAAGGTAGCAAACAATGTTTTTATTTTACGATAGCTGAAGTCCCTGGCTTCAAAGAGAAATTATACATAGACAATAATTTTCTTAATGAAAAATTAAAACACTTTGTTTTTACCACGAAAATCTTTATTTTAACACATCGACATGTTTTGAGAACGATGTTCTCTTCCTCAGGACATAAAATGTACTAACACTAAATAATCAAGTATAAAGCTATGGTAGAAATGAAAGTAGTGGGGGGGGGAGGGAGGTGGTGAGGGGAGGTGCTTAGAAGATCAACAGGGAAGAGTGGGGAGGGGGGGGGGGGGGGGAAAGGGGAGGTGTTTAGAACATCAAAGGCAAAAAAATTACAATGGAAATATGTTTAAAATAGGGTTATCAACAAAATTGATTTGATTATTAATAATATTTAAATTTCTATTGACATTTTTCCTAATTTCTAAAATTTCTAAAAAGTCTAATTGAAAACCACTAACGTTAGTATGTAAAATTTTAAAACCAGTATTTATATCAAATGAATGGTTAAATTCAATTAGATGGTTAGCAAATTCCGAATAATTATTGCTATTTAGACATCTCAAATGTTCCTTAACTCTCGTTTCAAAATTTCTGCAAGTTTTACCTATGTAAAAATGGTTGCAATCATTACAATTCAATTGGTAAACTCCAGATTTTTTCATTTTTTGTTCTTTGTCCTTGTTATTTAAAATATAATTTTTCAATTTATTATTTGTATAAAAAGCTGGCTGTATTGTATAAGGAATCTTTTTCATGATTGAATTGGAGGTTTGATGATTTACAAACAATATATATATATATATATATTTTTTTTTTTTTTTTTTTTTTTTTTTTCGTAAGAAGCAATCACTTTGTGGTTAGGCATTATATTTTAAATAAAATATACGTGGTTAAATACTAAGTGTTTGTTTTATTTAAAATATATTTTTCCATTGTTTTTTAATATTATCACTAAACAATGTGTAAATGTAGGACAAATGAAATTTTTTCTTGTATTTTTTGTTTAATATGTCGTCTAATAATTTGGAGTGATAACCATTATTAGATGCAATTATTTTAATTGTGTTAAGTTCAGCTTTGAAATTATTTGGGGATAACGGGATATTAATTAATCTATTGATCAAATAATGGAAAGCTAAGAGTTTTTGTGAAAAAGGATGGTTAGATGAGTTATGTATAATTATATCAGCGTATGTTTCTTTTCGAAAAATATTAAATTCAATCTTATTATTAATTATAGTTAGGTTTAAATCCAAGAAATTTATGCTACAGTCAATTCCTATTTCTAATGTAAATTTAATGTTTTTATGAATTTTGTTCAAAAAATTAAGGAAAATTTGAAGTTGTCTTTTTGTACCGGTCCATATACAAAAAAAATATAATAATTTTCTTTTTTTTTTCAAAATTTCATCAAGAAGTTTCAAAATTCTACTTTAAGGGGTGGTGAAATAGAGTGTGGTGATTTATCGAAATCTCGTGTAGACAGTGACCATTCTACTGTTTTAAGAGTCAAATGTGCAAAATTCCATCAATCTCGGAATAAAACTCTCAAAAATGAAATTGACTTTTTCATTTACCTTGGCTCCACAAAGCAGGTCCAGAGGAAAATATTTCTTTTCATGGCCTCATCTCAAAGGATTCCTTTAAAATGGTTTTTTATGGAAAGGAAGGAGAGGAAGTTCTGGGAAGAAGGTCAGTGTGTCCATGTGAACCCATCCCTCCAACTGTCATGTGGATCGAGAGTCCGGCTGGAGAGGTCAAAAGACCTCCCTCAGTCGGTCTCTCTCGATCTCGATCTTGAAGAGACTCATGTTGTAGGAGAAAGCAAACACAGAGGCCGGCAAATCGACAGCTAAATGATGTGATATCTAATCCGTCCCATAAAATAAGCTGTTGTAATTTAATAGCTTTCTGGTGTGCTAGCACGGTCGCTCGATATGAAGTTACCGACCGATTGTCGGTAACTTCTCATCGTTCCCTAGGACAACTGCAGTTCTCAAACGTACAAACGACAGTTGATATCGAATATATTAAGGACACTTAGTCATTGTGAACTGTCACCTATTCGTTTACGATCTGCAGTTGTCGTAGGGAATTATGAGAAGTTACCGATAGTTATCCTACCGATCGTTATAGAGCAAGCGTGCTAGTGCCTCAGATCAGTGTATTTTAACCGAATAACGTTAATTAAAACATTTGTTTAGTTCCCAGTTTTAAAGTCAAAATTACAAGTAAAACTTCAGGTTCTGGCATTTTAATTTTCTCCCAGACTGCCTTATACCCCAAAACATACGTGCTAACAACTTCTGAGCTTGCTGACTTCGTGTGCTGATGTACTGTGTGTTTTTGAATATTGTCTGTATGAGTTTAGGCATATCCCGATGACTGGTGATGTTCTAAGAGCACAGTAAAAGGCTTACGAGAGGTATTTTACCACAGCGGGCAACATAGGCCTATCGTAGCACACCGCTAATTTTAATCCACTTCTTCTCATAGATGAGTACAAAGGTGTATAGTTTAACGTAAAATGGATTAACACACTTCTTTTAAAATGCTAAATATTTCATGTTGGTAATAAGCATTAACTTTGTGGCTCGCCATAATTTACAATAAAATATATAAATTTGTTTTTTCAAACTTCGCAAAATCACTTTGTGGCGTCATTTTGAATTAAATTAAAACAAATAACTTTGTATTAAACATTTGTTGGTATACGTACGAAATTACATATACCAACAAATTATTCTTACATGTTCCCGCCAATAAACATTGAAACCCTGTTAATTTGTTCGTAAGAATTTCAGTCCCGTTTTTAACCGTTTTTACGAATAAAATGTTCGTATTTTAAAAAAACATTTTTCTCCTTGCAGCTGTTCATTATACAGCTGTTCGTGTGAAAAGCTTTACCCCCTACAATCCCTAACTAATTTACAAGAAACACACTCCCTTTTCATACAACTCACCAACCAGATATCGTAATTTTTTTATTCAAATTTCATAACGCCATTTCATAACCAGTATACATAGAAACCACCGCGGGCGTGCGCAGAACAACTCGTCAAAGTTTCATCGCAATGATGCAGGAAATAATTTCATATATTCAGAGCTCACCATTATAATACATAGAAACCTTCGCGGGCATGTGCACAATAAATCACGAAACTTTCATTGCAATCGGATCAATGGTAGAACATTTAGGACAAACAAAGAATTATGCATTTTTATTTATGATGAATTCGACGATTACAATTTTTTTTATAGAATTAAAAATGTATAATAAGCAGTGAAATCTATGTAGATTCATTGACTTTTTATATGTTTCCATATTAGTATTTGAAGATGTGGTGTTAATTAAATTGAATGGCCAAATCCAAAACCGAACACCCATCGATCGAGTGGAAATAATAGTTCCTTCAGAGCTAGAGAACTTAACTAGGGTATTACCAGAGAATACCGGAAATTAATCCTTTTTAAATCAAATTATAGACGTATTGACTCTTTTTTACAAAAAAAAAAAAACATAAATTGATTTGGAAAGATTGTTATTTTATCTGATACATGCAGTTTTAAAATTTTGAAAAACTAAGTTTATTTTTATTAAACTAAGGTTACACCGTTGGCAGATTTGTTCAATTTTCAAACGATAGATTCTATTAAACAACACAAATTTCAAATCATATAATCATTCAACAAAATAAATCAATAAATAATCTAGTCAACACAGTTTTCAGAATTTTAATTTTAGTTAAATTAAAATCATTAAAAAATAAATCCGATAACGTGTTTTGTGTCAAAAATATCTCAGTTTTTTTTATTTATTTAAGGTCTTACAAACTAAAATATTTCAAATTTTTTTACATATTTATTTTGTTTAGACATTATTAAAAAATTATAAATACTTTTCATCAAAAAATACTTACAAGAAGTACACGATATTTAATAATTTATCATCGTGCGTTTTGAGCATTTTTATTGCTTACTTGAATGAAGGTATATATTAAAGCAAGTTTTTAATGAAATAAATCGAAATAAAATTTTTAATTTAAAAAAATTGATACAGGAAATAATCTATCTTTCTCATTGTAACCTTCCTGTACAGTTGCAAGCATTTTAAAACTTTTATTTTTAGCCGCTGGTCAATCGCTCTTAAGCTTGAGAACAGAGTGGTAGAGGTATATACTTATACTCGTATACTGGAGTTGAGAAGAAAATATTAAATCTTTGACGTACTCGACTTTATAATTTGTTCTGTAGACATAGACGCTTGCTTTGTTCTGGAAGTTTGAAACTTTATTATTTTTTAATGCAGCTGGGTAAAGTTTACAAATTAAACTTAAAAGGAAAGAACAACAAAATTTTTACTGAGTTTATGTTTTGACCTCACAGCTACACTAAGTAACCGTTTTATTTGGTTACTAGTAAAGGCTAAACTTTCCCTTGATCTCCCTCAAATTCTGAAAATAAGTTAACAGAACCGAAGGCAAAAATGCTGAGTAGTTTAGCTAGTAAAAAGTGTACGGGAATGATTTTTTCTAAGCTTAATTATAAAATAATATCCCTAGATATTTTTTTTAAAATGAAAAGCAATTTATCATTGAAGAAGAAGATAACAATAATAATCTAATTTTTTTAAAATAGGAAAATGAACAAGACACAGAAAAATAATAAAAGATAACGGTCGCAACTGGGACTCGAACCCAGAACCTTACGTCTTACCGGGACATACACCTCTACCAATTGGGCTACTGCGATCTTATATGAGACTGTCGTAATTGTCAACTTCATATTTCAAATTTCAGAATTAACAATATTATCTTCGACTAATGTTTTTTTCCATATTATTGGCAGCTACCTTTATTATTGGAAACAAGTATTCAAAGAATGTATTTGTTACCTATATAGTGTCTCGGATAAATATATCCGATTTTATTTTTATGGAACACCTGTTGACTTTTTATAAAAGTCTAAATGAATATTCATATTTTAGATTATTATTGTTCGATGATATATTACATTGATGGGAATAACCTTCAAAAGTTAAAAAGAGAGTTTTTCTTATACAAATATGAAAATCAATATCTTTGCCTTTAGAACATTAAAATGGAGGCTCAATTCTCCAATACCGATCAAGAGTTATTCTTTATGCGCCATAGCTCAAAACACGAATAAACCAATTTAAATTCCACAATTATCAATAGTTTTTTTTTTTTTTTTTGATTTTAATTATTATTTATTTACGCCGTAATGGGCTTTTACATGAACATTTTACATAATGATTACAGTAATTAAGTATAACAGTTTATACAGTATATAAAGTATAACAGTAGGTAATTAAGTATATCTTGCCCATGATGATGTCAAAACTTAATACAATCTTCACAGAACTCATCAATTAACTTTTAATTTGAATGAATTGTTCTAATTCTGTAAAACAACTGGCCCTAAGTTGTTAATTATACTGCTTGGCGTATTTTTTATCTTACCAAAGATGTAGGTAAATGTAAAATGATTTTTAATACGTCATATAAAATGTTATAATCAATCCTGATTCTGTTTATTAAAAAGTTTGTGTACTCGGTAAAAAAGTCCTTCCCCATATAACAATAAAATATTTTTTTTCCAAATAGAGCAATAACCGATGCTCGCCCCAATACCACGTAATAACTCTTGTTTATTTTGTGGTTTTTCTTCCATTCACATATCACATTATTGATGTGCGCCACTTCAGCTCTATGATTGACACTGCCATGACACTGCAATCTTCCAAACTTCAACCCGCGATGTCAAAGTAACAACCAACCACTGTTTGTTTTAGCTTGAAGGTGACTCCTGAACAATATTCTGCCCTTACAACGAATAATAAATAGAACGTGCGATTTTTTCTCTCCAAAATGATTGTATGGTTTAAGATATGATTATGTTTGGAGGCGTCTACTAATATCTACAGGAATTTCAAAAACTGAACAAATCGGACTAATATCTATGAGAATCCATGTGTGGACTAATATCTATAGGAGGTATGTTGGAACAATATCTATGGGAACCAAAGTGAGGACGAATATCTACAGCTCAAACTGCTGACTAATATCTACGGAACAGGTGATGTGGACGAATATCTACAGTACTGTCAGAGGTTGGATTTGCAATTATGTATAGCATATTGGCATAACGTAATATTGCTTTTGCAGTTTAAAGAACTTTCTTTTGTATCGCAAACCATGTTACACAAACCTAGCGTAGCCGCTAAACTACTCAAAAACTGGGATGATTTTCTTGCCTTGACGCGAGCAGGCGCTACGAAGGGGGCACTTTCTTTTGTATCACAAACCATGTTACACAAACCTAGCGTAGCCGCTAAACTACTTGAAAACTGGGATGTTTTTCCTGCCTTGACGCGAGCAGGCGCTATGTCAATTTCAACATTACAGCAAAATACGTAATATTTGGCAAAAATTTCATGTACGTACTTTAAACGTTTAAGCCTTTACGTAATTGAAGTAATTTATGCTTTTCCGTACAACCTCTTGCTCAGCTGCCCTCTGTAGATATTAGTCCCACCTACGCTCCATAGATATTAGTCACCACTGGGACCCTCATAGATATTAATCCGACCTTAGCTCTGTAGATATTAGTCTTCACTCTGAAGGTCATAGATATTTCTCCAACATATGAGCTGTAGATATTCGTCCGACATACAGGCTGTAGATATTAGTACCTGGAGTCTTATGTTTTTGTTCGATGTTCTTCGACATATGTAACTATATTTCTCACGTAAGTTAGGTGATATATTTTTTCTGTATTAGTTCCGAGATGTATAACATATACATATACATACATATACATCTCGGAACTAATACAGAAAAAGGAGTGTTAAAACAACCTCTTAAAAGTAGTAAGTTTGTTTCTAACAAACTTTTCACTGCTCTCTTCTCTCAAAGATTTACTATAATATCTTTTTAATGTACTTGAAAATTTTTACAAAATTTGGTAAAACCGATGATTATATGTAGAGCAGAACAAAGACAGTGTGCGTCATCCTAGAGAGACTAGAATTACTTAGAAAGTCTTGAGAGTTGTTTAGTGAATCGATTTGAATAGCTAAGTAAATATCAAACCTTCATTTTACCCTTTAGCTATCCTTCTTCAATATCCCTTGCTTCAAAAGATTCACTGGCTCCGAGTGGTGATATTCTTGCGATGTTTAAAAAAGGTTGTTCCTTCATTTCTTCAAAAGTGGGGGTGCAATAGATTAGTTCCACTCGTTTCCGCGGTGGAATTCTTGTGTTTGTACAAATAAGAAAAAATAAACAAAGGAAGCGAACAAAGAGGAAAAGGAGGACTTCCGAGTAAGGAAAATACTAAAACTTTGCAGGAATTCAGGAGAGCAAAACAAAGTAAAATTCGTAAATGTGCACTCATGTTTTAAGCTAAAGAAAGCACCTACCTACTAGTTTTAATTACCTAAAAAATTTACACAATGCTAATTGCAATGAAGTAATATGTTCATCGTAAAAGAAACTTAAAATATGAAAATTATATTTCATTATTAGACCCGTATGCGTCCTATAATATGTTCATTAATCCGTTTGCGATGAAAATGTTGTGTAATGATGAGCTCTGGCATTATGAAATTTGTATGCAAATTTTACAATAGGTGGCGTGCGAGTTGTATGAAAAATGTGTGTATTTCGTATGGGTGATGGGTGGGAGAGGGGGGGGGGGGAGAATCCGGAATGGGGGGGGGGACGGGACGAAGAAAAACATAGGATGTTTCGTATTTCACAAATTTAAAGTTTAATATATTTCCGATAAGTAATGTGTACTTTTTGCCATGATATGGGTACTTATATTATTTTTATTAATAATCGTATCTAAACCTGATTGCACAGGGTGAAAATTTTGATGAACCTCAATAAATTTAGCCAAGAAAGATCGGTTGCCAATTCGCAAAAAGATTTACAATAAACATAGCTTTACTGCTTGATGAAGCAGGGAATTTTTGTGTCAGCACCAAATTATAATACGCCCCTTTAATGTTCGTGCAAAAAGTAGGTTTTATTTATTTTGTAGGAGACTGATTTTTGTCTTATGAAAAATTTTAAATTTTTTTAACTAAAATTAAAAAAAATAATTATGTTCGTAATTTAGTTTTCTCTGATTTTTTTTTTATATTTTCAATTATTTGCTTTGGTGCATAAATGTAGGGACTAGTAGATAAGCTTTTTCGAAAGATGCTAACGTATAGGTATAAGATGTCCAAAAGTTCCTTTTTTTCGATTTGCGTTTTTGATAACAAAAAAAATTACATTTTTTTCCTTATGTACCTAAAGTACGATCGAAAAATCACGGGTTCGTACGGACCTGGTATAGTTTAGAAATTTGGCAAAATTAAGGATAGTAAAATTTAAAAAAAGTAGTTCTTTTTGTTCATTAGTTCCAAACAGGAGGCCTTGAGGTAAATAATTTACCTCAGGGTCTTTATCACCTTTCGGGACGCTGTATGGAGGGGTTTTTTAAGGATAGGAAGGAGAGGATGATCTGGGAAGCAAAAAGGTATGAGGGGTGGGTAGAAATCTGGGGGAGAAATCTGCAGTTTGTCCAGGTATGACGGACTTATGAATGCCACTGGGGTGCAAGGCGATGCGCGATTGTTCGAGAGAGTCATGCTTGAGAGATCCAAACGCAGTGCCCACTCAACCACTGACCGGTCTATATTGTTAACATTATATTATTAACATCATATTACTTTGCCTTGTAAGTTGTAAGCATTTTCCGATTATCTTTAAAAACATGCGTATTTTATTAGGTAGGTATTTTTTTGCATTACATGATAACACATATATGGGTACTGTTAATATTAATGAAAGTTTTTCATGTTTCAAACCACAAAAAATGGTCATCTGCTCATAAAGTCGCCATCATAATAAAATAACATTAGGGCATAAGCGTGTTTATAAAATGATAAATACGTAATGTGATGTTTTTGATGGTATCACTAAACATGGCAGATACCCTTATTATTGTAGGGCTGTCACTGATCATATCGAATATATAAATATCTCAAAAAACCGTAATAATACTGAAATGATTATTAGGTGGAGTAAATAATACTGTTGTAATGTCAAATACCTATAATAACAAATAAAATAACTGTTATATAGTGAAATTGCTTTGGAAATATTAAATACCTATGACTGTATTTTTTCCATAATGGATAGGCAGTTTAAGGCCCTCCGCGTTATTGGGTTAAGGAACAGAATTAAAAACTTTAGTAATCATACAAATTATAAAACTAACACACTTTTTAATTGTAAACACACATAAGAAATAAAAGCAACGTTTTATAATATATTTTTTTACTATTTATTGAGTTAGTTTATACTGATTTAGAATGTAAACTAACGTATACAAAGTAATATTTTAATTTTTAAATTTAAATATTTTTACATTAACCATAAAATTTCTTTTTAAATAAATTCGTTCTTCAGACCTTCGGCATTTCATCATGCATCTTTAGTCATCTATACATTAAGCAATTCTGTGATTTTGATTTTTTCATATGTGGCAATCTAATTCTATTTATATTTCTGGTGTCGTAATTATTTACATCTCTATTAAAAACATTTATCCTTGAAATATTTTGGTGTTTGGTTTTTCATGACTTTGTGTATAAAAATTAACACATTAAATAGCAGTCTCTTTTTATTGGAATCCAATTTACTTCCTCTCTCATTTGATTAACCCTTGCGAATTTGCCTTTCCCTAGTATACATCTCATAGCTCTGTCCTGTATAACTTCTAGCTTGTTCAAATTTCCTTCATTGGCCAAATATAACATCTTATAATAGTAATCTAAATGTGGAGCAACTATAATTTTATACATGAGCTCTAAAGTGTTTCCGTTTTCATTTCTGAATTTTCTAGGAAAACTAATACCTTATTTAGCATATATTCAAAAATTGCTATGAAAGTCAGTTTTGAATCGAGTATTACACCCAGGTATGTGATTGCATTTAATTTTCAATTTTCCATCATTAATTATCAAATTTAACTCTGCGTTTTATTGCCTATTTCCATATATTTTGTTTTGTTTACTTTCAGTTTCAACTTATTTAATTTCAGCAATTTTGCTATATTTTGTAGGTCTTCGTTTATTTTGTTAATTGCATCTATGTACTCTTCACACGTAATATGGATTAACGTATTTGAGAACGTAAGCGCAAACCGAGCCACGAATTGTGGGAAAGGATCGAAGCAACCGCGTTTAAATATTAAATACCCCTAAATCCTAATGTCTGAATTAATAATTAATCAATTCTTAAAAAAAGGATGCCAAAAGCCATTGAAGCTAAACGAAAATGGATCATTATGGACCGTAGGGTGTTTTGCGACAAGTTTGCTGTTTAATCTCAGCATCTCAGAAAATGGGCGTATGTACAGGACCCGCAGATACTTTAAGAGCGATTGACCAGCGGCTGAGAATAAAAGTGTAAAAATGTTTGCAACTGTACAGGAAGGTTCCAATGAGAAAGATCGATAATTCTCCGTATCAAATTTAAAAAATTAAAAATTTAATAACGATTTATCTCATTCAAAACCTGCTTTAATATATACCTAAATTCAAGTAAGCAATTAAAATGCTCAAAACGCACGATGATAAATTATTAAATATCGTGTACTTCTTGTAAATATTTTCTGATCATAAGTATTTATGATTTTTCAATTATGCATGTAAACAAAATAAGTGTGTAAAAAAAAACTGAAATTTTTTAGGTTGGTATTAAATAAATAGTAAAACTGAGGTATTTCCGTCACAAAACACGTTCTGGGATTTATTTTTTAATGATTTTAATTTAACTAAAATTAAAATTTGCAAAACTGTGTTGACTAGATTATGTATTGATTTGTTTTGTTGTATGATTATATGATTTGATATTTGTGTTGTTTAATAGAATCTATCGTTTGAAAATTAAACAAATCTGCCAACGAACAACGGTATAACCTTAGTATCTTAAAAATTCACTTAGTTTTTCCAAATTTTACGAAATAAGTCGAAATCACATTTTTAGTAAAAAAAATTGAGACTGGGAATAATCGAACTTTCACATCGGAACTTCTCTGTACAGTTGCAAGCTTTTTGGATCTTTAATTCTCAGTCGCTGGCCAATAGGCCTTAATAAACGGAATTCAATCTTTACAGAGCCGGCGTAGGGTGCGAATGCTTTCCTTGTTCTACCGGTATTTCAATGGACGATGCTTCCAGGAATCACCGTCATTGATCCCCTCCGCAACGGTACATAGTCGGGAATCAAGCCAAACGCTCACCCAACCAATGTACACGGTTGACATTTTTTAACATGAGGACGGGTTATTTCTACGTTTTGTTCTTGAGTTCAAGAGCTCAGCTGTGGAACGATTTGCCGGCCTCTGTGTTTCCTCATTTCTACAACATGGTCGCTCCTTCTTTTCCTCAACCTCTACACAGCATCTTTAAAGTTGACATACGCCCTGAGGAAAGTAATTTTCCTCAGGGCCTCCAGTGTTTTTTTAAATTTTTTTTTTTATAGAGAAACCTCACATGAGTCTCAACTGCTCCCTTCTGGAGCTAGTGAGACTATGGCATCCCCAATTGGAGTATGTAGTGAGGCTGAAGGTAAGTGGGGAAGGGAAGGAGATGGGGAAGAGGAAGGTGGGGAAGTACCTGGCTATTCAGATCTAGTCACTAAACACGGCTAAAGCCATTATTAAGCAACGTTTCAATTCTGAATGGTGGTCTTACACCAGGGCGATACTGAGAGTATCTTCCACTCTGGAACGTGCCGCAAATATAACATATATTATTTTTATTAATTAATTGTGAAATAACACAAATTAATCAAATAAAATTGATTTGCGCACGCCGGGTTCGAACCCGCAACCTTCCGAATGGGAGTCAAGTGTCAAGTGTGGATTTAATGTAAAAAAAAATTCTTAACAATATTATCAAAGTTAGGTACGTAGGTCTAATAATTATGATTGTTAATAAAATAACTTTAATACAATTCGTAAGTGTCTAATCATTTATCATTTAGTGGTAATCAATGACAGGTAATTTAGACTCTACGACTAATACATTCTTTACATTGCTATGGCTTTACCCCACACATACGCCTCAGGGATCTCATCTCTACAGCATTCACCATGTATGATCGTGTGAGAAACGTGGATGTCCGCAAAGAATGCAAGGCTCATGTAAGCATAATGAGTAAGATCAAGAAAGGGACCCTCAGATGGTTCGGGCATGTAGAGCGAATGAACGAAGAAAGGAGTGTAAGTAGGATATATGACGCAAAAGTGAATGGAAGAAGAAGTGTGGACGCCCGAGGAAGACATGGCACGATCAAATGAACCAGATACTTGAGTTGGGCCATGTCAGGAGTCGGAATAATAGAAGAGCATGTATGAAAAGACTTATGAATGTGAATGAAGCAAGGAGTGTGCATAATGGTTAGTTAGTTAGTTAGCTAAGGCTTTATTCACAATAGCCCAGAGGTCATAAAATGAATGATCTTATGTACATTTTAAAAATATTGACAAGTGTATTTACATAACGAACTTCGCTAAGGAAAGCAAGAAAAATATAAATAACCTCTTTATCGTTTCGACGAGAGGTCACAATTCATAATCAAAAGGTTGCTTGAAATGACTGAAACAATTTCTCAATCTTCCGCCTTCACTTCCCGTTCTCCTTCCTTTCCCCATTTCCTTCCGCTTTCCGACGTTCCTTGATTAGGGGGATGCGGTAGCAACTTGTTATGTGTCAACAAAAAAATTAGAAACGCAAAAAGAATTATAAAAGTCCTTGGAGCTTGTTTTTATAGGCAATCATTAATAAATGCTTATTTAAATATGTTTTATGTGCCTGCGTTTATCTAGTTAGATACACCAAAAATTATCATCGTTAGCTCCTTACAAGAGGCCTTGAGATTTTTTTCCCAAGGCCTTCAGCTTCTTTGGGGATGCTGTTTTGCCTTGTGATGCCACTGCGGTGCAAGGCTTTGTTCCGAGAGAGTCTTGCTAGAGAGGTCAAAATGTCTCCCTCAAGCAGTACCGATCTGGCATACCACGCAGTCGGTAGATAGATGCATCCGCCACAACGTCCAGGGCAAACCTCTCCCTAGTAACCGGGCACCCCTGTCAAGTCACTTGAGGTGACCTATGACAACGGTGTTAAATATTTAATAAAGGCGGTACCATACCCCCCTCCCAAATTATAAATGAATGCATTTTATGAGGAATCGATATTGAAAGTTATATTGCAAAAAATTCTTGTTGACTAATTTTTTTTAATTAAAACCTCTTATTTTTTAGGTGACCACGGTCTTATGAAGAAGGTGCATTTTTCTTTAATAACCTGGAACAAATACCCTAGAACTAATAAATAATAATTATAAGCAATAATTATCAGCCTGAAACACTATCCACACTGAAACAATCTTCCGAGAAAAGATACATGCCGCCGACAGGACTTTTGATGTCCGTTCGGGTGCTCTTAATCCACTGAGCTACGGCGGATTACCTCTTATGTCCTCGTGTTTCATTCAACAACTACCGCTTATTACATTTTTTTACCTGCAAACAACCAACTTTATTTTTATATGAGAAAGGAATTTTAAGTGCTAACTTTCCCACTAGGTGGCGTCGAGACATATCATGTCTTCATTTTTTGGTGAAATACTTTAACTCGACAAATATTGATTCTTTTTAGTTTGATAAACTAATGTTTAAGACGAGATTTTTATGTATAGCACAAAGGAAAACAATTATTATAAGCAATAATTATCGGCCTGAAACTTTGTTTCTGTTTATCATAAAATGATGTACAAATTTGCCTGCTGCTTTCAATGCGCACGATTTACATTCATGTTGTGTAGATTCATTGCTAACATGGCAAAAAAGGATTGAATTATTTTTGAATTGTTTGGGAATACTCTATCGTCTAAATTCTAAGATAATATAACAGAACTACGCATACATCGAAGCTCCATAAATATTTCTCCTACACACTACATTTCCAAAGTAAAGTTTTATCCCAAAATAATAGCTCCGCACTTTGATAAGAATGATAAATTTTAGGGTAAACGAATGGGCTTTATTTTTTTATTAGGGCTCCGAGGTTAACCGTATTTGCCAACTTAACTTTTTGCGTGCAAGGAAACGTTAAAATATGCATGAGTTACGATGTTATAAAACGCTTTTACCTTTGTGAATATACCCGTATGAACTCACACATAATATGTACTTATCGAACAGAATATATGTGTGGGTTTATTATGGAATAAAAAATCTAATTATCTCGGTAAACCCGGCTTAAAAATGACGCTATGTTTAAAATGGAGAGTTTTATTCTTCAATATTATTTTGTTCTCAATTTTATAGTTATTTTAATCTCAATTTAAATATACCTATATTTTTTGAGAATATTCTACATTACATTTTATACAATATGCGAAACATAATACATGCTTTAATTTATTAAGGGGTTACATTTAACTTCAAGTTGGCAACATGCTAAGTTGCTATTAAGTCCTAATTGGACATATTGCCTATATTCTAATGAATTAATTTTCTTGCATCAGAAGTAGGTAGGTAGGTAAACAAAGAATAGAAAAATGTATATTATTGTATATTGTATGTTTTTCGCTTTGATTATATAATAATCAAAGGTTTTTCGATGATGATGAGACACTTTTCGTCCCAACTTAATAGGCATATGGTATGTTTTTGGAAAATTCCTGAATTTTATTTTTCCCAGGTCAATAAGTAATTTGGTATGTTTCTAGCAATTTCTCGAACTTCTTTTTTTCCCAGGTCAGTATGGAATTTGGTACGTTTTTAGTAATTTCACGAACTTCTTTCTTCCCAGGTCAATAAGCCATTTGGTATGTTTCTAACAAATTTCTCGAACTTCTTTCTTACCAGTTCAATATGGAATTTGGTATGTTTTTAATAATTTCACGAACTTCTTTCTTCCCAGGTAAATAAGCCATTTAGTATGTTTCTAGCAATTTCTCGAACTCCTTTTCCCAGGTCAATAAGCCATTTTGTATGTTTTAGCAGTTTCCCGGACTTCTTTCTTCCCAGGTCAAATAGCCGTTCGATATGTTTTTAGCAATTTTTCGGACTCATTTATTCCCAGGTCAAAAAGCAATTTGGTAAATTTTCAGCTATTTCTTGAATTTCTTTCTTCTCAGGTTAATAAGCCATTGGGTATGTTTTTAGCAGTTTCTCGAACTTTCTTCCTAGGTTTTTAAAACTAGCAGTTTTTTGGACTCATTTCTACCAAGGTCAATAAGCCAATTGGTATTATTTTTGCCGAAGGATAATAATTCACAATTCCTTATCTCGGAGGTGAGTTTGTTGTATATTTTTGGTTCAAGATAGGTGTGTGTTTTTTGGTTCATGGTGGTAGCACTAACTGGGATTGACAGATTATTTCTGCTACAGCTTTTGGTTTGATATGTGTATTCGATTTTAATGATAACGATTTTTTATTTTTATATCATTCGATTATTTTTCAAAATGTTCACTCACTTCTGCTTTTAGGTTATCTACCTATGTATACATGTTTTACCTAGATATCACCAACTCGTAATATTTTCTAAATAAGTGAATTATTCACAGAAAATCGTCACCTTATTTGGATAGGGTTCTAACTACGTCTTACCACGGAAAGGACTTTGACACCTAATAACATGTTCTTAGGTGTCAAAGTCCTTAACATTGTAAAGTGAATTTAGAACCCTTTCCAACCAAGGTGACGAAACATAGATAAAAAGTATGCTTGAATACTTTAAAAGACAATTTAATTGAGTGCTTGCCATTCTGTGTCGTTTTATATGGTTTATAAAGGAGCCTGTGAAATAAATTGGCAAAAATCGATACCCATTACTACACACGGGTTATTATAATATTATTATGGTTCCACGACAAATCAATAAAGTGGCATTTCAACACCCGTTTGAAAAGTCATTAAAAGCAATGAAAAAAACTAGCTTATAGCCAAACCTAACGTAACCAATTTAAGCAAGTTTTTTTCATGGTGGTGATGAAGTTTTACATTGTCGACTTGTCCGATCAATTAAATATTTAATTATTTTTTCAGGCAAGTTTTTCTTGCCAGCATGGTAGGTATTTATGAAGTAAAGTATTTTACTAAGTAAAAAACGGTATTTACTAAGTAACGTCTGGTAGTATTTAGTTATTAAATATTACTAATGGATAAATAATTATCATTCAAGTGAGAATTAAAAAAGGATTCTAGTTACAATTTCCAGATGTCAGTCAGATTAAGAAACCAACATAAATTCGGGGGGGCGAGAAACGTATAAATTCTAAAAGAAGCTTGAGTTTTATTCGCATTTTGTTTTGCAGCCGTTCCGCGAAGACTATAAATACGTCTTCCTTCAGAAAAGGAATATGTATATTCGGAATAACAATAGCAATAGAAATACTTTCAAGTATTCGGGGAACGAAGGCAAAAATAAACCATTGTAATAAAATAAGGAGTAAGCATGACCTTTAATAAAAGAAACTCTTTGTGCACGGGATTATTCAGAACTGCTGACTAAAACAACAATTCTACAGTAGTTCTACAAGCTAAAAAATTGCAATTTACAAGAAGCTAGTCATAGATAGCCATTTAAAAAAACTTCACAAACATTTTAAAATTCGGCCATTGGTTACGGGAGGTATGCGAACATGCCGTCTTAGATCAGAAATAGATTAGATAATAATAAATATTACATACTTTTTAAGAGTATTCTAAACGTAAGCAGTCACTTAAAAAAATAGCAAAAGAATAAGGGGCAAGACGTTTAATTTCTCTTCATTAAGACCCATTGAGAGTTAAAGTTCCAAAATGCTTGCAACTGTACAGGGAGGTTCCGATGAGAAAGGTCGATTATTCCCCGTATTAAATTTTTTAAACTAAAAATTTTATATCGATTTATTTCATTAAAAACTTGCTTCAATATATACCAAGATTCTAGTAAGCAATAAAAATTCTCAAAACGGATGATGATAAATTATTAAATATCGTGTACTTCTTGAAAGATTTTTTTGATAATAAATATTTATGATTTTTAAATAATGTCGACATAAAATAAGTGTGTAAAGAAAATATGTAATATTTTATTATGTAAGGACCTTAAATAAATAGAAAAACTGAGATATTTTCGTCACAAAACACGTTCTCGGATTTATTTTTTAATGATTTTAATTGAACTAAAATAAAAATTCTAAAATGTGTGTCTTTACTAGATTATGTTGGTATTGATCTATTTTGCAGTATGATTTGAAATGTGTGTTTTATAATACAGTATTTCGTTTGAAAATTGAACAAATCTGCCAACGACCAACTTTATAACCTTACAGCCTTACTAAAAAAAAAACACTCCGCGGCCGTTAAACGGTGTTTCTGTAGCACGTTGTGTAAAGTCTGTACATTTCGTTTTTCAAATTCTTACTAAACAAAATATATGGTTTTGATCTGACAACGTCGCCATTTTACCAGCCTTACTAATAAACTTTCTGAAAAATTTGTACAGTGGTCAAACAACCATGTATAAAGAATCCTTGTAAAATTGTTCATGGAAAGATATGTACATTGCTTACACGGCCAAGGAGGGTAGTTTATCTGTTGTATGTATTTGTTCCATTTGTAATTTTCAACGAATTTCGAATTTCTTTTTTTAATGTCCTATATATTTATTATTTTTTGAGATGCATTGCTTACACGGCCAAGGAGGGTAGTTTATCTGTTGTATGTATTTGTTCCATTTGTAATTTTCAACGAATTTCGAATTTCTTTTTTTAATGTCCTATATATTTATTATTTTTTGAGATGTCGTAAAAACAAATACCATTTTAGAACCAACATTTAATTACCTTTAAGATTTTCATATCTAAAATATACTTAAATGTTTAAAAACTGTAGTATTTTAAGCTTCAAACATCAAGTTGAAAAAAAAACTCACTTACCCCAATCACTTTCTATTAAAACATTGAAATATTTGGAAAAATTCAAAATTCAAAAAACACAGTCCTTTTTTTTAATGATTTTGTAATAAAACTGTCACCTCACTATTTACTCCTTCACACAATAAAAAAATATAAAAAAATCTTGAAATTAGCTTTTTATTCCCAAAAATTTACAATAAAAAAACTCACGTTTGAATACATTGCTTGCACATCTTAAGACATTATTTTTTTGATACGTTTACTAAAATATGTATTAGACATTTTAGTCACCAAAAAACATCACTTTCAAAAATTTATAATAAAATAAAGATCTTAAAATGCAAATTATTTCTGAATATAACCTATAGAACCATTTTCTGACAGATCAATTTAGAACACACGATTTTAGTGTCACAATTTGACTTAAACTAACGAAAACCAACACAAATGTATAGTAAATATATTGCGTAAATGAATAAAAGTGCGAATTAGTCAAGGATTGAAATCATTAACGAAAATATCATCTTAATCACACACACACTCGCGACCGACTTTCTTCCGCATTTCCGCGGCTATTTTTTTTCAGCGGGAAAGCAATGCGCAGGCGCATCAATCACACCACCTAGCGGATTATTATGAAAACTCCAATTTAAACAAGAAAATACGGCGTTGTCAAATCTAAAGATTCACAAAAACGCCGTTTAACGGCCGCGGAGTGTTTTTTTTTTAGTAAGGCTGTTAGTATATTAAAAATTAACTTAGTTTTTCAAAATGTAAAAAGTGCGTTTACCGCTAAAATAACAATCTTTCAAAATCAATTTATGTTTTTTTGTAAAAAAGAGTCAATACGTCTGCTTATACCCTCTTAAACATTTTTATATGTTGTACAAATGTAACGATTCAAACTCTCAAACAACATTTTGTTATCTCAACTTACCTTCTTGCCCAAGTATAAATGTGAATATTTAATTATTTCTCCAAAATGTTTATTAAATATTTTATTATGCTTTCATTATTATGATGACGGACATAATATTATGCTTCGGTTGAACTAGACGAGGTTCAACCCGCGGTCGGTCGGGGGAGTTATTTGATGTGATGAAAATAAATATGAGGTATTTCTGACGCTTATTGTTGCGTTATCTGCGTGGGAAAACGCACCGAAGAATCCGAATAGATGTTGGGTACTATCTAGCAACACATTCTAACCACATTTAAAGGTATATTAACCGCTCATGAGCTTTATATGGAAAATTCAATTTGCACACGTTTTTTCTGGATAAAAATGCTCGACTTTTAAAATGTAAGTAGTTTGTACTTCAATATCGAATTTTGATATCGGTAGTCGGGAAAAAGGAAACCAAAATACCGGACGAATATTTTGACAATAGCAATATCATGAAGTGGATAGCTTTACTTTCGTTAAGACCATTTAACTTAACCGTTTTTGTGAACTGATGTTACAAAAAAAAAACAATATTTGCTAAGAGCTTGAATAATGATCACGTAATTAACTAAATTACCTTTGAATTGTTTATTCAAATAACCAAAGTCAAAAATACGTCACAGTGCATTTAATTTCAAAATGTAATACTCGTAAAGTTATTCGTAAAGTAAACGTAATAAACGTATAATTACTCTTCAGCGCTGGTGGTTTTTTGTGAATTTTTAGGTCTTAAAAACTAAAGCATTTCTGAAATTCTTCAAATTTAATAATGGTTAACGTCTAAATCAAGTCTCACATCGAATCAGGTTTTTTATTCAGGCTTAACTTGGGGGGTAAACTGGCGAATGCGTGATGAGAGCGTTACGAAAAGTGTGGTCGGGTGGGGCGAAAGGGTTGCATCACACTGTAGGAGCAAGAGAGAGCAGTTTTTTTCTTTCTGTCTTCCTCTCATATCCACTGCATGAAGATTATTGAAGTAAAGCTTCTTTACGTACGCTTGACTTGGGGTGTAAGCTGGTGAATGCGTGATGAGAGCGTTACGAAAAGTGTGATCGGGCGAGACGAACTATAATAAATTTAAATAAATATTTGTAGAAAATTAATATATTTATATACATGTATATATTATACATTTAAACTTATATATATATATATTTATATACATACATATAAATGGAGCTAAAGAAGTTTAACTTCAGTCGTGTGGTCTAAAGCACACTCGTTTTTTTTAAATATAATTTTCCCTAGAAAACTAAGACTTTGCATAATCTTACTTATCTTACCAATATTATAAACGCGAAAGTTTGTATGGATGTATGTGTGTTTGTTACTGTTTCACGCAAAATTTACTGAATGTATTTTAATGAAACTTTACAATAATATAGCTCATATATGAGAATAACATATTGACTAATCTATTTATTATTTAATTTGATTTAATAGCTAGATCAAATTTAATATTATTATTTAATTTGATCTAGCTATTTATTTTCATTATATTGAAAATAATAATTATTGTTTAATAGGAAATGTTCCAAAAATTCCCAATTCGGCTGGTCCCCGCGGGAGCAATAGACCACCACCCTCTAACAGCAAAAACAAACAAAGTACTCAATATTGCAACTTTAAATACGAGAACCCTTAGAACCGAAGAAAGCCTACATGAGCTAGAAAAAGCTCTCGAAGAAATAAAATGGGATATCCTGGGCATAAGTGAGATGCGAAGACTAGGAGAAAAGATTGAGGAACGCACTGACTACATACTATTCCACAAAGGCGAAACAGCCGGTCAAAAAGGAGTAGGATTCATAATCAAACGGTCAATGAAACAATACATACAAGACTTAATTGGAATCTCTGATCGAATAGCCATTCTTAACATTGACATACCGGGATACCAAAAAGTATGGTCAGTTTTACAAATTTATGCTCCAACAGAGCAAGCAACGAAAACAGAAATCAAACTTTTCTATAAAGAACTAACACAGACATTAACTAGGTTTAATGATACAACATCATTGGATTCACTTTTTTATTTAAATGATATTTTTACATTTGATAATCAAGTTAATTATCAGGAACTATTCAGAAGGATAAATTTGTAGATAATAAAACACAACCAACCAAGGAGACGCGCACAACAGAACGGCGTTCCGATCGTTCTCTTTTGTTATATTAGCTGTCGCTAGGTTACTGATCCAGTGTTTTAAATTATAAATGTTTTTGGTTGATCAGTGCAATCTACACACTTCCCCTCCAGTTGTTAAACGATATAAGGGCAAAATTGACCATGCTTTGTAGGGCACATTACACAAACATGTCGCTTAATATTTTGTGGCCCAACCATATATATGAAAATAATAAAAAATTCTAAATTAAAAACTCAAATAGTTGTAAAACATGAATACAGAACTATAAGTATGGTATCTTCAAATATCTATATGGTAAACAAAAGTAGTATTTTTTAACTTAAGTTTAAAAAATTATGTCTAGGAGAATGCTTCGACTAGATTTATTTATGTATCTATATTTTAAAAACAAATGTTTTCATCTACAAACATTTCGTTTGGAATAAGTGTTCAAAGTAACTGTGACTATGACACAATATTGTATATCTAAAAATAACTGGATTCAATAAAACTTATATATTAGTATTTCTTAAAAATAAGGTACATGTTTATGAGACGCTATAAATTTTACAAAGCGTTTGATAATTAAATTTTTTTTTTTTTTTTTTTAACTGTTTACTGGAGTGCGTTATTGATGAACTCAACATATTTATTGAGTTTTTTGTAATTACAGTAAATTAGACTGGGTAGAGTATCATCCAGAGTAGACATATTTGTTTTCATTAAAACCTATCGCTGTTATTTTAATAAATAAATATAATACATTTTATTATATTTAAACATTCACGCGTCTCCGTAAACACTTGAAAAGAATTATTACATAATATAAATAAGAAATTTCAACGACATGTTCAATCAGATGTGAGTGCCATTATACATCTGAAGGATCATGGTTAAAATTACTAAAAGTAAACATTTTTTCACAGTATATGATTTAAAAACTTATTTTTTAGTTGAGATACAAAGTTTGTTTAGTAACATTAATATATTACCTCTGAAATTTTGTTAATTTTTTTTGTAATTTTTAATCAATTTAGTATGATTTACAGAAGATAATTATAATCGTAAAAAATAATAATACCTTTTTAGGTTTTGAATTGTCCCAATCTGTCTGGAAAATGAACTTTTCGACCAGATCTTGTGGTTCTGGTAATTTCGGGAAGTGGTTTAGGTACAATTGTAGAAATTGGAACATTTTTTTCTACAGGAACAAAAGCAGGCTTTAGACGGTCTATCGTGACGCGTTTTGGTTTTCCTTTTACGGTAATAACGAATGTTTTCTCATCACGTTCTTCAACTTTGTATGGACCTTCATATGGATTTTGGAGTGGTTTTCTTCCACCATCGGTTCTGAGAAACACATGTTTAGTAGTAGGTAGATCCTTATGAACGAAGAATTTTCCTGTACCATGGATACTGGCCGGAGTCGATTTGATATCTTCGAACTTTCTTTGGAGACGTCCGACGTATGTATCGGGTTCTTCTCGAGAAGTTGCTGTGAAGAAATCGCAAGGTAATTTTAGAGTTCTACCGTACGTTAATTCAGCTGGTGAGCATTTTAGATCTTCACGCACTGTCGCTCTCAGGCCTAGTAAAACGAGTGGAAGGTTTTCAACCCAATTCTGGTCTCCACATGCCATAAGAGATGCTTTCAAAGTACGATGCCATCTTTCAATCATGCCGTTGGCTTGTGGGTGATATGCTGTTGTTCTCAAGTGTTTAATTCCAAACTTTTCTGTGAGTTTTTTGAAGAGATGACTCTCAAATTGACGACCTTGATCGGTTACTATGCTGTCAGGGGTTCCGTGACGAGCAATCCAATGGGTTGTGAGTGCAGTGGCGACTGTTTCCGCTGTCATGTCTTTCAGGGGAATTGCTTCGGGCCATCGAGTAAATCTATCAATCATTGTTAGTATATACTGGTACTCATTGCACTTCTGAAGGGGTCCAACTAGATCGATATGTACATTGCGAAATCGATCCTCTGGTAATATATACGTTGCTAATGGCGCAACAGTGTGTCGAGAAACCTTAGCTTTTTGACAATGAATGCATTGTTTGACAAAGTTTTTTATGTCCTTTGCCATGTTAGACCAAACAAATCTTTGTTTAATTGTCTTTGTTGTTCCCGAGATGCCAGGGTGGCAAACATTATGTACACTTTCAATTACTTGATTTCGCATGCAAGCAGGTACAAACGGTCTGACGTGACCTGTAGATATGTCGCACCATACTGAAGTTTCAGTACCAGGCATCACCATTTGACGTAAGGCGAGGGCGGTGTCATCTTTTGCCTTCATAAATCCGTCATCTTGACACTGCGCTTTTCCCATCTGCCTATAGTCAATAGAAGTAGGACAATTAATCTCCTCTATTCGAGATAGTGCGTCAGCTACTGTGTTGAGTTGTCCTGAAATATGTCTAATGTCCGTTGAAAATTGTGCTATATAATCTAACTGTCTTTCCTGGCGTGGAGAGCTAGAGGCACGTTTCTTGTTAAAGGCGAAGGTGATTGGTATTAAATTATTTTTAAGGGCAAAATTATTTATTATTATTATTATTATTATTATTATTATTATATAAGGTAAAATAAATTATTATTATTATTATTATTATTATTATTATATAAGGTGATTGGTATCAAAACAACCATATTATTTTAATGGGCGACTTCAATGCTCAAGTCGGGGCGAAGCAATGCGAGGAAGAATATATCTTGGGAAAGTTCAGCCAAGGTAGAAGAAGTCCACATGGTGAATTTTTGGTTGAATTCTTATTACAACACAACCTAACCCTCTTGAACAGTTTATATATGAAAAACCAAAAGAATAAATGGACATGGATCTCCCCCGACGGCAACACCAAAAACGAAATAGACTACATAACAACAAACTATCCAAAAGCCTTCACGGATACGTCGGTCCTAACTAAATTCAACTTCAATACAGATCATCGTATGGTCAGAAGCAACATAAGAATTGAACCTCCAAAGAAATCTAGAAAACATTTTGTTTCACTCACTATAAAACACCACAGCGATGAAACCTTAAAGATAATAACACAATCTCTAATTAAATCAGCTGACGAATTAACTACGAATAACATTGATGCTCAAACGAAATATGGAAAGCTAGAAAATCTACTAACTAAAGTAAAAGCTGAAAATAGCAGAAGAAATAAGTACAAGCTAAGTGATACAACGCTGCAACTTATAGAAAAAAGAAAAAATCTACTTTCAAAACATCCAAAAAAAGATAACATAAAAACTATAACGAAATTAAGTAAGGAAATCAGAGAGAACATCAGGAAAGATAGGAAGACCAAGAGGCTGCAAACATTAGAAAAGCACATAGTGAAAACAGGAGGAGTGAAAAAAGCGCTTAAAGAATTGAAGGAATCAAATCAAGAATGGATACCAAAACTAAACAAAAAGGGGACTACTTCTACAAATAGAAAAAAAATCAACGAAATAGCCACAAAATTTTACCAGGACCTCTATTCAAGCCCAGACGACAAACAAAAACACGATCCGAAGCCAGACGTCTATAAAGAGCAGGAAAACGTTATAACTGAACCAAAAATACTTTCCAGAGAAGTAGAGAAAGCCATATACAGTCAGAAGATGGAAAAAGCTCCAGGCCCAGACAAAGTAACAAACAAACTTCTTAAAGGCACCTTGGAAGAACTACTACCAATACTCACTTCAATATTCAATGAAATACTAACAACTGGTCTAATCCCTACACAGTGGAAAACATCAAACATTATTCTTATATTTAAGAAAGGACAAAAAGAAGATATAGGGAACTACAGACCTATAAGTTTGATGTCAAATATCTACAAAGTATTTTCCAAAGTTATCCTGGAAAGAATAAGTAAAAAGTTAGACGAAAACCAACCACGGGAGCAAGCCGGCTTTAGACAAAAATACTCTACCCTAGATCACATACACACAGTGAAACAAATAGTAGAAAAATATAATGAGTATAATAAGAAACTATACATGGCATTCATCGATTACTCCAAAGCTTTCGACAGCATAAAACACACAGCTATATGGGATAGCCTTGAAGAGCAAGGGATACCTTTAAACTACATCAATATTATAAAGAACATATACTTGAATTGCGAAGCGAGGATCCAACTAGAAACCTTGGGAAAAAAGTTTAAGATCCAGAGAGGAGTAAGACAGGGAGACCCTCTATCACCAAAATTGTTCTCGGCTGCTCTGGAAAGTATCTTCCGCAAACTAGACTGGGAAAAATATGGTATCAACGTGCAAGGTGCAAAACTGAACCACCTAAGATTTGCAGACGATATAGTCCTATTCGAGGAAAACCCAACGAACCTAAATATAATGATAGAATCACTAATCGAGGAAAGTGTGAAAGTCGGCCTAAGCATGAACAAAGACAAAACAAAATTGCTTACAAACTCCGAACCAGTAACTATAAAAATTGACAACCAACCACTCGAATATGTCTCTGATTACATCTATTTAGGACAATTAATATCCCACAAAGAACAAACCACTAAAGAAATCGAGCGAAGAGTAGCGAATGGATGGAAGAAATACTGGTCTTTGAAAGAAGTCTTGAAATCCAAAGAACTAAGCATGCAAATAAAAAGGAAAGTTTTCAACACGTGTGTACTTCCAGTCATAACCTATGGATGTGAAACTTGGGCACTCACCAAACGCCACAGAGAAAAGTTGGAACGCTGCCAGAGAGCCATGGAGAGAAGTTTTACAGGAATAAGGAAACAGGACAGGGTGAGATGTAACATAATAAGGGAGAAAACTAAAGTTGCCGATATAGTTACCCGAATAGACCAACAAAAGTGGAGATGGACAGGTCACATGATCCGCGATCCACAAGAGAAATGGTGCAAAAATGTCACTGACTGGTATCCCAGAGATGGCAAGAGAAGTAGAGGACGTCAACACATAAGATGGGAAGACGACCTAAAACTCACGGCTGGACATAAATGGAGAAGAGTAGCGCGTGACAGGTCCCAATGGAAAATGTTAGAGGAGGCCTATGCCAAGAGGCAAACTGAGCTTCGGGACATATTATAACAAACATATTATAAAAAACAAAAAATTTCTAAATTCATGTACCTAACCGAAGTCCAGAATAAAGGGCTTATTATTATTATTATTATAGGAAATGTCACATTTTGAGAATGAAATTTTGCAAAAAAATGACTGTTAAATATAAATTAAATACAAACAACGACAATAATCAAAATTCAAATTTTAGAAAATATTTAAATTAGTGAATTTATTTTAAGTACTCGCCTATACTTTGAATCGAATCAAAAATTACAGATATTTTAAATAAATAGGTTAAACTTTTGGTATAAACGTACGGGACCTAGGAAAAGAAAATAGATTACTCGAAGTACTAACCCTACGCAGACGAAGTCGCGGGCAGAAGCTAGTAATTTTTATTTTTGTTAAAAAATATTATACACCTTGCTAGGTATTCACATATTTTTTAATATTTTCTTGTATTTTTGAATAATTTCTGTATTTTGATTTTATTATGCTGTTTTTCATAAAGGCCATACCTGCTCAATTAGTATTCGAATATATATTTTTTTAAAACATTTAACAATATTCTTTCAATCTAACTTTACGAGTTGAGAGCACTTACCCATAATTTTTCTTCGGGGATATGTCGCGGGTACCTTGCGCCAACCAATTTGGGACATCGTATGCAAGCTTTGGGAACAAAATTTCGTGTATTGTAATTTATTTGTAGGGTTTCAGTTCATCTAAAGCCCGTGTGTGCCTCATGCGAGTCGTATTATATCGTGGGATAACCGCGCTGGGGAATATTAAATGGAGAATTTCGGGTTCTGTATTGTCTCGGAAATATTAGTTAGCACAAAGGAATGAGGCTCTTGCATGCATTTTCAAATGGTTTTAACTTTCTGGTGAACGGATTTCTCAACTAAGAAGTTTTCAACTGAAGTTTTTTTTTACGGAAGCGTTTTTTTAAATGAATAATTTAAACTCATTGGATTCAAAAGCATCAAAACCTTTCAAAAATCGGGTGTATTTTGTTATAAAGTAAAAATATTTCAGCTTTGCAATAAAATTTTCCGCCTATTATTATTATTATTTCTAATTTAAATGCCTGTAGTGTTGGTTTTTCATATTGTTTCAGATTCTTTCAATATATGTCGGTAGCACAATTAGTAAAACGAAGAGTAATAGTTTTGCTATATGCCAACAGATGTCAGTTAAGTATGACATCAGAAGAGTACCATCTATCGTAATTCGTGTCTTAGGTACGAACTGTAACGATGATTTCCAGTTGGGCGGACACCTCCAGTCCGCAAGAGGGAGCGGCAGAACTACTTATTGCCTAGTCTAGTAATAGCCCAGTCAATGAAGGTTTTATTTCGGACCTAATTCCCCGGAAGCTGCAATTTTCACAGATGATAGAATACCTTTAAACATGCTTATTTATAAAAATCTGAATATTCGGATATTCACATGTGCTTTCCTCCCCACCCCCTCTTGAATATATTTTTCATAGCCTTACGGAAAACGCTAATATCTCCTTAACCGCTGTATGAAATCAAAACTATTTATTTTTCTTTTAGTTGCTAATTAGCAATTCTAAAAAATTATTTCTTAACAAATTTTCCGCGCGTCTGAGCCGCCGTGTGCCGCCTATGATATATATTTTGACATCCTACGTGCCCTATTATTAATTAAAACCTATCATAATATACATAATTTTAAAGCTAGAAATTTTGCCTACAAGTTTTGTAGGAGCACTTTTTGCCCTAACAAGCTCAAAAAAAAGATATTTGCAAATATTTTTTGAAATACTAATAAAAAAACGATTATTTTTCTTTATTAATAAATTGCAATGAATGTACGACTTTTCTTAAAAAATTTTTAAGAAACAATTTTTTAGAAAAACTAATTAGTAAATAAAAGAAAAGTAAATGGTCTGATTCCATACAGCGGTTAAGGAGATATTAGCGTATTCCGAAAGGCTTTGAAAAATATATGCAAGAGGGGGTGGGGAGGAAAGCACAAGGGGGAAATCCGGGGATTTTTGTAAATAAGCATTTGTAAAAATTTTCTATCATCTGTGAAAAATTCAGCTTCCGGGGAGTTAGTTCCGACATTAGGTGTTTTTTTCCCTTCATTGACTGGGCTATAAGGACGTCTGACCAGTTTTATATTAATTGTAATATTTACGATAACTTCATAAATCAACTAGTGATCACACGAACCTCAAGATTATTTCGAAGGTACTCCACACATCTTAAGTTATATTAATATTGGAAATCAAGAAATATAACAATACCTAATAATCGTCAAAAAAGCATTTTTCGTAGAAGGTCCATAAAAAAATTTTTTTTACAGTTATGTTTTCTTTTAATTTTTTTTTTCCGTTGTGTTTATATGTATGTTTTCTAAAAATTGCCACGGCTTCTAAGATAGGATTAAAATGTTATTTTAAAATGCTGAAATTAATAGTGTCGTACTCCGCCTACTGATTAATATGGAATATTTTTTTATTTCAAAAGTTAGATTTCGCTTTATTATTAAGAAAAGTGAGTGTTTACATCGGGGGAGATGAAAATATAATCAAGAAATATGCATTTAACATTTGAATTTTGTTTAAATTAATTCACTTACGTGGTTTACGAAATCTTCGCCATATTCTATTTACATTTTCATTGACAATCAATTCTTCACATTTTCCATGGTACCAATAGCTAGAATATTAAACAAGATTGCCATACCGCAAAAATCGATTCTTATAAATATATTATATTTTTAAATATTCTTATAAAGGCTAGAAAATTTTGAAGACACCATGAAATCTGAGCGTATTAACACTAATTTACCGAAATTTTGGAAAAAACCTAGCGTAGCCACTAAACTACTTGAAAACTAGGATGCTTTTCTTGCCTTGACGCGAGCAGGTGCTATAAAGGGGGCACTTTCTTTTGAATCACAAACCATGTTACACAAACCTAGCGTAGCCACTAAACTACTTGAAAACTCAATATCTAGGTTAAGTTATAAGTGTTTAATTTTACGATTATATTGTATTAATTAATTAGCCGATCCAGAAAGTAGTTAGGTACTGTACCTACAATTGCTACACCCGTTGACAAGAATTTATTTTATAACGTCGGTACTTTCGGCAAATGTCATATTTCATTTTCTATTTATTAAAAAAGGAACGTTCCGTATTATCTGTGTATCGAACTTCGACAAGAAATATTCCGTATTATCCGGTATGCGGAGTAATTCATATTTACCATACTGAATGCTTTCAAAATCTTTAACAACATAAAATATTATAAATTATAACAACATGCAAGCGGCTCATTGGTCTTCGTTTTATATCGATCACAAGACTGTTTGCTTTAATAAGTTGATGGGTTTGGGAACTTGAGACGGACGTCGGTTTTCATTACCGAAAGCGTTTGGTCTAAAAAATATTAATTTCGTTATCAAGATGTTCGTAAAACAACAGCCTCATGTATATATATTAGTAGCTTTTTAATTAATTTCTTTGTATAAAATTGAGCGAAGTTTCAGTTTTTGCTCCAAACCTATTATGAATGGTTAATACGAGTTAAGTGATCTAATTCATAGATGGCGTTGGTGTTGTATTATTCACATACAATATTATAGATTTTATTATGTTTTTCCTCCACCACCACAAAAAACAAAGAGTATGAGATTATAAAAACTCTGTTCTAGTTTAAAACCTCCTCTTCCTCGATCATTTCTTGAATAGTAAACAAGTGCCTTTTTACACTCTTAGTACGTTGGGTGGGTGATTATCACAATAAAAATAACGTCAGCGTGTAAATTTAGAGCATAGCAATAAAGCGATGGATTCAACTGTTTTAAAAGTGCTTCATTTATAAAAACAATCATCCACTTCTGTTTACCAAAGTCCTAATATTTTACATTCTTATTATAACTTGTTGATACTACCCGATGACTTTGCCCGAGTTTTAACAATTTTATTTCGAAACTAACTTTCAAATACATACTGATTTTTAAGTTTTAATTAAAAATAAATCTAAATAGTCACTGAAGACCAAACTTTCATTTTCATTTCTTACTACAAATTATGTCAGGAATCACTGCTTAAAGTAAGTCAAGTACGTCCCTTAACATTCTGTACATATATTTATTATCGTATGAACTCCACGTAGGGTTGTTTCCGAGGGAAAATTTTCTCTTTGCGTCCGTCATCTTTGGGGGTGCCTTGTGGGTACATTAGCTCCACACAGGAGGCTTCGATGAAAATAATTCCCGTCAGGTCCTATATCATCTTTGGGAATGCTGTTTGAAGGGTTTTTTTTAGGAAAAGAAGGAGAAGAAGTTCTGGGAAGGAAAAAGTTATGAGGGGTGACTAGAAATCTGAGGATCAGTGTGTCCAGGAGTGGCTGACGTATGAGTCTACCCACCCACTGCGGCGCAAGGCGATGTTCCGAGAAAGTCCTGCTGGAGAGATCAAAAGGTCTCTCTCTGAACTACATGTCTAAATCAGCTAAGTGTCCATCTCAAACTCTTAACTCTCACATACCTCACTCCATCAACCCGAGAATTCCTGCTAAATCGCCAAACGTCGCGAACCACTTGGGGTGATCTATGGCAGAGGTGTTGGCAATCCAATAAACGGGGTGGCGGTGCCCATTACTGTCTCCCAAAAAGAAAACTTTATACTCAGTTGTGTATTGCGTGACAAAACCAAACCATCCATTGTAAATCATCTAAGTGTCCATCTCGAACTTATACTCTCATCTATACTTGCAGGCAAATATTAGAAATTACGTAATATATTTTTCTTTACTTTTAGATGTCATCAACATCAACATTTGTCAACTTAACATTAACGACGCTAAATTTATGGGAATAATCTAAATCATTATTGATCGTTTACTTTACGCATTCGTAAATAGTCAATTTATTTCAAACTTTAAAGCCTTGGATTACTTTCAAAAATAGGCTCAAGTTAACGAAGTCCATAAATTGAGTAAGGCTTTAGGAATTTCAAAATAATCTTTGATCATCACCGAGTTTAAAAACATTCAAAGTATTTTCGCCGAAGTTTTATTATTTAGATAACTCTGACTCTCTCATTTTTTTACTTAAAAAAAATGTCGAAAATATTATACAAACAAAATAAGACTAATGGGATTGGTATTCTGTTTGAATTTTTTTATATCAAACGTATTCAAAGTCGAAAAAAATACGCACGATTGAAAACGTAAATGTTAAAATGTCCCATGAGAGCTACACTTATCAGAATCAGTTCGAAATCATGTTTGTTTGGGGAAAAATTGAAATAAACATAGGCATATAAATTTTATCGTTATAATCAATTTGCTTTTTAAATATTCGCGTATTATAAGAGCTGAATGCTTATTTCTCTGCTTCATTGGAGTCTTTTTCAATTTACCAGACTATTATTTAGTGTCGCAAGGTATTTTTCTTCTTTGTCTGCTAAATTTTACTCATTTCCTTAACCTTCTGAGAATGAGCCTAGGGGAGATCATAAGATTCATTAGATTTTACCCCTTCAAGAAATTTCTCAGCCGTCAAAGTTGTATGGTTTGAATTTATAGTAAGTAATAGTATCGAGACTAAAGGAGAATGTTGAGGAAAAGAAGAAGATTTTGTAAAAAAGTTTTACATTGAGTCTGCTAAGTTAATAACTCCACTTAACTTTGCCTTCGGTGAAATCAGCCAGTAACTAAATATTTTTTTTCTTTGTTTTCCCAAAAGTTTTGTGCCATGTGGCTTTGCTTTATAAGCTTTAATTTTTAAATTTTTTAATTTAATTTAATTTATTTGCTATAATATACTACATATAGGTACTAAAATTTATATTGCTACATTCAAGTAAGCAATAAAAATGCTCAAAACGCACGATGATAAATTATTAAATATCGTGTACTTCTTATAAGTTTTTTTTTAACATAAGTATTTATGATTTTTCAATAATTTCTAAACAAAATAAATGTGTAATTTTTTTTTTTTAATATTTTAGTTTGTAAGTAAGGCTTTAGATAAATATAAAAACTGAGGTATTTTCGTCACCACACACGTTCTCGGATTTATTCTTTTAAGATTTTAATTGAAATAAAATTAAAATTCAAAAAAGTCTCTTTAATAGATTATGTATTGATTTAATTTGCTGTATGATTACATAATTTGAAATTGGTGTTGTATAATACAATATTTCGTTCGAAAATTTAACAAATATGCCAACGAACAACGGTATAACCTTAGTATATTAAAAATAATTTTCAAAATTTAAAAAGTGCGTTTCCCAGATCAAAAAACTATCTTTCAAAATCAATTTATGTTTTTTTGTGAAAAAGAATCAATACGTGTAGAATTTGATTTAAAAAGGACAAAATTCCGGTATTATCTGGTTATACCCTCTTAAACGTTATCGATTTCCGTCGATGAAGTATATGTAAAGCCTAGATATTTCATCGAAATTATCCATTATTTTATGACATCTCATGGGTATCTATTAAATTATCATGCAATCTTGATAACTTATTCGCAAGATAATCTGGCAAAATTTATAAATGTCCTGAAGGAGACAGGGTGAAAGCTCTTGGCAATGTTGGCATAAACCAAGATTGAGTGATAAGGGTGTAACAATTTATTAATTACAAGTTCATGGTGCTTAAAACTTTTCATTGTTGTGTTTGATGTTTTAGTAATCTGTCTAAAGTTTAGCGTCGGTATTATGTTGTCCGACGGCTTCAAGGATTGCAGTTTCGATGGTAACATAGAGATTGTTGAAAACGGAAAATGACTAGTAATTACTTGTTAGTTTTAAACACATTTTAATAAGTCATTTTCATCATTTGTTCGGCAACATGGTGCAATTGGTAAGAAATACTTCTTATTGCTTTTGAAAAATGCTTAAGATGTATGAAGATTTCTAAGAATTATCGGTTGTGGTGTTTGTGAAGATATATTTTACACAACATTTTAATTTTAATTAATAAAATTTACAACTGAAGGAAAACTTACTTGCGTTATTGTTTTTGATTATATTGTTTATTTTGACATTATTTTATACTTGAATCGATTTTATTTTGAATTTGAATTCATTATATTTTAATAATCTGGCCTCATACAAAAGATGCATTAAACAAAATTTGTCTTCTAGTACCATGTAAACATAATAATCATGTAAACATAATATGCTTACCAGAACTTGAACATTAATTCATTAGAAATCATAGGTACTTGTAAAATTTATCATATCGGTTAATATTTGTAATCTATAATATCTACCTATTAAATATTTTATTTTTATTTTTCTTTGCTCCTGTGAGGACTTCTTACTTTTTATATTATATTTAAATCTTTGTTCCCTTTAAAGATATCTTATATTTCTACATTTAACTTTTTTTATTATTATTATTTTATTCTCACTTTTAACTTTTAACTTTTTTATCTTTGCTTAATAATTTAAAGCTTGTACTTTATACTTATACTTTGTACCATATTTTTCACTTTACATTTATATTTTACCCTTTTCCTACTACTTATTACCTTACTACTTACTTTTTACATTTTTTTTTCCTTATATTTAACTTACATTTATACTGTTAGTTATTCTTCATGTTGTTGTACTATTTATATGTTATGTCAATTATGTTAATGGCACATGTTGTGCCGTATATGTGTAAATAAATAAATAAATATTTTATTTGAATTGATTTTATTATTAAGAATAGCTTTTGAATTCTAATTTACATTATGAAGATACTGTCAGTATCGCCCTGGTGTAAGACCACCATTCAGAATTGAGACGTTGCTTAATAATGGCTTTAGCCGTGTTTAGTGACTAGATCTGAATAGCCAGGTACTTTCCTACCCTCCTCTTCCTCATCTCCTTCCCTTCCCCACTTTCCTTCAGCCTCACAACATACCCCAATTGGGGATGCCATAGTCTCACTGGCTCCAGACGGGAGCAGTTGGGACTCTTGTGAGGTATTCTCTATAAAAAAAAAAAAAAAATTATTAATATATTTTGATTTATTTTTATATTACCTATTTATATTGTATTATATTGTGTGTGTTGAATTTGAGATTTGGTTTGATTATTTTTATGTTATTTAATTAAATTATATTTATTTTATCTTAATTTAATTATTTATTTTATTTTATATATTTTATTAGAGTCACTGCTGAAAACCAGCTGCATTCCAGGAGAAATCGTGAATTGCAGCTGAGCACTAACCTTTTCGTCAACAGAACCAATGAGTAATCGAAAAAGTGTACCTATATTGTAAAAAAAAAACTATTGATGAATAAATGATTTGTTTTGGCATTTATCATACTCAATTTCACCACCCAATAAGTTTTTTCCGACTTGATAAATTGTAAAATAATAAAGTTACAAATGACAAAGCTGCCATTTTAGAACCTTCACGCTCACACGACCGAGTCATACGATATGTCAAAAAAAAATCTGTAATATTGCAAAGCGATTATTTTGGAAACACTAAGTCATTATATATAAATTCAAATTTATTTCATGAATTATAGAATCTAATGATGATTCAAAATATAAATACAAACTGCAAAAAATCGGGCTTATATCTGTGTCAGACCATTCTCTAAGCGCACCATACTTTCGTGGTTCGACCCATTTCAGCATATGGATTGCCACAAAATCCCATTGGGAATAAATGGCGAGCGATTTGTTGAAAAAGGCCAATCTCAAAAACTAGTGCTAAGTTATAGCGTAGTCTGACATTACATTTATGCGCACGCATTAATTTAAGTTACTTCATTACGCTGCAACAAGATAATCACTTATTCACAATATTATACCTCTTCTACACGGAGAAAAATGTTATTCTAAAATACGATAATTTTATTCGTAAAACAGTTAAAAACGGGACTGAAGTTCTTACGAACAAATTAACACTGTTTTAATGTTTATTGGCGGGAACATGTAAGAATAATTTGTTGGTATACGTAATTCCGTACGTATACCAACAAATTATTCTTACATTTTCCCGCCAATAAACATTGGAAACACTGTTAATTTGTTCGTAAGAAGTTCAGTCCCGTTTTTAATATTAAAATGATATTTTTTTAGAATAACATTTTTCTCCGTGTAAGCTAACTATAAAACTCATAACATGTGTTAGATGGTATAGTTTGACTACACATTATGTCAGAGGCCCTAGCACACTCGATCGTTAACGATCGATAGGATAATAATCGGTTACTTCTCATCGTTTCCTAGCATGACTACAAATTGCCAACTACGAATAAGTGACAGTTCACAATGACTAACTGTCCTTAACATATTCGACATCAGCTGTTGTTTGTACTATAGCGATGTGCAGTTGTCCCAGGGAACGATGAGAAGTTACCGATAGTTATCCTATAGATCGTTATCGATCGACCATGCTAGCACTCCAGATGGTCTTGTGGTGATATTTTACGAAAATGACGCTTATAACCACTTGAGCGCTTTTCGCCACAATATGGCACTATTTTCAAAATCACGGATTACTTTGTTGCCAAAATATGGCAAATATTCTCTAGATTCTTTAAAATGTTTTAAAGATTACGATTTAATAATATTTTTTTATAAATGCAACGAATATAAGATAATAGACAAAAGATAGGTGAATTCATTGGCTATGTAGAACGATAATCAGTTTGTAGGTCTCCATATTCAAATTCAAAGGTATGATTTTTTTAAATGTGGGCAGTAAAATTTCCTTTAGCAATCCGAGAAAAAAGTTTTAAATTGTTCCGTCGCTCCAGTGGTTAAGTTCTTATTTTACCCCACCAACCATCTGTGGTCGAGTGGTAAGACACTTGACTCCCATACGGAAGGTCGTGGGTTCGAACCCGGCGTGCGCAAATAAATTTTATTTGATTAATTTGTGTTATTTCACAATTATTTAATAAAAATAATATATGTTATATTTGCGGCACGTTCCAGAGTGGAAGATACTCTCAGTATCGCCCTGGTGTAAGACCACCATTCAGAATTTAAACTAGATCTGAATAGCCAGGTACTTTCCCACCTTCCTCTTCCCCATCTCCTTTCCTTCCCCACTTACCTTTAGCCTCACAACATACTCCACAATTGGGGATGCCATAATCTCGCTGGCTCCAGAAGGGAGCCGTTGGGACTCTTGTGAGGTTTCTCTATAAAAAAAATAAAAAAAACTCAGGGCGTGACCGAAAAGGATAGGCCCGTTGACGGATGTACCTCACCAGCCGAACTATCCCAATATGGATGGATGGATTCACACTCCGTAACTCCTGAACTCACTGACCCCTTAGATTCTTTCCCAGTAGGCACCATTTTTCCTTCCCAGAACTTCCTCTCCTTAATTTACTTAAAAAAACACTCAACGTAGTATTTTCAAATATAACATAGGTCTCGAGGGAAATTATTTTACTCTGGGCCCGTGATGTGAAGTTAATATTATTTTTTGAAACATGCTTTCATTTCTACAATGTCATGAGTTATGATAGAGAATTATTGATGTGTCGGAGCTGACGTTAATAACATCTAAAGTGACGAGCTTTTCATTTCTCAATGTACCTAGTAACTAGTATATTTTACAAAGAAATATGTTAGGTCATATTTAATATGATAATATGACCCTACTTACTGCTTTACTAGCTGTCTTTTTACTTGCTTTGAAGAGAAATGTCCATGTTCTAACGAATAAATAATAATATTGAGCGCAGTACCTATGGCTTAAGTTTACACTTATGGAATTCAATGTTTTGTTTGTAACACTATGGAACTATGAGGTAAAAATAAAATTACGAAAACAGCTGAATTTTATTATTACTAATCTTTTTTTACATTAGCTCCACGCAGCAGGCCACGAGGAAAAAAAATCCCTCAGGGCCTATGTCATCTTTGGGTATGCTGTGTTAAGGATCTTTTTAGGAAAAGGAAGTTCTGGGTAGGAAAAAGGTAAGAAGGGTGGGTAGGAATTTGGGGGTCAAAGTGTTTAAACTGATCATTAGGCATTTCACCTGTAAATTTGTTTTTTTGTTTCAGTTCTGGTTCAAGATGGATACTACATTTTTCACCGATAGAGTTTCGAATGATCATGATTCCTACAACGAGGTGTTAAATCGTTAAATCGAATCATCAACATTATTGTACCCACCCTTGATGTGATTATGCATGAAAATGGCGCTATATAAATTAGCCAAATATTATTATTATTATTACAGGCCTCAAAAAAGTTTTAAAAAAGAATTGTCATTGATATGGTGGCATTTCATTGTACAAATTGTATTATTAATAATTTGAAATATATTATTTTAAGTAAAATATTATTTATTGGCACCTATTAAGGTTATTACCTTACTTATGATTTCGGAGGATTTTGGTTTTGATTTATAAAATAAAATAAAATTTGAAAACCACTTAATTTTTTGAACGCGAAGTCTATTGTTAAATTTCAATTACGCACCAGATTTTCAGGTCCGGGTTTAGTTTTTCCCATAGGAAAAACTAAACCATTTCATACACTTTTCCATATAAATGATCATCTAGTAAATCCACGTTATGCAAGTGTATTATATAAGTATAATTAATACATAACAATACAAGAACAACACGTTAATCTACTAAACTATTAAATGGGAATATAATTCACCGTCTCCAGATATTTTCATATCAGAGGGTTCGGCTCTGTGGAATTCCTAATTTGACCGATAAATCCTACTGATCCCTCAATATAAATATTTAAAAAATCTTTCGTAATTCTACATGTATTTAAAATGACTGATTTTTGCATTTTTATATACAAATTCTTTGACAAATCTAATATGCCTAAATTTTTAATAAGAGAGCTAGGTATAATGCCAGTAGCCGAAATAACAAAAGGTAATATTTTTATAGTCTCAGAATGCCAAATTCTTTTAATTTCATTTCCTAAATCTGTATACTTTCTTATTTTTTCAGAAACAGATTTTTGAATATTACAGGAATTTGGAATAGCTACATCAATAATATAAGTTATTTTTTTAAATTTTGTCATGTAAAACTATATCAGGTCTATTATGTATAGTATCTATTATATTATATCTATTATATCAGTATTTCTTATAGTTAAATTATTATCAGTATTTCTTATAGTTATATAGAAAACTAAGATATGATCTCACATAAAATGATAATACTTAATGTGCACATAACTAAACGTCATCGACCTGTTTCACATAGAAGTTAGTTAAATTAATATCCTTTATAGACATTAGAGAAGTTTTTTTTATCAATAAAAATAAATTATGTACAAATTTGAATACCACAACAAACAACGATGTGTTCGATATCACAAACACAACATTAAACCACTTTGGATTTAGGGACAATCTCAGCACACAGGATGCGATTGCTAAATTAACGTCAACAATTATGCAAAAGTTAGATAATGGAAAAAAATGTCTTGGAATCTTCATTGATCTCCGCAAGGCATTTGATAGCATATCACATTCCAAACTCACTAAGAAATTAATGCAAATTGGTTTAGACGGAAGAGTGCTATCATGGTTTCAAAGTTATCTAAAAGAGAGATTTCAATATGTCAAAATAAATAATACCCTAAGTGAACCCAAAACCTTATCATTTGGCATACCACAAGGAACTGTTATCGGACCAATCCTTTTCATTATATATGTAAATCAAATGTTCACTCTTCCGATTGTTGGAGATATCATATCTTATGCAGATGACACTGTAGTTATCACTAAAGGGAAATCATGGGAGGAAACCATGAGACAGGCAAATATCAATATTAACATTCTCAAAACATGGTTCGACCTAAATTGTCTCTCACTAAATACTGAGAAAACATATTTTATCCCTTTCTCATTGAAAGAAAAAAATGTTGAAAAAAATATTACTATTAACATCCATTTATCGCAGTGTGAAAACAAAAATGAATGCGACAATGCAAATTGTTTACCAATAACATGCAAAAATAGTATAAAGTACCTGGGTATCATAATAGATAGGCACTTAAAATGGAACGAACAAGTCCAAAATACGGTAACCAGAGTAAGAAAACTTATTTACATGTTCATTAGATTGAGAAACATCCTATCATCTAGTATGATAAAAACTATTTATTTCTCCCTTGCACAATCTATTCTACAATATGGTATAATCGGGTGGGGGGGGGGACTTTCAAAACCAACCTTTTGCCTGTAGAAAGGGCACAGAGGTTGATTCTAAAAGTCATCCTACGAAAACCATCTGTATTTCCAACAACACAATTATTTAACTCCTTTAAAGTTCTCAGCCTAAATAAAATCTTCAAAAAAAACTCATTATTACAAACCCACAAAGATCATTTCAATGATTCAATAACATTCACAAAAATAAGCAACCGGTCAAGATCACGTGGAAACTTAGAAATCCCTAAATTTAAAACGAGTGCTTATCAACACCATTATACCTATCAAGGTATAAAATTTTTTAACGCCCTCCCATATAAAATAAAAACAGAAATAAATTACAATGCCTTTAAAACACAAATCAAACAACTACTAGATCAACCCAACAATAACTATAAATTTTAAATTTCATAGAATAATTTTTTATATATCTTCTGATTACATGTAACCTATTAATTACAATTGATCAAGTATTTTATTATAATATTAAGTACTTTAGTATAAAATTAGTTATTTAATTTCAAAATTATTAAACAAAAAAAATAAATATATATAAATATTTATTTTTTTCTTTTTTAACGTATCCTCCAAAAATATTCCATCAACATTGAACTACCAAAGGATTATTGTCACAACACAATATTATGTACTGCTTTTACAGCATTATCAGCTTCTCTATTTAACTGCTAGAATCAAATCCATGTACCTAACACCTTTGTTAATTATATATAATACCTACAAACTTTTCTCTAACCTTTGTAATGGCACTACTCCCCAATTCAAACACGAGAAATGTTTTTCTTTATTGAATTGGGTAGATTTGTTAAAAAAACTATTTTTATTGTAATTAGCCAAAGAATTATGTAATTATTAGACTTATGATTTTCTTTTGTAAATAAATAAAAAAAAAAATAAAATAAATAACAATTAAAGTTTAAACAATTTGTAGAAATTTTGTTTTGAAGAATTTTATTTCAAAAATTTTATTTAACATTTGTTACTTAAGAGGGTATTACCAGAGAATACCGGAAATTAGTCATTTTTAAATCAAATTTTCGGCGTATTGACTCTTTTTACAAAAAAAACATAAATTGATTTTGAAAGATTGTTATTTTATCTGGTACACGGACTTTTTGAAATTTGAAAAACTAAGTTTATTTTTAATATACTGATGTTATACCGTTGGTCGTTGGCAGATTTGTTCAATTTTCAAACGAAATATTGTATTATACAAAACTAATTTCAAATCATATAAGCAAAATAAATCAATACATAATCTTAATCTTAATTTTAATTTTAGTTAAATTAAACTCATTAAAAAATAATTAGTTAATTAATTGTGACGAAAATACCTCAGTTTTTCTATTTATTTAAGGTCTTACAAACTATAATATATCACTGAAGAAGAAGATAACAATAATAATCTAATTTTTTAAAATATGAAAACGAACAAGACACAGAAAAATAATAAAAGATAACGGTCGCAACTGGGACTCGAACCCAGAACCTTACGTCTTACCGGGATATACACCTCTACCAATTGATAAATATATAATATAATTAAACTATAATACTTCAGATTTTTTACACACTTATTTTATTTAGACTATATTGAAAAATCATTTAAGTACACGATATTTAATAATTTATCATCGTGCTTTTTGAGGATTTTTATTGCTTACTCGAATGTAGGTTTATATTAAAACAAGTTTTGAATTAAATAAATCGATACAAAATTTTTAATTGAAAAAAAATTATAGGAGGTATAATCGATCTTTCTCATCGGAACCTCCCTGTACAGTTGCAAGCATTTTTAAACTTTTATTCTCAGCCGCTGGTCAATGGCTCTTATTTTTTATTTATTTGCTACCGGTTTCGACACATCCATGTCATTCACTAGCAATTTTACAACTAAACTTAACGATGTGTCGAAAAAAACTAAACGACCCGTCGAAACCTATATCAGCGGCCCTAGCACGTTTGCTCTATATCGATCGGTAGGATAACTATCGGTAACTTCTCATCGTTCCCTAGCATGACTACAAATCGCCAACGAATAAGTGAAAGTTCACAATGACTAAGTGTCCTTAACATATTCGACATCAACTGTTGTTTGCACGTTAGCGATGTGCACTTGTCCTAGGGAACGATGAGAAGTTACCGATAGTTATCCTACCGATCGATATAGAGCAAACGTGCTGGGGCCTCATATATATAAAATTAAGTAACAAATAGACATGTGAAATAGAACTTTTCAAAACAAAATTCCTAGTTGACGTTTAAGAAGTTAGCTGCAAACTGCTCGTCCGTAAGCAGAGCTATGAAGTAAGTTTACTCTACAGTGTGTAATAATACAACATATATTTGTATAAGCCTTTTCACGTCATTGGGACGATTAGTATGTAGATCAGGAAATTACTTGCAGTCTACCAACACATGTGTTCCTGATTGAGCGACACAAGGATTGCCTCGGGGGGCTGAGTCGACTGTAATAACGGTCTTGTGAGACTGTAAACATCTACCATCTCCACGGTATTGCGTTTTCCGTATAAACGTGTTTTAAATTTTACACACTTGCGAAATGACAATTTATGTACGGTAAACGGTTGTTCACCAGTTGTGTACAACCGTTTAATTTAAAACAAGTTTATGATGAAAAAAAGGCATCGATTTTCGGCAACATACTTTATTTACTACATTTAAGAATCGTCTGATCTCATTTTTCATGAATAAAGTTGGCCGGAGATTACATTTTTTCAGATCCTGGGAAAAAAAATAACAAAAAATGTTAAAAAAATTATTCACACTCCTGTCAGAAAGTTTGATTCACAAATTTACTAGATTCTATTGAATCTTCTATGTTTTTTTTTTTTTATATATTTACATTACGAAAAATCTTTTTCAATATCCGCAACCTCCTCCCGTCTCCTCGTATCGAGTGATTGGAACCTGAGAAATGTGGAAATGTTTGAAAATGGTTTGAATTGAGATTCTTATGTTAGATTAGACAATTGAAAATTACAAAAAAAAATCCTCCCTCTTCACCTATGTCTCTTCGATAATTTGAAGGAATTTTTCAATCTACTACCGGAAGAAAATTGAAACATAAATGACAAAATCTATATAATAAACACTGCTAAAATATATTTTAAACACAAACTTACCAAAAAAATGTTTCCAATTGAATTAATAAGTGACATTTCCTTCTTCAAATAAGTAAAAAATTATTTCATTATTAATTACTACTTACAGTATTTTTTAGATAACTTATGCTAGTAGTGTTTGCTAATAGTATAATACTTACAATTTTATGACACCTAACAAACTACAATGTATTATTTTCGTTTATATTTTCTTTTGTCTCACAACACTGTAATATTTTAATTAATGAAGATAATATTAGCGAAAGTCAATCGAAAATCAGAAACCGAAAAATCAGAAAAAGATACGGATACATCTGGTCCCAGAGGTCCCAGAGGTCCCAGATGTATCCGTATCTTTTTCTGATTTTTCTGTTTCGGATTTCCGATTGACTTTCGCTAATATTATCTTCATTAATTAAAATATTATAATTTGAGGTTTATCTCATTAAGTTAAAAATAAAAATAATGTAATTCGTATATTACTAGCTGATTTTGCAAACGTTGTTCTGCCATATAAATTATTTCTAGTGAATATTTTGGTTGTTAAATAAAAAATAACGTACGCAATTGTCAATGGCATTCATAGTAAACAACATTATGTAATAATTGCTCTGTTAAGTTTTAGCAAATATACGTGATAAAATCAATGAAAGTTTATAAAAAGTGCACAAATCGATGCAGATTCACACCTAACTTTTTACATCTATCTATGTTTTTGCAGATCTACAAAGGCACAGAAGAGCTTCTGGTTTTTTGCCAGAAACTTTTCAGTGAGCATACGTAAAGAGAAAATCTGATCATATTTTATCCTTTGTTTCCATTCTTACCCTTTCAATCAATATTCTACCATACAGCTGGCCGATTGAACTAAGCAGGCTAATAGCCCTATGATTCCCACATTCCCTACGTGCTCTTCCATACTTATTGTGGAAAGGTGAGGTAGAAAATGTATGTGTCGGCTTTTTTGTTGGCTTGACTTTTCCGTACCTGTAAAATTTAATTTTATTTAATTTTTTTACTTGTAAAATCCGCCGGAGTGTCTTTAACGTATTGTCGACTTGACACCATTTTTCAATTTTATTTATTTATGAAACGAACAACTTGATAAATGCCTACTTTGCAGGTTACTTGATATCATATGAAGTTTTAAAACTTCTATTGATGTACAAAAGTTAAGTACCGTTTGTTTATTACAAGTTTCTATAAGTGCCTAAGAAAAGAACAAATTTTATGACGATAAATTGTGTCATAAAAATGTGTTCGATGTTGTTTTATTATGTACAAGAATGACAATCAATATTCTTGATTACAAGCAAAGGTTGTAAGTTCAAATCCGTTTAATCGAGGAAGATACTCTCAGTATGAACTTAGTGAGAGACTTAGTCTTAGAGAAATAAAATACAAAAGTTTCAGACCAATTCCGTAAATCGCAAAACATAATAAAATATCATTTATTTCAAATCAGGGTCTGACTTTACAATATTATTAATAACAGCTGTGATGTATTGTAAACTTCAATAACACAAACATAATCTTGAAGATCTATTATTATGAGTTACCTTTTTTCCGAAACAAGATTCATTCTTCTTTTTCGGAACAACTTTTCAGGATAACTTTTAGGATCAAGTGCCTCCAGTAGTCGTTCTTAATACCTACCTAACGCCATTGGCAATTTTACATCGGAATAGTTTTTTTAAATAAAAATAAAATTATATGTATTCAATATTTTTATTATCTGGGTTTTTTGATGGCATAGAATTATTTTTTTTGTTAGGTAAGTATAACAGGGCAAATATATAATACATATTTCTTAATGTTAATTAACACCTCCCTAATTAACAATAATTCGTGTTTACATGTGGTTTATAAATATTTTTTTATACACTGTGAATGGCACAAATTGAATTTTCTGCAGAAGATCCTTAATAAAACCAAAGCCAGGAGAAAAAAAGAGCTCTAACCACACAATCTTCTTATTCAAAGAATATTAAAAACAATTTAATCTGTTTTTTATTAAAAAACGCAGTTCACTTCGCTGATTTTTAACCCCCTTCTGAAAAATTGATATTACTTCCTTGTGAATGATAAACATTGATTTTTATTTAATTGTGCTGTAACAAGTAATAAATGATTATAAAATCTAATTCGTGTAGCATAACAGAAATAAAATTTCGATTAATTTTCTCAAAATTCATTAAAGGATTGAAGCGTAACAGACGACAGAAAAAAAAGTTTTGTGTTGAATACTTTTATCAATTAATTATATTCAGGTTTAAATAAAAGGTTCTTTTCAGATGGTAACAAGTTTTGAAGCACGGAAATAGCATTAAGTTCACTGCTCCCAACACTTGCCACGTTTTGCTACCTCATAGCATGAAAGTTATTTATTATAATCAAGCAAGTTTTATGTCACTTCTGTAAATGGTCTCCACGAAAGGTATTTTCACTTCATTTTCTGCTTTCAGTACCATTTCCTTTCACTAAACGTTCGGGAACCAAATGCGTTGATAAAGTACCTACTTTAGGTGTGTGTGATATACCGGTGGGTGTTCTAGATTGGGAATAAAAAGAGGTAATTCAAATAAGTTGGACTGACGACTTAAGAGACTATTGAATTTGAATGTGTTCGTGGCTTCCATCATCATCAAATAATCACAGATGTGCAAAACACTTTTTTTGTGATACAGTGGTGCCTCACACAACGAACTTAATTCGTTCCAGGAGCAAGTTCGTTATGCGAAAAGTTCGTTATGTGAAACGCGTTTTCCCATAACAATACATGTTAAAAAAAATAATTCGTTCTGTAGCATAAAATATGGTAAGATGACATAAAAAAAAGATAAATTTTTTGTTATTATTTTTATTTAGATACATCTAAAAACATAATGAAAAAAACACATATTTTTTAATTTTAAGAAATAATACCTTCCTGCTTTTTTTAGAACCCATCATATAAAAAAAATGTTGAGTTTATCTTAAAAGGACGACTGCCGTGATACGTGTGCGATTTAATTCGTAATGAAGAACGATTGCTGCGATACGTGCGTAAGTTAAGCGTACTACGCAGTGACTAACGAGTCTAACGACTGCCTGCGCGGGAGGATGCAATTAATCGGCAGTGATCGTAGAAGATCGGGCGACTTCGTTGTAATGATGAACGATTGCTGCGACACGTGCGTAAGTTAAGCGTACTGCTCAGTGACTAACGACTGCCTGCGCGGAAGGATGCAATAAATCGGCAGTGATCGTGTGAAGTGGGCGACTTCGTTGTGTGAAGCGAAGTTCGTTGTGTGAAGCGAAGTTCGTTGTGTGAAGCGAAGTTCGTTGTATGAATCGTGAAATGAACGAAAAGGAAGTTCGTTGTGTGCAGCGTTCGCTGTGCGAGGCGTTCGTTATGCGAGGCACCACTGTATTTGATAAAACGAACTCATCACTGTTTATCCGAAGTACTGTTAACAAAATTTCATTTTTATTTGGTTATCATAATAATATACAGGGTGTCCGGGTGTAAAGTGCATTAACTTCGGGTGGTGATTATACTTGATGGTAGGAGTAAAAAAGATTAACAATTTTTTTCGAAATTTCAATTTTTTTTCCCCATACAAAAAGAAATACCTACTAAAAATCCTTATTGTTAGGTACAAACTTACCCAATAAATTTGCTGTGATAAAAACAATATGTACAGGAGATACATGTCTAGGGTAAATTATTGTAAAGTATTGGAGGGGACCCTCCACTTTCCCAACGGTTTGTGAGGTAACTGATTGTTCAACCTCTTCAGCCGCACACGTCAGGACGCAACGTTTTTTTTGTAAAAAGCTACATTTATTTTTGAAAACGATTCTAGACCCTCTAATGTCCCTGCATGCATGATTGTTAGTAAGAAATAAAAATATAACCCTACTTACAACTTACATTTATAGCGATTCAAGATATAGTCAAAGACACATAACATATTTTGGTTTATTCAGCTGGCCGCGTTGTGGCGACGTTGTTTTTAATTGGCGCGTATCGTAACAGCGGAAAATACCTTATAGTGCTGGGCACACACGCCGTACTAATTTCATCATTTTACCAAAAAAGTACCCCTAAAAGTTGGAATTTCAAAAAAAAGGGATTTTTCTTTTTTACTTACACTATCATGTTGAAGTATCAGAATCATCTCCCGAAGTTAATGCACTTTACCCCCGGACACCCTGTATATATTCAAATAACTTCAAATGATAATAAATCACAAGAGAAAGACTAATCTTATACCACTGAACCCGAAAAAAATAGTGGCAAATGTATGGAGAACTAGAATTCATATAAGTTCGGTAGTCTTTGCTTGCATTTAGAGTTACGTACATCGTTCACGTAGCTACTTACAAGCGACGCTACCGCTGCCTGTCATACTATTTTGCTAGTGCAGCGGCTAGTGGCGATTTCAAACACTAATAATAGTATGGAAAATACAGACGAGCGGTGATCGCGTCGCTTGAACGTAGCTCCATGGAAAAACGGCGTAACAGGTAGTTTTTAGGTAGATATGCTATTGGTAGACAGCGGAAGTTAATGTAGCTTAGTTATCAGGTACATACATTTATTTTTATTTGATTACTTACATTTTAATTTTTACATTTGTGTAAGATACATGTAAATAATTATTGTAAAATAGATGCAGTTTATTTTCTTAGTCCTCCTTACAAGGAGGTCCTGTGCTGAGGGGGACTATTGTTTGGATAAGTTTCCAGCGACTTCTATGATAGAATTTCAAGGTTTGGGTAAGGTTTTTTTCAGAAACTTCAAAGATGATGTTTTTAATATAAAACTAAGTTCTTTGTTCGACAGTTCCTTAAGCCAAGATTTGGTGTACTTAATGTAGTTATTTTTTCTCTCTTAATTTGTTTAATACTGTGTGGAGGCTATTTACATAGCTTTAGTGCTAAAAATTCAGAGCCTCTTTGTCCAAAGGTAGAATTACACATATGTATATTTAGTATGCATGTTTGTTTGGCTCTCGTTTTGTAATTGTGGGAGGTGTTAGCCTTTTTGTTTTTTTTCTGTAATGGACCAGATTGTTTTTGGTATAGATTTTTTGTACACTTGAACATTAAACATTTCTGTTGTTTGTGTATTAACATATCTTTTGTATTTTGTTATTAATTGTATAGGACTTGTTAATATGGCTTGAAAGCATTTGGTATCCTGTAAAAAACTTCAGCTCTCTACACGGAGAAAAATGTTATTCTAAAAGACGATAATTTTATTCTTAAAAACGGGACTGAAGTTCTTACGCACAAATTAACAGTGTTTCAATGTTTATTGGCGGGAAACTGTAAGAATAATTTGTTGGTATACGTACGAAATTACGTATACCAACTAATTATTCTTACATGTTCCAGCCAATAAACATTGAAACCCTGTTAATTTGTTCGCAAGAACTTCAGTCCCGTTTTTACGAATAAAATGATTGTATTTAAGAATAACATTTTTCTCCGTGTATCTTTAGATAACGTGAATTAAACAAAAAATATATATGAATTAAACACAAAACATTATAAAGGTATTTTAATACAAGCACATTCAGCGACCGATACTATCTTCAATCGTTATTCGAACATAGGTATTCATGGACATTCGTCATGATAGAGTTGACATAGTAGATCATTACGCAAATCATTGCATATATCGGGCTAAATGACAGGTATTGACTACGCGTGCGTCCGTACACGTGCCGATGTGTCGTTCATAATTAACTACCGAGAAATACAGACAAGTGTTATTATATCAAACGCTCCTTGATTGCAATGTAATTGCTTCAACAGCAAGTTGATTGCTGTAAACGCAAATAGAATTCAATTAGCCCTTTAAGATTTGGGCGCCTCTAGATGTAGACCCTCTAATTCAAAGGAAAGTGAACATGAAGGTAAATCAACTTCTGAGAAAGATTTTTTACAAGATGATTTGTATCTACGTATATTTCATTTTTTTGTAGATAAACGAGTCTATCTTCAAAGATATTTCAACAAATATCCGAATTTATCTTCTTTTCAGAATAACTTCCAAAAAATGAATATAATAATTATTTTGATCTTTCGTTACAAGCTGAGAGATTCTTTTAAAACAAACTCATTTTATATCTACCTACAAACTAGGAATATGATTACCTATGCTTACACTGTTGTATTAAACCCTTCTCCCACAGAGATAAGCGACAAGGGCCCGGGCGAAATTGTTGAGACTAAACATTGCGTCACTGGTTTCAAACATTTTGTAACAATGCTAATAACTATAGCGACCTACCTAGTACCTTTGCACTGCGCGGTCGTCATGTACCTTGTTACCGCTGCACCTACCTACCTTGCTACGCCGAATTATTATTTTGACAACCTTCTCGAAAGGACTGGAAACTGCTACACACAATACATAGCGCTGCGCTGACATATCGAGAAGTTTCCAGCGAGGGTACGTTTTAGCCTACCGTTCAAGTACCTGCCAGGTCGGGCCATATAAAGGGTTCCAGCAAGCCGAGTCTTTCAGTCGGTCTTACAGTCGCGAGTAGCACTCGTTTGGCAACGGACACCGGCCGCGTAACAGACCATGCTTTTATCTGTAGTTATTGAAATAATCCTACTGCGTTTGTATACTTCACATCTGTAAATAGTGCATCATGTAAATTAAAAAAAGATACTAGGTAGGTCGCTATAAAACCAAACAGTCAAAAAAGAATGATAGGAAATAAAAAATATTCAGAACCCCCGCAGTTACCGTTAAATTAATTGCTCACACATATTTAATGTGTCTACCGATTACAAAAAAGCATTTTTATAGTATATTTCAGCACTTGGCTCAAAAACCTAATAAGTAAGTTTTTCCAAAATAAATTATACCAATTCAGGATGCTGAAGGTACTACCGATCAACGAATAATATTATACATTTTGCTCAACCTCACTTGATGCAGCAAAGAGAGATGACACCCGTATAATCTACGTCAATTATGGCGATGACTCAAAGTCTAGAATATATATGGAGTCGGCAGCTAGTAGCAAATCAACATAAAATCAAATAGAACTATAATTACATTTTCTTCAACTTTCTAACGGCAGTTACATTTTTGTGTTGAGCAAAATTTCAAAAGACACAATCACAGAAGAGATTTTTATGTTTCAAGATCTGTTCTCTAACTGAAGCAATGTTAATTTTTTTCTTATTTACATATATTTTAGCATGCACTTTAGTATATATATTTATGGGTGAACGGACAACTTAACAATGTGCAACTTCATCACTAATTTAAAAACCATTAAGTGATAAAAATAACTTAGTTTAATAGGTTAAGTTAGGCTAGATTATAGGATGTTAAAAAAATATAACTTTTAATAACTTTTCAAAAGGATGTTGAAATGCCACTTTGTTGAGTTGCCATGGAACCTCATTTAAGAAAGTTTAATTCCTAGTAGCATTTATATCCAAACTAATTAGATTTAACTGGGAATAAAAGTTTAAATCTTTTTATCCACGATGTAAATGATTTCGTCGGATTAGAGTTAAAATATTGTTAAAATATCTCCAATTTCGGTCAATGATGAATTAAGTAGGTACTGAAATTAACCAAACCTATATTTTTTGAGTTTAAATAATATGTCAGAAACCTACCACGCTATTGCCTTGTAGAAGATAAATAATGTATTTCAGAAACTTACCACGCTTTGCCTCGCTATACAGGGTGTTAAGGTACGTACTTGAGTTACTTTAACCAATGATTCCTGACATTATTTGGAGTAAAAAATGTAAATGAAATTTTTGTCTCCGGTGACTTTTTTTAAGTCAAAATTTTTTTTTTCAAAATATTTTTTCTTCAAAATCAAACAAAAAAAAAATTCTTTCACATGACCTTATTGGTCACTCAGCCGAGTTACCGCCCCACCACTTACTCCGCCCCCAACTAACCAACACCTACTATTATTTATGTTTTTGTAGAAAAAAAAAAAAAAAAAAACATCAAAAATGTCACCGGAGACCAAAATTTCATTTACATTTTTTACTTCAAATAATGTCAGGAATCACTGGTTAAAGTAACTCAAGTACGTACCTTAACACCCTGTATACTGTAACGCCGTTCTTCCACGGAGCTACGTTCAAGCGACGCGATCGCCGCTCGTCTGTGTTTTCCATACTATTATTAGTGTTTGAAAACGCCGCTAGGTTCTACACTAGCAAAATAGTGTGACAGGTAGCGGTAGCGTCGCTTGTGATTAGCTACGTGGAAGAACGGCGTAAGTCCTCTAGGCAATATTTATATGCCAAAACATATTGTATTTACATCTGGGACATCGTTTTTGACCATAAATGTTTTTACGCGCTGATAACACTGCATATACGAGTACAATGGCGTCAGTTACTATCTTGGATTGAAAGCTTGTTTGACATTTAGTCTGCAGTGACTTAATATTTTATATCACGATTGAAATATTATTTCAAATTGCCATATTAATCATTTTCGAGGTACAATTATTATACTCGCCCTATATTTATATTATATATTTTATTATTAAATCAATTTATTTGTGTAAAACTTGAAATTGTTTTTGACAGTTTTGCGAATTAGCGTGTCGTTTTTGACAATGGAATTATTGAAATACACGACACGTTATATTCGTACTGATCGAACAACGAGGAGAAGAAGAATACGAACTTCATAAAAATAGCCAATGCAAAGCATTGGAAATTAAATGAGAATTCAAAAACAGACTCTTACTATAATATTATATACGTGAAAGTTTGAATGGATGTATGTGTGCTTGTGACTTTTGCACGCAAATTTTACTGAATGGATTTTAATGAAACTTTAAAATAATATAGCTAATACATCAGAATAACATATAGGCTATAATTTATAAAGTTAGCTATTTATTTTCAATATATTGAAAATAATAATAATTGTTTACTAGAAAATGTCAAAATTTGAGAATGACATTTTACAAAACAATGATTGTTAAATCAAAATTCTATTTTAGAAAATATTTAAATTAGTGAATTTATTTGAAGTACTCGCCTAAAACTTTGAATCGAATCAAGAATTGTACATATTTTAAATAAATAGGTTAAGAATTTTGGTATAGACGTAGATGGGACCTAGGAAAAGAAAATAGATTATTCAATGTACTAATCCTACGCAGACGAAGTTGCGAGCAGAAGCAAGTTTAATATAAAGGAACAACATTCAGAGGGACACGCCGGCTGTACTTTCGGTACCTACTCTTCGCTAGTGATTGTAAAATTTACTAAAGGAAAACATTTATTATCAGTGTATAATTTTAGAATCGTTTTTATATAAAATTTTTAAAATATATTTCAATGTGTGTTTATTTTAAATCATAAAATTGCATCTGCCATTATAACTCCATGTCCAATTTTTGTGCATTTATTTATGTGTGGGATTGTAAAAAAATATTAAATACGAAATTAAAATAAATAAACCATAAGTAAGGCACTAAAAACTTATTTATATGTCGCAAAATCTAATTTTCAAAGGTTTGCAAACTTTCAATTCCAGTTTTGTCAATATCGTGATTTATGGAGACACAGTATTTTAACTCTAAACCAGCGATTTATAAAAAAAGAATTCCTACTAGTACTTGTAGTAGCTACCATGACATTACGCGTTATTTCACTGCACTACTTCAAATTCCAACTATATCGTGCACTCTAGGGCTGCGTATACACTTGACAAAAAAGTGCGAGCCGAACCACAAATTACAGGAAAGTAACGAAGCAAACCGGCAGTAAATAAGCAGTTACTATTAGAAATAAGTGACAGATTAAGTCGATGATTTAATATTTTATGATGAATTAATTGGAGAAAGGTCAAACAATGAAAGAAATTAAGATGGAATAGAGCGGAGAAGTAATAAATTATTGCTTTTAATTTTTTATTCTTTAAATATGTAATGCTTATTTATGGTAAACTCATTTAAAGGTGATGGGCAAACAAGTCTTACAAAACAAATTTGATATATCTTAAGTTGTCTGATATTTATTTATAACTTTATTTTACGATTAATTCATCGCAGGTCATAAAATGGAATAGGCGTCCAAAGTCCTCACAGTTTCCTTATAAATAACACGACGCCGTTAACTAGAACATAAACCATCTCTCATTATATACTCGTATATACGAATCCATTAAATATTAAATCTTCCGAACTTTCCACGGAATTTTATAGGCATTCAAAGTTCTACTCAGTCCGTAGTCATTTTCATAACCGGTGGCAACATTTAATTGGGGCTTTCGAAATACTCGCCTTTATGGAACAAACCATCATAAAATGGGAATACGGAAAATAGTGCCAAGGTGGGGGTCAAATATTTAATTATACGGAATTACGTGTGACAAAAAATATGATAGTCTAAGCATGGAAAAAAATCAAAATAATCACCCTAATATAGCCTTTTTTGTTTTAGGAATTGCGCACTTTTAAATTTAAATTTCAATCTATGTTGTTTCGTAGTTTGTACTCCCCGGAGAGCATTGGACTGCAATTATTGTAGAGAAGGTGTAATGGACAATAAGAAACTTCTTTTACTTCATGTTCATTGCGGGTACTTGGCATTATCGCAAACTTTGTTAGAATTCATGCCGTGATAACGGTATCCAGTCGTGCGATGAAGCATGCTTGTCCTGATGTTTATCTTGATTGGTGGATAAAAAGACATATTCTAACAATACCAACAGGTGGATCTACTGCATGAAGTGGTTTGGAGGAGGGCTGGACGCAAATGGTGAGGAACCACAGCCAGTTGATAACATTTGTAGAATAGGCAAATTCTCACCCTGGGATCTGACATCGTGATGGTGATGACCAAGAATCTAAGTATCTTACCTTCTAAGGTTGGGAAGGATCAGCGAGCTGGTGTGCGTGCAGGACTCCACGCAGGACCGCCGCAGCTTCCTGATTCTCTCCCGCAGTTCGGGCGAGTCCCTGGCCTGCCCGATGTGGATGAGCAGATCCCGGAACAGAGCCACCTGCCCGTTCACCTCCATTATCAACTGGAACATAATAACAAATATTTTATATTACTGATTTATCCGAAATAAAGGGCTACTTTATTTGGTGTTTTCTTTGAGCCGAGGGAAGTGATCATCCATCGGAAACTACTGTATTCACCTCTTCTTAGTATATTCACAAAACCTAAACAATATTCAATGCAGTAATTAAACAATTAAGAACACATTTACAAATTTCAAAATACCCCTGGGGAGAATCTATTTTTCCCAAGAAATCGGTTTAACCGATAATAAATAAATTCAAAATTGATATTTTCGTATCGTATAAATATCGTCGTCTAATTGTGGAACACCACAGTTTGAAAATGGCCTTGTAAGCCGAAACAGCTGTCACAATAATAAAAACTAAAACGCTTGCAGAACTTAATAACAAACATTAATTAATTTAATTTAAATTAAATTTTTAAAAATAAATGGAGTTCTACGAATTAAACACACAAAAAAAACAAAGGAAACTACTGTCTTTGGCGTTACGAAAAATATTAAGCGGAAAATCTTAGATGGTTTTCACACGAAGAGTGGGTGGATGGAAACAAGGGTGCCAAGAGATTAAATGACGGATGAATGGAAGAAGTCAGCAACGCTTCAGGAATGGCACTTTCAAGTGAATTGAGTACTGTAATATGTATGGAAGATAGATGGATACAAGCGAAATAGAGTGCTAGTTGCAATATACAGATATGTATTAAGACTATAGGTAGATTCTTCCTCTTTATTCTTCGATACTGTATTTTTAACAGTACACGGAGAAAAATGTTATTCTAAAATACGATCATTTTATTAACAAATTAACAGGGTTTCAATGTTTATTGGCGGGAACATGTAAGAATAATTTGTTGGTACACGTAATTTCGTACGTACACCAACAAATTATTCTTACATTTTTCCGCCAATAAACATTGAAACACTGTTAATTTGTTCGTAAGAACTTCAGTCCCGTTTTTAACCATTTTTACGAATAAAATGATCGTATTTTAGAATAACATTTTTCTCCGTGTAACATTGCATACATCACAAAAACTTGAGTTGGGTCATAGTCGGTATGTCTGAATATTATACAGGATACAGGATGTTAAAACACGTATTTGACTTACTAATCAGTGATTTCTGACATTTTTGGAGTAAAAAACGCAAATAAAATTTTGAGCTCCAGTGACTTTTTTTTTTTCCATATCAAAAAACTTTTAGCTAAGTAACTGCCAAACCCCCCACTATGATCCTAATAAGCCTATTGATTTTTAATGTTCTTTGTAAAAAAAAACACTAAAAAGTTATCAGAGACCAAAATTTCGTGGGCGTTTTTTACTCCAAATAACCTCAGAAATCACTGATTTTAAGTTAGGTACGTGTCTTAACACCATGCATAAGATAATTTGATTTATTATAATACTTTAGGGGCCCACTGACAGGCGAGCCTATCCGCAGCGAGCACGATCATTTTCGTATGGATGTCCGCCGGACAATTCAATCCACACGTGCGGACATGCTCGCGTGACGTCATGTTCGGACCGCTCGCTCCGAACATGCTCGCCCGCCAGCAATAAGCTTACATTTTTACTATTGTGCAATGTAGTATGATCTATTATCGCTGTTTTTAGTGTTAAAAAAATATAGTTCAGTAAAAAATGAAATACAGCTAAAATTCGGAATAAATGTGTTTTTTTTTAAAATTCACAAATTATTAATTCTTAAATTGTTAATGTTGTTTTACCTTTTACGAGGAGTTGGAATCATTTAACGTTTTAGTTTATTCCAAAAAATCCACGATGAAAATAATATCCACTTAGGAAAGAACACACTTAAAAAGTTTAAGTGGATGAAATGTTCAATTCACTTTTAGGCCCCATTTTTCTTTATGTTTTTTTTATGTACCGCCAAAATTAGTCTAGGTAAAATTAAAAAGTATTAAATTCCACCTTTTCACTTCCTACGAACTTTCTCCGTCTCGAATACATGAATAAGTAATCCCGGACGGGGGACGGTGAACGGATTTTTTTAAATGTTAATATTGAAAAGTGTTATTTACTGTATAATAATTCAATTTATAAGTTTCAAAAATCAAGCGCCCATTTAATCAAGCAATTTTACAATACAATGTTCAGAACTTTTAAATAGAACAATTTTGTGTTAAAGAAGCTGTTATGAGAAATGTTTTGTTTAAGGATAGGTTAAATTGTTACTATTGTAGATGTTGACAAAATTCATATAAATCCAAAAATATTCACCCCAATGTCTTGTCGCGTGCACACACTGCACACCACCATAACTCCGTGCAATCGCAATTAATTTTGAAAGAATTCCCAAATTGTCGCTGAGATAAAAATCGCTCATGTGCGCCTGGCCTTAGATCATGAAGAAATCATTGAAGTTTTATAATTTTCAAACATAATTTTACAAAACAGTCAATTCTGAGAAATTCAGTGTTTCATGTTAGTAATTGTTAACAAACATAATTTGACATTTGTTATCGAAATTTTCGAAAAATTTGGTAAAACGAATTTGACGGCAAAAAATCCCTCAAACTTAAAAAAAGTTTTAACTCAAGGAAGTCGTTACATGATGGAGAAAAGTATGTAATTAATTTATTTGCTGTCGAAACTGTGATGAACTTTTAAACACATTATTGACTTTTTCGTGTTTATTATTCCAAAGTTATTTCTAACGATTATTTGTATAAAACTTGAATAATCAATACTCTTCAATATTTTAGATTTTCCTGGATTGTGTGTAGTCAGATGAGAGCAATTTTACGAGTAAAATAAAATTTAATAATAACGGGCAATAGAATAAAATTTGTAAATGTTTTTGTACGTTTAAATAGGTATGTAATTTCAAAATTGTAAAACCTTAAAAATGGAAAATCTAATGAATTATGCATTTTATAAATTCGGTTTCCATTGTTACGTTATTTTGTATTCCAGGGTTTCAGAAAAGCTTCGGGATTCCTTTAAAATCAGACTCTTTTGTGTGGCCACTGCCAGGTATCGTGTTGTCCAAAGGGGTCATTTAAATATGCAGGTTCGAGTGAGATAAAGGGATTACAAAGGTCACGCCGGAGCTCGTCCCGTAATTTAGTATCTCAATTGGGTCAGAGACAGAATTCCTAAGTCCTTGCGTCCCATATGAGAATTCGGGTTCCCCTCGGATATTTAAATACCGTTGTATTGATGTGTACAATTTTATTTCTATTATCATTATTAGAATTGTTGTCAATTTCCCCGATCTTTGCAGATTTGACTGAAATCGCATTAACTGTTGTTTAACGAATAATTTCTTACGATGTCGATGTTGATCTTTTGAAAAAAAAACAGAGATATTTTTAAGCACCGAATCCTTTGAAAGACACAATAAACTCGCCAAAAAAATACATACCTAAGTAAGTATTCAGTTTTATTTTATTTTAAAATCAATTAACGATTAATTTCCATTTTTTATTTTTATTTTTAACTTCTTAACCTTATGAGTTAAACCTCAAATTATAATATTTTAATTAATGAAGATAATATTAGCGAAAGTTAATCGAAAATCTGAAACAAAAAATCAGAAAAAGATACGGATACATCTGGGACGTCACAGATGTATCCGTATCTTTTTTCTGATTTTTCTGTTTCGGATTTTCGATTGACTTTTTTCGTTGATTAATTTCCAGTTCGAACGAATATTTTCACATTCTTAAATTTGCATCGAATGACTTTCCATCATGTCTGACGAAAAACATTATCGCTTGACGACAAATACAATTATACTAGAAACACTCAATTCATTGTTTGGGATTCCATCTCTTTCGAATTCATCACAGATGTAGAAATACATCGGCAGAGCCTCCCGTATCCACTAAAGAGCGTTCACTTTTGCAAAGTCGAAAAAAAATTGTTCAGCCAAGCGATCAAAGGGAAGCGTGCCGTGAACACTACCTGTCGTTGACATTACATTTATATCCTTGACGTGCCCTATAAATCTTCCCCCAATATGTTATACTTTTGGAGTTATGATGGTGGAACAACATAAAACTGTTTTTTAATGTTATTTCGCAACTTTTTCCATTACACATCGCCATTTGATGCTCAGATTACCTACTTCTATGTTAACAGCGTTTAGGAGCATAAAATACTTCTTTCGGCGATAAGATATATGATCTATTCGAAAGAAGATATAAAGTTTATTACATCCTTATGTCTGTTGATTGAATGCGTACTGATAAGAACTGAGATTGGACTCCATTTAATTATTGATAATAAACGTTCTATTTAGCCCATTCAAAACCTTTCAAAAATACAAGGTTTTCAGAAAATTTTCATTCATACTGAATGACTTAAAAATATTTAAAATAATTAAAAGCGCTGAAGATTGTATCTGGCTACAAAATAACCTAAACAGATTAATTAATTGGTGTTCTCTTAACAAACTTTATCTGAACATAAATAAGTGTCATTCAATCAGATTTTACAGAATTAGTCAATCTATTATTCATCCATATGAACTTAACAACTCAACCCTTACCTCTGTCAAAGAAACTAATGATCTAGGCATAACATTCGACTCTAAATTAAACTTTATATCCCATATAAACACAATCAATAATAAAGGAATGAAAATACTTGGCTTCATTCTTCGAAATTCCAGAGGTTTCAGGAATATTTCAACATAAAATTTTATATTTACATACCTAATTCGTAGTCAAGTGGAATATAACTCCTCGATCTGGTCCCCCCATTATAAATTAAATTCAGATTCAATCGAAAAAATTCAACATAAATTCCCAAGACACATTAATTTTAAACTCGGTATTCCCATTGAAAACATTAACTATAATTATTGAATGAAAGAACTAAATTTATTAAATCTCTCAGATCGAAGAATTATATCCGACTTAATATTTATGTTCAAAATTGTAAATGGTAGTATGGACAGTCCCGATTTAACTAACCTCATTGAATATCACACACCCACGATAGCAACTCGTTCCAAAAACTGTTTAAATGCAACAACACCAGGACTGAGTATTTTAAAAACTCGCTTGTACCTAGGTTGCATGCAGTTAGTAATAGATATGCAGATGTGGCGGATATATTTAACTGCACGGAAAGTAGGTACGAGAGGGCTATATATTTTCAATCAATATTAATTTAATCTAAGTTTACCTTACTTGAGCTATAAAGTTTGTATGTACTTGTATATCTTGCTCATATCTCATATTATGTCATTTCACAATCAAATACCACAATCAATTGTTATTCTCCTTTTTTGTTTTTTAATTATTCCTAATATTTGCTTTTGGTTTTTAATGTGACATGTAAATATTGTTTATGGTATGTTTATACCGTTGAAATGAAATAAATACATAAATAAATACTGAATGTTTATTAAAAATTATCGATTTTCATTTTCCAAGTTCTGGAATAACTGACTTTGAACGCTATTTTTTATTGAATGTTTGCTACTCGTTCAGTCTGTGGACTATGTGCATATTTTGGAATGTGATTTTTAATATTTTTTTTCTGTATTTAAAAAAATATATAGACAATAATTTGGCGAGTTTGCTACTGAACTTATGTTATAATGCAAGTATGCTCTACACCGTATGCTTTTTTTATGCTTTAATTTAGATCAAAACTAAAAATTCATCTTTTCAGACAATCATTTCCATAAATTCGTCATTCTATTCAAACATCGCTATTTTTTTAACTGTTTATTTATACTAAAATTATTTTCATTCATTCATTTCATTCATTTAAGATATCTATACTTTCCTATAAATCCAGCTAATCCATTAAGATAATTTTTACAACCGTGTCTAAAGTTGTAATATTTTATTTAAGAACTTCCTTATTCTTCTGGCGCTTACAATATTAAAAAGATTATGTAATATATAAAATGTGTAGAATAATATGTATGTGTAAAATCCTCAAACTACTTCGTCTCGGAGAATTAAATTACATCTAAGTTTTTTTTTTTTGGCCGTGAAAATCTAAAAACGTATCTACTTCTATGTTACTTGTTTGTACCTATATTTACAGAGTTTTGTTTGTTGGTTTTTAATGTTAACCTTACAACTCTGGAAAAACCAAAACATGTATTTTTAAATGCAAGTAAATACCTTTGTTAGTTGTAAATCGCTAACTTTAATTCACAGTTGTAAATATAAATGTAAGTTACTAGTTTTAAGTTAGTACTTTCAAGGCTTAGTCTTAAGTCACTAGGTACAAATTTTAGATGTAAGTCACTAGTTATAATTATGAATTATAGTTTATTTTTACAGCGCCCTTGGGGTGATTTTTCATGAAAACGGCGCTATATAAATGAGCCAAATATTATTATGCTGTTAAATTTGTTTTTTGAAGATTAATGAATAATAAAAAAAAATGTATAGATACCATGCATGTACAATATGTCATTTTATGTAAAACGTAACCTCCGAGACCTAATGATCTTAAGAAAGTGGCAATTACTTCTAGTATTCAAAAAAACGATCACATCAAAATTTTTAAATAACGCTATCAATTTTTACCAAGCATCAATATGTTCTGCTAATTTCACTTTTGAAAGGGTTAAGAGGTGCTAGAAATTTCCGTTCGTTCTGACTAAGTGTACCTATATATATATATACATATATTCATAGTTTTTTCAAGTGAACAACTGCTGAAGGATTCGACGACTGTAAAAACGTGGACAAAGCCGAATACTACCTACTTAAATATAAAATAAACGTAATTATTCTCCTATGATACTACGTAAAATGTAGGTGAAGATGAATAGTGGATAGTCTTTATGACATCAATTAACGAGCATCCAGAGGTGATAAAAGTGCTGTTTGCATGATTAACAAGCATAATGTCCCAGCAAGAGATCGTACGTGGCCTCATCGGTTAAGTCATAAACCAATCTTCTATCTTTTTCGTTTTCAAACAAGACGCATGGGAAAGAAGAAGGACTATGTTATACCCTTTTCACTAAGATCTGTGGTAAATTTACTTTAAGTTCACCTCAGATTGTTGTTTTAATAGTATACCTAGTGTCCTAATTGCCTCCTGGTAGTTAGCTGCGTCGTTGCAAGGTGTTCCAAAACTTAACTAGAGCAAAGTGACTTTACACCGCATGGCCTTCATTTAGGAAAACTATTTTGATGAACAGTGTGCACCTGCCCTCAGTAACACTCTTCATATTGCTTCAGAATAACTATGAAAATCCGAAATTAAATGGAATAATGAAATCTTAAAACCAGTTTTGAATTTGTGATGAGTTTGTGGTAAGTATTTGTGAGTATGTATTTGTAGTATATTTGTGGTCAACGGCCGGCGTGGTAAACGTGGGAGGTCGCGGGTTCGAACCCGGCGTGCGCAAATAAATTTTATTTGATTAATGTATATAGGGTGTTAAGGTACGTACTTGACTTACTTTAACTCGTGTTTCCTGACATTATTTAGAATAAAAAATGTTAATAAAATTTTGGTCTCCGGTGACATTTTTGTTGTTTTTTTTTTTTACAAAACCATAAAAAAATAGTTGATGTTGGACAGTTGGCGGTGGGGTAAGTAGTGGGGCAGATACTCGACTGAGTGACCAGTGATGTCACATGGAAGATTTTTTTTGTTTTTTGATTTTTAAGAAAAAAAAATTTGAAAAAAAAAAATGTCATCAACACGATAAAGAAGAAGCTTTTAGGGGTGACTACATTGCGAGCTATTTAGTATCTTTCTTTTTATATATATAAATAAAGAAATTGTTCCCCCTCCGGGTCCTTCCCCCTCGTACCTGTTCCTCGTACCTTCTCCCACCCGCTTTCCCTCAAACCGCTTTCCTCCCCTTACCAAACACCCTACTCTTCTTCCAACTTCACAACCTTCACACCTCCGTCGTCCCCCGTCCCGCGAACCTTCTTCAAATCATCCTCGTTCCCTTCCCCCACTCCCGCCTTCATTCTCTGGCGCTAAACTAGATGAAATACACACATTTTTCAAACTACTCACACAAAATACTCAAATAATCGCAGAAATCCCAAAATAATTCATTATCCAAGACTGGCGTTATATTATTTTAATTTCTATTTTAAATACAAAATAGTCTTAGTTTTTCCACTATTTCATTAGGAAAGTAAATTTCTTAATTAAATAAGTTGGTTGACTTCGTGAAATAAAATCTACCCCAGGTAATATATTTTAATTGTTCGCTACGTTACTTATTCAATGGTTTCCAATTTCAACCCGGAATAATTATACACCCTAAGCTCGATTCGCGATCAATATACATATGTTTGACTTTGTCGTGTGAGCAGTGAGCACACGAATCTGTTTAGGTATGTATATGGACATATTTTAGGATGTGTTTAGACAGAGGAGGGTTTTTAAGAGAAATATTGGTTTTTGCCCATCTAAGTGTGCCAAATTAAATAGGTATTCTTCCGAAGTGTGTGTATATTTTAGAAACGTTTTTCTAGTCTATTCTCACCAACAATAGTGTTTCTCGATATTATTTGTGAAATGTCCCACAGTATCGCTTTAAAAAACCCTAACCCTCCCGAAGTGTAAAAATGATTTATGCAGTAACCGGAAAAGCACCAAAACTTTTCCTTGTTCGGAGTAAAAAAATATCTTGTAAGTTAGAGTTGCACACGGAAATTTTTTTTATTGTAAAATACGATCATTTTATTCGTAAAAACGGTTACGGGACTGAAGTTCTTACGAACAAATTAACAGTGTTTCAATATTTATTGGCGGGAAAATGTAAGAATAATTTGTTGGTATACGTACGAAATTACGTATACCAACAAATTATTCTTACATGTTCCCGCCAATAAACACTGAAACCCCATTAATTTGTTCGTAAGAACTTCAGTCCCGTTTTCCACCGTTTTTACGAATAAAATGATCGTATTTTAGAATAACATTTTTCTCCGTGCACGTTTGAAAGGGGAAGCTTACCATGCGTTTAATAATTACGAATATAGTTATAACAAAATAAGCCCAAAATACATGATTTGATTATAACCTCAATACCCGTCGTTTCTTGTGCACTAGGGTTGCTATTTTTTACTCAAAACGTCAAAATATCGACCATCGACTTGGCGGCATTCTACATTTGCCGTCCAAGTGCATGGCGGGCCGAATCTGGTCCGTCACTCCTGGCCCTCTAGCATACTCGATCGATAAGGATGATTGGATAATTTTCAGTAACTTCCCATCGTTCCCCAGCACGACTGCAGATCGCCAACGAATAAGCGACAGTTCAAAATGTCTAAGTGTCCTTAACCTTTTGAAAGCCAGCATAGGAAAAAAATATTTTTTCATTACGACGTAAGAAATTTGACATTTCATACAAATCCAATATTTATAACATTACTTTTGTGATATACTACAAAAATTACATGGAAATAATGTAGATAAAACAATCTTTCTGATAATACCTGAAATGTATTCTTTCCACAATGAAGTTATATTTAAAACAATGAAAGAATATAGAGTTTCTAAACCAACTCCGTCAATATTTTGACGCGGCGACCATTTTGTCGGTCATCTTTCTTGCCCGCCGCATCATCGACAATTTATAAAAATTATTCCGAGAAGCTAGACGCTATGCAGTATTTTGTTACGTCGAGAACGGGAATGGCTCAAGCGATTCTGACCTTGTTCTTGATACAATTTCTTTAGACATAAGGGACAAAATCGCTTCCGAAAACCGGTGATCTTAGGTGATCAATCGGCCAACTAGAGGTTAATATATTCGACATCAATTGTTGTTTGTACGTTAGCGATCTGCTATTGTCATTCCATCCTACCCCTCATTCCTTTTTCCTTCCCCGAAGTCCTCTTCTTAATTCCCTTAAAATACCGTCCACACAGCAACCCCAAAGTTAACACAGGTCCTGAGGGATATTGTTTTCTCAGAGCCTCCTAGTGGGTAGGTTATAAAGTATATACTGGTTCACAAATATCCAAACCGGTACTGTGCTTAGAGATGTGTGTTGTAGCTCACACAGAGTGGATAAAAAATGTGCCTACGCTAAGATAAATTCGCAAAATGGGACGAGTGGCCTTTGCAAAAGACAAGATACTCTACGTTAGGACCCAATTAATCTTCGTTGTAAACAAACATTGTTCTCGGTAAAGGGCATTTAGAAACTAAGAGAACTAAAATAACACATTGTGTACGACTATTTACGCTACTTTTATTTTGGTTTCAACAATGATGTCTTAACATATTTTTCCATGTTTCCTTAATTTAAACACAAGCGATATACATTTTCTATGGAAAGTGTTATTTTATTAATAAATAATGTGGAAACCTGTCTATTATTCTTCACCCCTTCTCGAGATTATATTAATTTCAATGAAAAAAAATAAATGTGGTCTAAACCATGAAAGCTGAAAACCCTGTCAACGTTTTATGGAAGATACAAAAATAGGTTGTATAATTATACATAATAAAATATGGATTTTCTTCATCATTATCATCATCATCACTCTTGGCACCACAACCCCTGGTGGGTCTTGGCCTCCTCAAGAGTCTTCCCCATTTTTCATTATTTTCTTCATATCGGCTAAATTAAATATCGTATTTTTCATCTTTTATATGTTGGTTAAAAAATCATATTTTTTTCATCATCATCATCATCACTCTTGGCTCTACAACCCCTGGTCGGTCTTGGCCTCCTAAAGAGTCTTCCTCACTCTTCATTATTTTCTTCATATCGGATAAATAAAATATCGTATTTTTAAACTTTTAAAAGTTGGTTAAAATATCATATTTTCTTCATCATCATCATCATCACTCTTGGCTCTACAACCCCTGGTGGGTCTTGGCCTTCTCAAGAGTCTTCCCCATTCTTCATTATTTTATTCATATCGGATAAATAAAATATCGTATTTTTAAACTTTTAAAAGTTGGTTAAAATATCATATTTTCTTCATCATCATCATCATCACTCTTGGCTCTACAACCCCTGGTGGATCTTGGCCTTCTCAAGAGTCTTCCCCATTCTTCATTATTTTATTCATATCGGATAAATTAAATATCGTATTTTTAAATTTCATAAGTTGGTTAAAACATCATATTTTCTTCATCATCATCATCACTCTTAGCTCTACAACCCCTGGGTGGTCTTGGCTTCCTCAAGAGTCTTCCTCACTCTTCATTATTTTCTTCATATCGGATAAATTAAATATCGTATTTTTAAACTTTTATAAGTAGGTTAAAACATCATATTTTCTTCATCATCACTCTTGGCTCTACAACCCCTGGTGGGTCTTGTCCTCTTCAAGAATCTTCCTCACTCTTCATTATTTTCTTCATATCGGATAAATTAAATATCGTATTTTTAAACTTTTACAAGTTGTTTAAAACATCATATTTTCTTCATCATCATCATCACTCTTGGCTCTAAAACCCCTGGTGGGTCTTGGCCTCCTCAAGAGTCTTCCTTACTCATCATTATTTTCTTCATATCGGATAAATTAAATATCATATTTTTAAACTTTTATAAGTTGGTTAAAACATCGTATTATCTTCACCATATTTTCTTCATCATATTTTCTTCATCATCATTATCATCACTCTTGGCCCTACAACCCCCCTGGTGGGTCTTGTCCTCCTCAAGAGTCTTCCTCATTCTTAATTATTTTCTTCATATCGGATAAATTAAATATCGGATTTTTAAACTTTAATAAGTTGGTTAAAACATATTACTCAGGAACCTACCGACTGTCGTTTGAAAGCTGTGAAAATAAATATGTGAACAAATACGTACTTAAGCCTAGTATTATTATCACTCAAACCCAATTCAATTAATAATCCAGGCCTGTATATCTTATATATCAGTCGGTTTCACGGAGATCATAATACAATGGAAGTTGGAAATAAGTATTGCCCTTTATTCAAGAATATTGGAATGTCAAAATTAAGAAATCCGTTTTCAAATTGTGTTTATGGTGTGTGTTTACGGCACGTTGGATAGGTAGCCAAATCGTAAGTAAATTAGGTATTTCTGGGTAATTTTTAAAATTTATATCTTGTAAGCCATATATGTTTATTTCATTTGAATTTCTTTTCCGCGCGGTAGGCAGTACGTTAAATGTTTTGTTAAATTAATTTTGTGGAAGGAAATGGCACGGATGGTATTGAAAAGTCCAGGAACTCCTCTGGTCAAAATAATGCTTTAAAATAAAGTTATACAAAATATTTTACTTGTAATATGGAAGAGGATAGAAACAAAAAATAAACACAGTTAACATAGAAAAATGTAGAGTACTGTGTTATTTTTCTGATGTTAATGTTATAGCCGCTTTCAAAATCATGGCTTTAAAATGAAATTGCTTTGAGGCAAGGTTAAACTAATTTAATAACAAATCATAAATTATCGCTTCCATCGTGACATTATACACAATCGACAAGCATTAAAATCATTTTTTGAAATCCGTCAATGAGCGCTATTATTTATGAAGAAAACTGCGTCCATTTATTCCCAGATCCGTTTAGTACCTTTACTCCAATTAGCAAGAAGCCCCTCGGCCTTTTCAAAAGGCTTTTATTGTGAATTGAATTAATGTTTAATGAATTCAAAACAAAAGACGGCATTTTATTTTGACACGTAATATTATAATTTCCTCGGAATTTTTGAAGACGAAGGATTAATTTTAATATTGTTCAAAGGTTTATGATTTCTACATACAACATATAAGTTTTTTTTTCATTTTGTCTTCGGATACGGTTAAAATATGTTTGTCTTTCCAATATAATTAATCACTGGTCTCGTATGTCATGGTTCACGATACAATGACGTTCACAATAAGAAAATCTTATGTACAGCTCCCAAGCCCACAGAAACATTAAGGGGCTCCAGAAAAACTGTTGCTTAAATTTGTATGTAGAAATGTGACCCAAGTTTTAAAACACCAGTACGTTTTGTTCGGGATGTACAAATTTTCTGTTATATCTGATTTAAACTGATGTGTTACTAAGGAAAGTAAAATGGTGTGTTTTTGGTTTGAAAATTAGATGGCCTAGAAATATTTTAGATGCTTTAATTAAATGCTGCGAGTAGAACACATATTTAATGGAGAATTTAAAGTTGAAAATCTCCTACTGACAAAAAAAAACTATCTTGGGATTGTTATTGTTAGCGCCCTGATCCCGAATTTTACACGACGTGCTGCATCTCCTTAAGACTAATACAGGTGATTATGTGTATATTAAAGGAATATGCAAATTAGTCAATAAATTAATTGATGAAGAGGTTAAATGACTGCAAATCCTATTTTGAATTTGTATCTGATGTGAAATGTGTTTTTCCATAAGGGGTACTTTTGATTAAAAACTCGATCCCCAAAAAAGCTTTCGTCGTTGTACATTAAAAACCATCCTCGTGACACAAAGCACTCACCGGACTAACTTTGACAAACAGGACTCTCCGAATTGGGTAAACACCCTTTTACGTTTTTCTTTTCAGTTCGTTATGCATTTTCCTGCCGCGGAAAAGTGGAAAATGATTTATGACGTTATTCACCACCGGACGGAAAATGACTTAATGTTTGTATTTACTACTATAGTCGTGACGGGCTTATCGCGATTGCCCAGGCACAAGTACATTTTATACCGAACTTGGAGTTATTCTGAAAAGTTTAGTAAAAGCGGTAGAGATGAACAAATAAATTACCAAAAAACTGGCAGTTTTCATGGAACTTTTAATGAATGACATTGCTCGCGATTATTATTGTTGTTGCATTGTTATGTGTTGTTAACTACCGATTGTGCCTTCTGTCTTTACATCAGTTAGTTGAGTTGAATTCACCGCAATAAGCACTTGCTCCACCGCTATCCGCATTAGTTGAGTTTTGAATTCGCTGCCGCAAGGAGCAATCCTTCTACCGCTATCCGAGTTGAGTTTTGAATTCGCTGCCGCAAGGAGCAATCTTTCTACCGCTATCCGAGTTGAGTTTAAAATACCGCACCGCAAAGAGTCCGTTACTGTGCGCAAACGAGTTAAATTACGCCGCGACTATCGCTAAATAATATAGAAAATCTTGCGCTAAACAATTAGCAATATACTTGCCATTTCAAACACAAAAATATCACCATTCCCTTTCCCTGACCTATATACAAATATTAACATAACCTTCCCGGTGTTAAGTCCAGTGAATGGTGGGTTCCTTGCAGCAGATATCGGTAAGTCAAATTATACATAATGGCGCAACATATTTACAGTCCGCTTAAAGCCGTTTGATCACTTATATACAAGTATAAGTTGAGCATTGGCCTATCGCCGCACCAGACAGCTTTATTTACATTGACTTCACACAGTAGGTCCCGAGGAAAACAATTTCTCCTATGTCATCTTTAAGAATGCTGTTTGGAGAGAATTTTTAGGAAAATGAAGGAGAAGAAGTTCGGATTTTCCATGAATCCATTCCTGCCACAGCGGTGCATCGATAGTCTGGCTGGATAGGTTAACCGAGCTCAACCAGTCTCTTCGAATTCGGCCCGCCACGCAGTAAGTTTATTTTATTTTATTTATTTTATTTATTTTATTTATTTTATTTATTTTATTTATTTTATTTATTTTATTTATTTTATTTATTTTATTTATTTTATTTATTTTATTTATTTTATTTATTTTATTTATTTTATTTATTTTATTTATTTTATTTATTTTATTTATTTTATTTATTTTATTTATTTTATTTATTTTATTTATTTTATTTATTTTATTTATTTTATTTATTTTATTTATTTTATTTATTTTATTTATTTTATTTATTTTATTTATTTTATTTATTTTATTTATTTTATTTATTTTATTTATTTTATTTATTTTATTTATTTTATTTATTTTATTTATTTTATTTATTTTATTTATTTTATTTATTTTATTTATTTTATTTATTTTATTTATTTTATTTATTTTATTTATTTTATTTATTTTATTTATTTTATTTATTTTATTTATTTTATTTATTTTATTTATTTTATTTATTTTATTTATTTTATTTATTTTATTTATTTTATTTATTTTATTTATTTTATTTATTTTATTTATTTTATTTATTTTATTTATTTTATTTATTTTATTTATTTTATTTATTTTATTTATTTTATTTATTTTATTTATTTTATTTATTTTATTTAGATACAAAATAAAGTACAAGTTACACATTAGGAAGCTTTGCCTGTCCAACTAGGAAAGTTTCCCGTTCCAGGACAGACAAATTGACAGGTTTAGTTCATATTATTCCTTAAGTACATAATTGCAAACAAAAATAAAAACAAAGATAAAAACAAGAAAATTATTTTTTTTTGAAATTGAGTTGTGTTATGAAGAAATATATAAAAAACATACATACATTTTTTTTTGTGACTATGCAAAAAAGTAATCTAGCTAATAAAAAAGTAATAGCATATTAGCTATTCGGATTTACCGTGGGCAAACGTATCCCAGTCCCAGGTAAACCTTACCCCGTGGACCCGGGCACCCCATGCCAAGTCTCAAACGTAGCCAACCACTTGAGCCAGTGGTGTGGGCTATCCAAAATAATGGCTTCCGGAGCGGCGGTACCCGTACCCGCCTCAGTAATTGAAAAATCATTTATTTAATGTAATCAATAAACGTACAGCTATTTACCATTTTAAAAGTATGGTACCTTCTAATAATGTAGATTTTTTTGTGGGTTAAAAAATTCTGCTGTGTTAAATAATAAATATTTACATAATTTTTTGGGTGAATCAATTAATTGAAATGATATATTAAGCAAATACTTTGTTTCAACCTCAAAATTTGTTTATACTGTTGAATGATTTCAGAAGAACGATTCCGAGTATTTATTTAATACTAATTATTAATAAGTTTACAAATTAATTAAGAAAGTAGGTCTACCTCAAATATTAATGTTTTTAATTATTTGTGGCTGTATATCCTAATATTTAAAGAAAGATTATGTTTGCCAAACAATGTGAATGTTTATAAAACTATTAGCACATACGAAGGTGTGAGCTAACTTAATATTGATAAATAAATTACATAGTATAAATCTGAGATTTACAATAAATTACCACCCTATTGACTTAAAACAAACTGTTATATTTCTTTTCATAAAATCTGTATACAATAATTAAGAAGTTTCATGGAGATTTTTTTGAGGCATTATGCCGTGTTGCATTACCTCCTTCTTTAGCCAAAGTTTTGGACAGCGGTCCGTTATCACGGCAGACGGTACACATAAATCACGATAATACTTTTCGTCGTGAAAATCTCGAAGCGAATGTAGCCATACCTTGTATTGGCTACATTCGCTTCAGATTGGTTTTTTTTCTATTTCTAGAATTCGCCACAAGATGACACTACTTTCGTTTGGAAATTTCGTTACATTTCTCCGTGGACGGGCCCCAGACTAACGTAAATACTGCGCTTTCACCAAATTTCCCTTTCAAAGTAGTTCACTTTCTTCTGAAATAAAGCTAACGGCACGGTATCGCTTCCAACTAAATAAGCACACACTTAACACTACAAATTCACATCGACGGATCTGCCCTGATGATGGACATTGCAACGCTGTCCGAAACGTCGGCTAAAGAAGGAGGTAGCACAACACGGCATAACACCCCAAAAACAAACAACGAAAAAGTCCATTTTTTGTTCTTAATCAGACTTATTTAACACCTAGTTCAACTTGTATTTCGCTCATATTTGTATTAGAATAATAATTTGCTTCTTCATTCTTTGATAATCATAATATTCGATACTAAATATCTAAATCGAAAAAAATTCACATGTCATGTGGCCAACGGAAAACCCTGTCACATTTCTGTGAAGTTTTTTTCAGTATTTGAATTATTTATATACCTAATATTTTTTGAAATGTGTCACATAATATTAGGGAAATTGATCCAAACACGAAAGTTGTGAAATATACTTCAGTTTGTCGGGAAATATATGAATTGTAAGCTTGTCAAGTATTTTGCTGGCAAGGTAACAATTCGTAATCGAACAGGCAATAGGTTTCACTTTTACGTCAAAACGGTTCGTGACTCCGCTGTTTGCCAAAAAAAAACCAAGTTTATTACGAGTATTCCACGGCATGGATAACAGATCCGGAACAAGAATGGGTTAAATGGGGCATTTGCCTTTAGGCGCGATTTCGAGAGGAGTAAATTATCGTTACATTGAAATTATTATTGGAATAATGTTGGAATAAAATCAAAAAACATGTATTTCAAGAAATAATTTTAAATCTCTTAGACATAAATAAAACATTTTCGTCACAACCAAGCCTGCATGGTTGTATGGCAATATTTATAACTATTTTTATACGAATAAAATATGATTACAGCGGGTTCATCGGAAGTAAGAGCAATCGTTCTGGTGGAGTTGGGTCAGTCTTATCGGTATCGATAATCGTGTGCAAAACCTGTACCCTAGATATGTCTTAGGTTCCAAGCGTGCACTGATCATGCGTCACGAATATTTTTATTATAATGTATTTAAAAAAAACTTTCACAAGCATCAATCATTTTGCGGTTATGGTAATCATAATTTGACCCGACGGTAATCTCCTTTGTTTTTGATTCAGATGCCGCGGGTTCGTAACCCATCGTGAACAAATTAAACGTTTTTATCCATACATTTGTGGGTTTGGAAGATACTATAAGAACCCATAGCACCAGTTTCAGGCAACTGGAAATTCTATATGGTATCACATACAATTAACCAGTTGTTTTATATATTAAAGTCATCAGCACAGTTGTAGTTTGTGCTCCAAAGAGTAATTCAGAAAATAATTAAATATCTCATTAACATAATACTGTGCTCCGGCTCTGCGCAGCAAAACAGTGGCAAGCAACCATAAAGCATTTATCACGTGGTCCGGCAGGCTTTACCGCCTTACAAATAGCGGCAATAAAGGAGCTAATTAAGGTAGCAATAATTTCACCTGGTAACGGGTTAATACAGGCAGACGAGATGTATACTTTGCCACGGACTTATGGAGTAAACGGATGCACGTGAATGCGGCACGTAACTCTGGCAGAGACCGCTACCGAGAGCTGTTCTTTAGTGATACCGTGGCGACCCTGTAACGGGGCGGAACCTGTGACCTCTCCTGGCAGGGAGGAGCAAACTTTTAACAGATTAAAACATGTTAATTATCAAATCTGAATAGTTAGGTACTTTCCAACTTCCTCTTGCTTCTTCTCCCCCCACTTCTATCAGCCTTAAGACATTGGAAGTGCCAAGTTCCCACTGAGAGTTGGGTCTGTTATGCAGTAGGTAATACCACTAAAAAAATAAACGTTTGAAAGGTTATCGCAAACATACTAATAAATGTTGGTGCATATTACTGCTTTCTTCAATAGATAGTCAAATTAATGATGGAGTACAATGTTATGGAGTTTAATGGTAAGCGTGTGAAAGCGTTAATGCTATTATAAAATCACGAAAGTGTATTTTCCGAAACGCATAACTAGAGAACATTTGAAAACTCCATAGCTGATCAAGGAAATTATGTTTCTTGTGAACACTAGTGTTGACATAGAAATTTCATAAACAAAAGGCAGCCCCTTGTGTACACGGCCGGACAACTCAGAAACATGCAACTTCAACACTACCTTTGAACTTTGGAACACCATGTAAAAAAATATAAATTTGTTAAGTAGGTTAAGTTATGTGAGGTATTTTAGGGGTATTTTTCATTTTTTTTCATAAATTTTAATGACTTTTCAAAGGGTTGTTGAAAATCACTTTGTTGAGTTGTCGTGGAATCGTAGATTTCATACCACCTGAGCTCACCACCAACACCATTCGAGAGTTTTGATTGCTTCAGAAATATTTTTTATTTTTATTTTTATTGGTTACAAAAATATACATGAATTACAAATATTTTTTTACAGTAATTAATTACATAATATATGTATTAAACAAGCAGGGCTAGTGTGTATGGGGGGTGTTATTACATTGGTTTTATTTGACATGATTCAGTTCAAGTTTTCAGTATAATTTTTAGGTGAGTTTTAAATTATTATTCATCTTTCAAATTTTTTCTGGTAATAAATTAAAAAAATTCTAAAATATATTTTCTATTTTAAAATACATTTTCAGTCTTAATCTACTTCGAGAAATCTCCGTTTTCGTCGAGTATACCTGTATGTATACCTAACTTTTTTGGCAGTAACTTTATAATATTCACATTTTAAGCGAGCGCTGTGCAACAAAACTTGTCGTGATCAATTTATTTCCGTGTAACTCCGGCAGTTTATTCCACTAGCCGAATTTTCACACACGAATTGCTCCCACAACTCACCGCCGTCTGTCCACAGTTCCACAGTTAGGGTAGGCACTCGTATTCTCCACCGGGTAGTTGGGCCTTCGTAAGGAGTCTAGTCACGCCCGCCCAGGCGCAAGGGATGATATTCCTCAAACGTACTGCGGCACAAATGGAGGCCACAGAAGGGGTGAAATTCTCAAAGAGTTGAGGGAATTCACTCGATACAAATAACGCACGCCTATTCTTTGTTGTATGTCTTCATTTATTACCGGAATAAAGTAGCACGGAATGGACATGGGGATTACAACACATCCCCTTTGCGATACCTTACTTTAATTTTAAATAAGGGAAGCAAATCATATATTTTAGGACAGCCAAAACCAAATCCAGTAAGTGGCAAAGTTTGATTGCTTCGTAAACCCCTCCAGCAATAAAAAAATATCTTTGCCTAAGATATAATACGACAAATAAGGTAGATTTGGGAAGCAATTTATGATTGCCTTCATAACATGTCAGTAATGTTGTCGTCGTTTAAAGATTGCGATGAAAATCACTTTGATGTTTTTTTAAATATTGAAATGTTTTTAACGTTCAAATCATATTTTGGAAAAATACAATGTTTAAAGAAATGAAGCGTGGTCTGGAAACAAAATTTAATAATAAACGTAAATTTGTAATTTTCGGAAATAATGATCATGGTGAATACAATTATTTCTTATTTTTAAGGTCTCTTTTCATAAAGTAGGGGTAAATAATCACGATTAATTAATAATTATATGGCCAGAGTACGCAAGTGTCATTTTGAAATAAACTGTCACATTTTGTCTGTGTTATTTCGATCAAGGTTTATAAATATTTTATCAACTTATATTCACTTACTATGTTCCGTTATACGCCGGTAATAATATATTACATTATATAGACACCTAATTATCACAAAATATTTTGATAGCATTATGATATTTGGTTTTTTGACCACTTGCAATTCAATTTCATTTAATTTAAATGAAACAAATTAGTTTGTGTAAACCACTATAATCACATGTTAAAATAATTAATAATATTATTCATGTTATTATCCTGAAGACGAAACCTTCGGTTTTGAAACATGTAGATAACATAACATGTGATTATAGTGGTTTACACAAAGTAATTTGTTTCATTTAATTAAAATGACGCCACAAAGTAATTTTGCGAAGATTGAAGAAATAAATTTAATTTCTTTCCGATTTTCAGTTTAGGAGGCGGTCATGGGTACCACCGCCCCGGGAACCATTTATTGGATAGCCAACATCCCTGCCATAAGTCACCCCATGTGGTTCGCAACGTTTAGTGAATCAGAAGGGGTCCTCGGGTTCATGAGGTGAGCTTTGTCTAAGTCTTCGGGACGAATTCATTTGCATAACCACTGCGTGGCGGGCTGGATTGGGAGAGACTGGTTGACAGAGACCTAACCTAGACCTCTCCAGCCGGACTCGCTTGCACCGCTGTGGGAGGGATGGATTCATATGTCCGTTACTCTTGGACACAATGACCCCCCCCGTATTCCTACCTACCCCTCATATCTTTTCCTTCCCAGAACTTCCTTTCAAAAAGAAAATATTTTTAAAAAATATCGTTAATTTGTCAATGGGTTATTAGGTTGTTTCACATCAATATTGACAAAAAGGTCACTGCTCAGCTATACAGTGCCTTTGTGTATATAATTAAATCTTATAAACAATTAAAATATTATCGATTTAACACATGGCATAGCTTATAAATAATTATAAAGTATTTTTAAGAGAAAAAAATGCTTTCCGTGTTCAGCAGTAATTTAAAAAGAACATTTCCTTGTGGTAAGCAGTATTTCTAAAATGGTGATGCTTTCCTTGGTCGTGATATGAATGCATTAAATTACCTTGCCTCGCCGCCACAATGACAAGATGATAAATTATTGTCGCATAGAGGAAAGGAAAATATGATAGCTTCTGGAAATAATGCAAGCAATGAAAATACTCAAGACTTTTTTTTATTTATTTCTATGCTATTGGCAGAAATAGATTTCTTCGGAACGATCAATTTTTTATTTATGGGTAGATTGAGGTATAGAATAACGCAAATTTCATACGAAACTGACTTTTAAAAACTAGTTAAACTCATTTATAAATATAATCTATGGTTGCATGAATACAAATATTATTCATTTCCATTTAAACTCTTATTTTATCAAAATCCGGAATTATATTTGAACTCTGGAAGAAAAGTTTATTAATTCAAATTATGATTATCTTTAGAATAACTTTAAATTTCCTTATTGATGAAAATAATTTTTTTACTTTCTTTAATCAGAAATACAATTAAAACGCTTGTTAATAGATACCACAAAAGAATTTTTAAATCAACTGAGTAGAGTGGTTTTTGTCCTTTTTGTACAATTGTAATAATTGTAAAAATAAAAAAAATTGGTATTATTTTATTTCTTCACTTAAAAGAATTTGGCATTCTCAGACTATAAAAATATTAACATTTGTTATTTCGGCTACTGGCATTATACACTAGAAAAATGTTATTCGAGAAAAATGTTATTCGAAAAACGATCATTTTTATAGTAAAAATGGTTAAAAACGGGACTGAAGTTCTTACGAACAAATTTACAGGGTTTCAATGTTTTTTGGCGGAAACATGTAAGAATAATTTGTTGATATACGTAATTTCGTACGTATACCAACAATTTATTCTTACATTTTCCCGCCAATCAACATTGAAACTCGTTCGTAAGTACTTCAGTCCGGTTTTCAATCGTTTTTACTATTAAAATTATCGTTTTTTCGAAATACATTTTTCTCCGCGTACCTAGCTCTCTCTAATATATTGTAATAATTATAATAATTTGCGTGGGAAATCATTTTATTTACAGTTTACAACATTAAAAGTGTCGACAATATCAGAAATGTGAAGATAATTAATAAGTAAAATTTAAGAGTTTTAAGAAAGACTGTATACAAGAAGCCCTGAGGAAAATAATTTCCCTTCGAGGATGCCGTATGGAGGGTATTTTAACGAAATAAAAGAGGAGAGGTTCTGGGAAGAAGACCCTCCACCCAGCATCCCCAAAGATGACACATGCCACGAGGGAAATTATTTTCATAAGGTCCTACTGTTTGGAGATAATATAAAAAAAAATGTTTCGTAGGTATTATAATATTTAGTCATTGGTCGGTACTACTTATATCTGAGTAGTAGTAATTTTATGTGTCCCTCAAAACCATATTTTCGGAGCTTTATTATGAATGACAAAATTATTCAATAGTTCCTGGTTGGTTGTTTTCTTAAGAAATTAAGTAAACTAATGGAGATTACTAATTATTGACATCACTCACTAAGTGTTTACTAGAGATGGGAAGGCTGATAGGGATATTGAAAGAAGGGTAAATGCAGGTAACTCCACACGGAGAAAAATGTTATTCGAAAAACGATCATTTTAATAGTAAAAACGGGACTGAAGTTCTTACGGACAAATTAACAGGGTTTCAATGTTTATTGGCAAATTTCGTACGTATACCAACAAAATATTCTTACATTTTCCCGCCAATGAACATTCATAATTGTTAATTTGTTCGTAAGAACTTCGGTCCTGTTTTTAACCGTTTTTACTATTAAAAGGATCGTTTTTTCGAAAACATTTTTCTCCGTGCATTAATGGTGAACTGAATGCAGTTGGCGCCAACAAAAAGTTGTCCAAAGAAGTGGAGCTAGCAGTCAACAATTGAGTGCTGGTACCTACCCTGATGTGTGGCAGTGAAGCATGGAACTGGCAGAGAAAGGATGAAAGTACACTGAATGCTGTAGAAATGGAATCCCTGAGGCGTATGTGTGGTAAAACCATGTATGATCGTGTGAGGAATGTGGAGATCCGAAAAGAATGCAAGGCTGATGTGAGCGTAATAAGTAAGATTAAGAAGGGGACGCTTAGATGGTTTGGACATGCAGAGCGAATGAATGAAGAAAGGAGTGTCACGAGAATATATGACGCAAATGTGAATGGTGGAAGAAGTCGAGGACGCCCGAGGAAGACATGGCACGATTAAGTGAATCAGATACTTGAGTCGGGCCATGAGGCGAGGAGTGTATGCCAAGACCGAGTTGTTTGGCGGTCCATCCTCTCTGCCCACTTGTGCGGGGAAATGACGTGATGGTTAATTAGTTACCCACTAAGATAACTACTATGATTTTTAATTGGTTTTTTTAATCTTACGAATAACTTTACAGGGAGAAAATTAAAATTGTATTAGTAATTTCAATGCTTGAAGCCAAATCATGATGAAAAACGTATTTTTACTAAGAAAAACGATCATATTAAAAAATATCAATTTTATTTGATAATCCACTGTTCTCCAGGAGTACTTAAATTAATTTATCATCTAAGAAGTAATTGTTAAAAGAACCCGTTGACAAACTGATATAAATCAGTTTAACGGGACTGAATGTTGAATTATGTAAAAAAAGAATGTTAAATAAAAATAAAAATAAATATGCGGCACGAACGAACTAGTTATTCTCCTTAAAAACGCATTATCGAGAATTCTTTACGTAGATGCGATGCCCGTTTCGTCGGAACATTTGTTCAAAAGGCTGTTCTCGGCGTCCAAGACAAATGATCCTAGCTGAAACATTGCGGAACACTGCTGGAACATTTGCGGGAACATTGGCGAAACAAGGCAGGGTACATAACATGTATCGCGCGTGCTGTAACAGGTGAAATACGAAAGATTTTTAAAGAGCAAATTCATCTTGTAAATGTTAACTGGATTTTTGTAACGTCGTAAATTTGCTAGTGCCTCTGACTCAGACAATTTATGAGTCGTTGCTGGAGAAGTTCAATTATTTACTGAAACAATTGTATTGTAGTTAAATTATTTAATGTGTAACCATTTCATGTGGCGGAATGACTGGGTGACAAAGCAAGGAAGCTTGATGTTTGGGAAGCCAAATATTAAAGTACAAAATTTCGTCTAATGCTTTCGAAATTATATTTTAATTGATTATAACATTGCCTTATTTTTTATACAGGTGATCTTTGATCTGTAGAATTTATTACAACAATCTTTTTAACAATGGTAAATGACAGTGAATTTTTCTGCATTTCTTAGGCATTAACTATGTAACAGTTTCTAGACATTTTGTTTTGAAGAGTTTTAATTTTCAATGTACTTTCATTACTTAAATTTTAATTTTTCTGCTACCGGTTTCGACACATCCGTGCCATTCACTAGCAAACTTAAAACTAAACTTAAAATTTAAATAAGTACAGAAATGAATTCGATGAGTTATTAGGTAGGGGTAGTGGGAGGGGTGATTTTGGGGGAGGGGGAGAACAGTGGGCGGGGTCATTATAATATGGGAACATAGTCAAAAGGGGAGATTTGCAGGGTGCTATTATTTTGTTAACTAAATTAATTTTTGACTTAATTTTTTTGTTTTTTTTCTAAAGTTTCTAAAGTGCACAAGTTAAAATATGAATTTATGTTTATATGTTTAAATTTGGTTTTTACCTTGTTAAAGCTATGGCCCGTCTCTATTAAATGATTGGCGAATTTAGAATAGTTATTATTTATTGATATAAATTAAAATTTAAGTAACGAAAGTACATTGAAAATTGAAACTCTTCAGAACAAAGTGAATTTTTCTGCCTAGTATTATTTTAAAAATCGAATCGCTCAAATTCTTATGCTTGTTAATTTTGTCTTCACATGTATAGGATTGATTTTTATTCATGATATAAATTCATACTAATTATAAAGGTTCCTCACACGATGAAAATATTGTAAAGTTGACGCGGGTGAACCATTGAACCCATTATTCTAAAGTAGCATATTTTTAAAAATAAGATTGTTTATTAAAACTTTTGAAAAAAAATAGTAAAATTAGTAATGTTTAAGAATGACGAATTAATTGGTCTGAAGAAAAATACGGATTTTTCAGTGGATGATGAATACAATTTGTTGTAATTCATAACTTAGAGGTTGGAGAAAATATCGTTGGACATGACGTGAGCAACAAGACGTATCCGTTACAGTACCAATATATTTATATTATGCTGTTTCGATATTATAGTCTCAAGAAATGTCCCATGCACGATATTAGGCCATGCAACAGAATTTGTAGAGAAACAAGCGGACTTATGTTTCTCTATTTATCAACCTTTCAGTGGAAGTGTCAGTCCTCTGAAATGGATTTATCACGTATCTTAGAGCAGAGCCACTAATACCTCATATGAAGTCAAGGTATCGTAGCTCAAGGCTTTCAACGTATTGGCCGATCTGGAGAGACTGGTAGAGTATGTGTGCAGAAAGCGTTAAGGTAGTCCTAAAGATAAATGGCATCGTCAAGAGGTTTAAACTTTATAGGAGCTGAGATCCCATCGGATGTAAGTACATTAATTTAATTACTCCTTGTCAAACTTGAGTTAATCCTATGTTTTCCCCGATGCATTAAAATAAATTAAAAGTGAGGCCCCACACGGCTGGTCGAAATGAATAAAATTTATAAAACACTTTTATAACGTAAGCAATCTACATCAAAGGTCCCTTTGCCACTGGCTTCTTAATTAAGTTTCTCGATCTAAATTTCCATCAGGCTTGCAATTTCCTCTAATTAAATGTAATTTCAACTACCATGGCTAGGTTAAAGGTTCATCATTTCCCACTACATAATTAAAATACACCGCCCTCTAAAGTTTCCCAACTTCACACACAGCGGAGCTTTATTTGGTAGAAGCTCTAAAAAAATACACTTAAAACTTGAAGAACTTTGACCGGTTCGGTGATTAGTTTAACACGAGTAAACTTGTTAAGTATTGAATTAGATTTAATTGGAACATACAAAACATACATAATTGGAACATACAGAGAAATGAACCTATAGTCATCGGAGAAAAAAAATTGGGGATGTTAGACCACATTATTTTAAGGAAATTGTAATTATTGGGTAATTTAGGCATTCGATTACATTTTGATTTTAACAACACAGGTAGCTATAACTCTCATACCTAATGCTGCACATGTGAAATCTAATTGTAATATGCTCGTATGCAATAAGAACATGTCGTTCTTGAGCGATTACTTTTATTAATTCTTTGTAAGAGATAAACTTCACTTAAAAGACTGTATTTATATTTAGTAAATTTTTCTTAAGTGTCAGATATTACGGTTTCCCCCCACCCCCCTCCGTTTATGTATATCTTCCAGTTACTCAAGGTAGATGATGTAAAACATAAATTTTTTTTAAAAAATATTTTTTATTCGGTCCTCAGCACCTTTATTAATTGTTGTGAAAAGTTTGTATAAAAAAGTATTAAAAATATAGGTAGTTTCCTTGTGCATTCGAATGGGGCATTTCAGAAATAGGAACTAACGTGAGTTTAAGAGCTCGTATATTTGTAAAAAAATACGGACATGTGTTAAAACATAATTCAAATTTCAAAAATAATTTCTCAAATTTAGAAAAGCAATAAAGTACTAACCTCTCGAACTACCTAAGTATTGTTACAAATACCTACTAATTTTGGTTGTCGGTGCATGAGTGCGTATGTTGAAATTGCATTCTTAAAATTATTCTGAAAAATAGTTCAAATTCAATGATTTTTTTAAATTTACAAAATTAGATCTTAAATCGGATAAAGTAGGAACCAAAATGATTTTATTAAATAACCTTATTTATTTGGAAGGGCAAAGGAACTTTTGTTAAAATGTTTGACTGTTGGAAAGATATCGTAATTTTTACTAACTTTGCAAAGGTAAATTTCTTCTTTTGAAAGGAAATGGTTCTGAGACAAATAATTTTATTTTTCAAGTTCGTAGAAATGATTCCGTAGAAACATAATTTCTTAGTTTTCATCTTGACAAGTCAAATGTCATCTGACGATTTTTCACAGTTTACATTGAATAGTATTTTTTAAATTCCCATGTAATTACCGTGTGCAGCTGATGGGTCGGCGAGTCGTGATCATGGTGGTGATGGTGGAGGTGAAAGTGTAGCGAGTGGCTCGTGGGCGGGTGGTGCGGGGGCTCCATGGCGGGGGCCTACGCCTGGGCCCTCGCCCCTGCCCCGGGGTCGCAAGGGCCCCTCAGTAACGGAGCGCCTCGGTAGATGGCCATCGCCTCCAACTGTTGGTCCCTTCTGCAGTTGGTTTGTTTGGTTCACATCTCATTCGAAGCACTGTTATTTTAAGGTCACAGATTTCTTTTTAAATTATTATAATTTTTTTTTATTAAAGACGTTTGAAAATATTTAAAAAATACGTTGTCATAGAACGTTTCCGTTTTCTATCACAATGTTTAGCCGTTTATTATAAGTAAAGGGTGACTTAAAGATAAATATATTCCAACCACATTAAAAATGGTTATCATGTTAAGATACCGAAAAAATCTTTTTAACTGATTTTCAAGCTAAGCAAACTTCTTGTGTTTTGCGGAAGCTGCTTAAAAATGCAAGCTCTTGAGGTATACATATATAATGATATTTTATGTCAATAGATTAAAGTGGTTATATATTTAAACATCATATATGGTTTCATAATATTTAAAATAATTATAAATATTGCTTATAAATAATAAATAAAATATTGCTCCGCTGTACATTCCGGATCAGAAAATTTTCAGCAGTGTCTCCTTTGCTATTTTGTCTTCTTTAATGTCACACTTGTAAAAAGCGACTAAAACTTCGGTTTTGATTTTTAATTGACAAATTATTATTTCTAACTTCAAATATATATTTGTAAACCATCTTTAAAATGTTATGAAATCTAATAAAATTTACCAACAATTTATCTCGATCAACGAGATCATGCTCAATTTGAACAAAACTAAGTCTACACATACTGATAGTGACCTAGGACCAGTTGTTTCGGATAATAATTTACGTTTGAATTTCCTTCAAATCGTCATTCACCGAAAAATTGGGTGGTTTCAACCTCCGTCAGAAGAAATTTCAACGAAAATTTCATAGAAACGTTTAAAAAAATGAAAAGATAATCTTTTTCATTTCAAATTTTACACGCAATCGTGTCGTCCTTCATTTCAAATGCGAAATGGGTTGTTTCAACTCCAAAATAACGTTCCACAAATTTTAAATTGCCGAATCACAATTTTGACGTCTGCGCATGCGCCTCCCATTGAACGCTAAACGTTCGAATTCGGATTATCACATTTAAAAAATTTCAAATCACATTTCTGTGGTATTTTCGGTGAAATTTCTTTTGAAGGAAGTTAAAACAATTCAATTTTTTTTTGAATAACGATTTGAAGGAAATTCGCACATGAAATTTTCCGAAACAACTGGTCCTATGATATTTTCTTTGAAATTTCTTCTGACGGAAGTTGAAACAACCCAATTTTTCGGTAAATGACGATTTGAAGGAAATTCACACTTGAAATTTTCCAAAACAACCTGCCCTTAGTATCAAAATATTTCTGGGAATTAATGCCTTTTTCTTAAAACTTCAACTGCTGAAATTGAAAACATACCGACCACTTTTGACCATTAAAAAACTCTTTATTTTTCCCAAATTGACCTTCATGACTCGTGATGAAACCCTCTCCGTTGTAATATAAATGGTAAAGATATCAAACCCGAGCCCTTTCATAACACTTTCATTATTAAAAAAATGCCTGAAATAGTTTACACAATATAAGTTTTTCGTCAAGATTTTCCGACAAGTCTAAAAGTAATTCTATTCGACTGTGTGGTTATTATTAAAATCAAATCTATTTAGTCACGCATGAGAATTTAGATTTCGCGCCTATGTTGGGAGTACAGAAAAAGTTTTGAATTCATTTTACTAACAATATTGAAATGTTTTTGTTGCCAAAACTCAAAATGTAAATCTTGAGTAAGTTTGTGATTTATGCAAACCGATAAAGTATCATGGTTGTTTTTATTACGCTAGTTTAGATTTGAATAAAAACTGCCATTTTTCGTGGCCAAATAAGCGTGTTTTTAAATCATTTTTCATCGTGGTTTCATACCATTATTTACCGCACTCGTGTTTGATTCCGATTAATGTATGTGTTTGTACAATGAAAATAATGTCATTTATGTTGCCTGAATTATTTTGAGGGTCGTTGTCGCTTTTGATTTATTTTCCGTTTGCCATTTTAGGTACAGGTTAAGCAGCCACTTAAGAGGATTGCGCGACCTTTTTCATACAAAAATTAATTTTTCATTTGAGGCAACACTTAGTCAAACTGAATATTTTTTGTTTAATCGTATTGCAAATATATAGTATCAAGGGTTTATGGCATTATAATTAATATTTGTTTTAAATTTTAAAATATAGGGAACTAAAGAAAACCATTTTAATGATTTTAGAGGCAATTTTGGTATTTTTTTTGTGTTAATTATAATTATTTAAAACAAATGATCTTACCCTACCCATTGAGATAATATGATGAAAATTTTATAATTAAACATAAAAAAGGCGTTTTTTTAGGTAGAAATTTTGGTATATATGCGAAAAATTTGTTTTTTCAGCGTCAATCGATCGTTTGTAATTTACATTTACGCCCATCAGAATATTTTTTTTTATATTTCATTACATTTCTATAGTAAATAAAGCAAAATAATCTTTTAAAATAATTATCATAAAATCAAAAATGACTTCCAAAGTTGCCTTTATAATCATAAAAAAACTGATTTCTTTAGTTACCGATATTGTACGAGACGTGCCTTTAATTTGCATATTATCCACTGTATCTATTTAAAATTCATGTTTTATATTTACATTAATAAACAATTTAAGCTCGACTACATCCGCGGAACCCTATTTTTACCCTATATGAAAGTGCAGCAGGCCCCAATAATCACACCTACCTACATGCAACCGTTCTTTTAAGAACGAGATTTCAAATATTTTGGCATACTGCGAGGCAAGCGTTGAAAACTAACCGCCCTTTTCTGGGCGACTCATTTCAATATTTGGCATAGGCAAGATCGTGTTTAAGGGGCCGCTCTGCCAATTTCTACCGATTTCTTACATGTTTTCCTTAAAGGTTTGAATATATAATTTCATAAAAAAATATATGTTATCCTTTAAGATGGTACATTCCTTACGACGAAACGGTAATTATTTGAAATTCCCTCGATAGACATAAATCGCAAAGTATGCTCCGAAAATTATTATTTACACGTTTGTTTCTCTTATTTTACAAGTTATATGTATGAAAAAATTCACAATGTTTCTTTAAATGCTATTTGACACAGCCCCCACGAGGTTTTTGCTCTTTTTCAAACGAGTCGTCTTTTATTAAAGATTTTTACAATTTTCGCATGAATTTTATGGTTTTTAATGTTACTGCGCTCGCTCCAACGTTCGTATTGTCGTATCTCTCCATCTTCTTCTTTTTGAGCGGGGTAGCGTGGCCTTAAACACTCCTGTTACAGTCTATGTGTACGTGACGACCATCCGGTGCAGATATTATAAATTTAAAAAAAATAAATACATAAAGTACCACACATCCGCACTAGATACTTGCTACACTTTTGTTAAAAATAATTATTCAGTTTGGTGAAGTATTTTGCTCTCAATTACAAAATTATGTTTGGTATGCCCAGCAGTTCCCCTTAATTCGTGAAGCGGAAAGTGAGTTATTTTATAAAACAAAATTCATTTTTACTGCTCAGATTGATGATTTTATGATAAAAAAATCTAGAATGGTACTATTTTTGCACAGCAGTACTATTTTCAATAGGTCAAAGCAGTGATTTAAAGTAATATTTCTTAACATTTCTGTATTTCCTTATTGGGGTGCGATAAGACCACAGTCACCTCTGACAATGAATCATCTTGTTTGGTAGGTATCTAATATAAAAAAATTGTCTTTCTAGAAATCTCTATATCCTAAAGCTGTTTATAAATATTTAGTAAATTAGTAACTTTGTGAAGAATTATTTTTAAATGGAACACCGTAAGTAATTGTATTTTATTATTTATACAAACATGATATTTGTTCCGAAAGTTATTGTGATATGTGATTTTATTAATTAATTTCCTATGTAAGGATGTAACGGTGAAAACATTTTTTTCAGAAAACAAGGTTTAAGTTTTCGGACGTCGACAAAAATCTTAAAACATCTTTATTTTCAAGTCGCCTATAATTTCAGCTTCAGGTTTCTGGAGACAAAATATTTGATTTAAAAAAATACAAAAACATAATAACAATTACAATTTTATAAATCCACGGTATTAAGGTAACATTGTTGTAAACAGAAAACTATTTCAGTTTTATTAAACATAAAAACGTATGTAATATTTATCGTTAGGTACTCGACTTTTTTTAAATTCAAAATAAACTTTTCATTACAATAGTTAATAAGGTAACTAGGGATAACGATATAAATTCTGTTTTTCTATTCTTTGCCAATTATAAAACTTTTCGACTTGGATTTGAACCGACAACTGATTCGGAACTCTCAATATGAAATTATTCTGTCGAAAATAACAGAGAAATTAAGTTTTATGGTTTCCCGACAACTTTCATGATGAATAATTTTATTAATTATGTATACTATGCGATGAAGATAATTTCAACATGCACGGATACGGTGCTGATGACAAAGTTCGACATAATGACAAAAACACCTTATATAATACCAAAGTAAATTTCGCTGTGAAATTGAGAAGTCTCTTGTCGTATACTGAAAATTACAAATTGTGAAATTTACAAATTCCTAGATCGTATAGTGAAAATAACAAATTCCTAGATTGGCCTGACTTGACTAAAAACTAAATAAAATGCAGAATTTAGAGTGTAGCTAGCGCCACTAATTTAAATTGATCGGTAAAAAAATCGTTTACTGGGAAAACTCTTGGAAAGGTTGGTATAACTTCAACCTGTAAAATTTATTATGATTGGTAGGATACAATAAGAACAATAGTTTAATATGAGGAATTGTAATGCTTTTATCATTTGCATTTTTTTTTGTTACATGGAGCAAATCGAAATTTGGAAAAAGCAACTCTTTGGTTTGGGTGCACCCTAAAAAGGCAAAATCATAACTTTCCTGTGTTAGTGGGACAAACTGCCCTCGATATCTGGCTTGTGTATAATCTATTTGTTTCAATCATGCTCTATGTAAATATTGTTTTTCTTTTCTTTATTATATTTTTTATTAATTTTAAAATTGGTATTCCTATTATTGAAATCAATTATGTCAATTTACGCAATAAACTTAACTTACCGAAATTATCTGAAAGGCGAATAATATTTGATTTCCTTCCATTATATAAAATTGATCATTCAAGGTTGGACTGCCCGGATGCTATAAATTTGCTATCTGTAGATATACCTCCAAAATATACCAGACGGAATATTTTATTCCACAACAATAACTTCGTTATGAATTCTGTGTTAGAAGGAATAAATAGGTTGGGCAATGAACTAACCGATGTCGCAGACATATTTAATTTAAACTTCGCCACATTTAAAGCCAAATTAGTCCACCATTCTTTAAATGTAAATAATGAATGAGAAATCATTTTATTTTATTTCGATTTTCTTTTGTTTCTATTGTTTCTTTTCTTATCTTTTTTTTGTTTGTTTTTATTCTAAAGTCATCCATGTGGATTTAGCTTTAGATATATTCTTATTAATTTATCATATTGTGTTTATGCTTTATTTATATACTTTGTAATCTTTTTTAAATATATGTTATACTATTGTTATAAATGAAATTTGTATTCGATATGTAAAAGCCCAATAGGGCGTCAATAAATAAATAAATTATTGCACATTAGATGCTAAACAACCAGGCGAATTGATTTAATTAATTTAAATTTGATGTGTCTCTATTTTGAGTGTCCTACTAATAATGTAAGAACGCATTTTTTAAACAATCCAGCACGCAGGGATACTGGGGGTCTAGAATCGTTTTAAAAATAAGTGTACCTTCCTTTGTGCAAAAAATTGGAATCCTGGCGTATGCGGCTAACGAGGTTAAACAATAAGTTTCCTTATAGAGCTATCGGGAAAATGGCAGGGTCCTCTCAAATGACAGTTTCTAAAGTTATAAAAAATCACAATTTATCCATTATCAAGAAAACAAAACTTTTATGTCACATTAATTCAGTATTTCAGTAATATTTATAACCACCTTAAAGCCTCGAGTATTTTATAATATTACATTCCATTTATTCTAAAGAATAAATTTAAATCTTAATGAATTGTTACAGGGGAAAAGACTTTTAAAATAATAACCATCCCTTTTTGTTTAGGGGTTAACCAAAGCTGAGTGCCTTAAATTTAAATCCCCTTTCAAGTTGTTAACCTAACAAAACAAAACTAATAACGAGAGTAGACGGTAATAATTTGTATTGTCCTACATTACGTTGCAAAGGATAAACCACTTTATGTAACCATTATCCCATGTACCACTTTTGTAATAGTACTGCAAAGTACAAAAACTTAAGAGAGAAATAGAGCCACAACGATTAATACCGATATTTTGTTGAACCTAATATTTTTTACCAATCGTCTTGTAATAGATTTTATCTTTTAATCTATTACAAGACGATTGAAAAATGCTACGAAGTTTAACAAAATATTGAATTATTGGTAAACTGGAATGAAATACAATGCCATCTACTGGTTGGTCATCTAACCTAGATAACCAAGTGTTGTGTCAATAAATTGACTCACACCGCCATCTGTCAGAAACTTATAGAACTTGGAAATAATTTCGAATCGTTGTCCCATAACAGACATTTAATGAACATTTAATTCGCAATAATAAATATTGAGGTCAATAATCGAGATAAAAACTATTTTTCCTTTTAATTTGGGCCAAATTACACACAATAAGCCAAATTTCATAAAAATCGGTTATGTAGTTTATCCTGGACGAACATCGTGATGCGAGATTTTTATATATAACGATTTACCGAGGGAAACATGATTGTTTGATCGTGTGACTAATAATAATAATCTTTATTCATTTATATTCGTACATGATCTAGCAGATCTGCCCTGATGATGGACACTGCAACGCTGTCCGAAATGTCGGCTAAAGAAGGAGGTAGCACAACACGGCATAACACCACAAAAACAAAAAACGAAAAAAAACTTTCAAAATCAATTTATTTTTATTTGTAAAAAAGAGTCAATACGTCTAGAATTTGATTTAAAAAGAACCAATTCCTGGTATTCTCTGGTAATACCTTCTTAAACCCGAAATACATATTATGCAAATAAATCGCTTTCAAATTTCGTTTCTTGGGACATAAACAATAAAATATTTCTCGCATTTAAAATTAAAGTGATGTCATTATTTGCACTAGAAACATAAATTAATTAGCACAATTCTTATTTTATTAGTGCGCAATTTAATGAAATATTCACTGAATAAAGCCACTCTACCTTTTTTCCAAGTGTCGTAATGTCGGTAATTAAACAAATATTTTATTGCTTTGTTTAAGTGGGTATCGTCGTGATCTAAATAAAATAAAGGAAATTACTCGTGAAAGCTTCCACTCCAAGCTTTATGTATATCTCATTTCAAAACGAATGTGAATTATATGTACAAAAAAACATGTACATCTCATTTCAATAAATTTTTCCGAAAACTAAATATTTACTTAAAATTCATTAAGATGATAATCTTCGCTTTTCGACCCGTACAAAAAGGACGCCCGGCAAAAAACACTTTTCTACTTCGAAAATTGCACGAAATGAATATTTTTTTTACATTGCCTTTCAGAATATGAAAGCTATGTCGGTATGTTTTTAAATTTTCGATGCGTTTCGTATTAACGTAAACATGTGCTGCTTACTCAATTCTCATAAAGAATTAAAAAAATATAAAAACATACCGACGTAGCTTCTTGTTACGAAAACATATTTTTGTTTTTAAAATACAATTTCGTGAAAGTTTGGGTGTAGAAAAAAATGTTTTCTCCCTAAACCCTTTTTCGAACGATTTCTGTAGGTAAATATGAGAGTTTACGGAAGTTGTCCCATTCGCACGTAAGTGTGTGTTATCTTATTTAGAGTGAAACAGAATGACAGACAATGAAATACGTAAACGTTCCGCGTGTGGTGCAAAGTCTAGCCTCTTAATGATTTATTTTTATTAAGTCGAGTAGTATTTTGTAAATAAAAACCAACAACAATACGCCATAACACTTTTCACCTGAATACATTTAAAAATAATATAGCCTACTTTAGCCCTCTGACCCAGATGTGTCGACTATATAACAAGATAGAGTGTGCCGAAGTAGATATTTTCGTCGATAATGTGTACGGATTCAGAAAAAAAGTTCTGGCGCTGTTAAAAAATTATGTTTAACTAATTATATTGTGTCAATTGTCTCTCTTTGCATGCCTCTCGTGATTCCAATGTCTCTTGTCTCTCATTGTAATATATGTTACTTGAGGAGCTTGTATAAAATTTTGTATTTCTTTTTATTTATTTTTATTATTATTTATTTTTTTATTTGTGACTTTTCTGTTTTTCTAATTGTATGTATCTGTATTTAATTGTATGTATCTGTATTTAATTGTATGTATCTGTATTTAATTGAATGTATCTGTATTTATTTGTATGTAATTGTAGATTGTTTGTAATTGTATGTCTCTATTTGTACAATAACTGAGTTTTTATAATTGGATGTTCTCACGTAAGTGCGAACATCTGTAAAAACCCAGTATAAATAAATAAATAAATAAACAACATTGAAAATTGTATTTGAAATAATGGACAGGCTTCTACAATATCAACTTTTTTTATTTTGGAATTATGATGGACAGTAACAAAACGCGCTCAAAACTCCTAAAACACTGATCTATACGTCTCAAATTGCAGTGCATCTGTAGGTATAGTCATGATTTCACTGCACTGCTATTGTAGTTGGTCATATCCTAGGGGCTAATACGTGTCCTATATAATAAAGAAGTGAATTTAGTTAATTGGAGACGTTAAAAAAATACTCATCAATTTACAGTTAATCTATTAATAAATTATTATTTGATTGATCACGTCTTTCTTTAATCAGAAAATTTTACATTTGTTTGGGTATTTTACGCCTAAGTGAATGAAGGGGATCCAAATAAAATTGTTTACTGCCGATATAACGTGAACAAAATATTCAAGCGGATTAACAATGAAAAAAATTCGAGAGTTTTGTTATTCAAGCATGTTCCCTAGTAGAAGATAATGCAATGGCTGCATTGTAGTAATGGAAAACTTATTTTTAGTTCAAAAATTTTATTCAAATACAATAGTGCTTTCGCTCACGCTCACGAAACTGAAAAAAGAACGAGTTTGCAGCTCAAGTAGCTATCCTGTGTATTTCAGTGTGATGGTTCGCATAGTACAAAACTCAAAAAACCCGTTGTCAACCTTCAACGCAACCAGTCACTCGCAACAACAAGAAACTTATCAGAGAAACGTATTTTTAATACAATACGGCGTGGCCCATATAAATATATTGTGATACCTGCATCGATCAAAGAAATTCTTCGTACTATTTCACACGGTTACTTGACATCAAACGAGCAGGTGTCAAAGTGGGTCCGGTCCGACACGTATTGAAAAATAATTACCACCAGGATTATATATTTAATAACACGTTTGATATTATAATTCAATTTCCATTGACAAATAATAATACATGAATATTTTTACCGTTCTGTTTTTTAGTTAAAATATTATTACGGTTAACGTTTATTTGTCATGTCTTTTACATTGGATTCTATTGCGCGGGCATTAATATTTATTCAAAATGATTATTTTTAATTTATCTTTAAAAAGGAAGCCACGAGGACAATAATTTCGCATGAGGCCTATGTCATCTCTGAAGATGCTGTGTGGAGGATCTTTTTGAGGAGAGGAAGGAGTGAACAAGGGTCTTGAAGATACCCTTGTTGTAGGAGGAAGGAAACATAGAGGCCGGCAGATCGTTCGCCAAATCTGCAGAAGCCACCCGTTCTCACGTGACAAATGTCAACGGTGCACATATGTTGGGCGCGCGTTTGGCTTTTTTTTTATATTAACTCCACACAGGATCCCCGGAGGAAAATAACTTCCCTCAGGGCCTATGTCATATTTGAAGAAGCTGGGTGGATTGTCTTTTTGAGGAGAGGAAGGAGTGAACATGGATCTTGAAGAGACCCATGTTGTAGGAAGGAGGAAACACAGAGGCCGGCAAATCGTTCCACACCCGAGTTGTTGAACTCATGAACGAGTCGTAGACTCGTAAGCCCTGTTACTGGTAGGTTCTTTCGCCAGAATAACCACATCTTTGTATCTGTTATTTATTTTGATTATAAACTTTAATTTGATGCTGTTAACGATCGTGAACGAATAAAATTCAATAAAAACGTAATTTAAGCATTTCAAACCAAAATATTAGATTATGTAAAACAGCTTGATTATGTGTAGTTTAATGAACATTGGATCGAACATTCAATAGAATATTTATTTTATCGTTTTGATCGTAAATTAAAATTAAATTTTATGCAAATGTGTGAAAATGCATTCACCAATACTATAATATTAGTGACTCTGTTACTGTCGTAGAAGTGACTCGTTCTTGTGACAAATGTCATCCGTGTGCATATGTTGGGCGCGCGTTTGGTGTGTTTCCCGTTTATGCACCGGTGCCGAGGGGATCAATGACGATAGTTCCTCGCAGAATCTTCCATTGAAATACCGGTAGAACATGGATAGCATTCCCACCCGAAGACGGGAGAATCTATCAAACGGACCGCCCGTTTTTGCAAAGAGTCGAGGGTGTTTTTCAAGTACTTTGGGGCTCTTGACCAGAGGTAGCTACCATATTCAGCTACCATTATTGCGGTACCTATATCCGCCTATCAAATTGTAAATAACCTAACCTTAGATATCCCTTAATTAATAATTTTATCTGGAGTGTGTCGAATAAAAAGCTTTAAAAGTAGTTTTTTTATAAAATTAAGGTACAAAATGTGATATTAGTACCTTTACAAAATTCTTCCTTTTGAAAGCCAGCATAGGAAAAATATATTTTTTCATTACGTCGCGACGTAAGAAATTTGACATTTCATACAAATCCAATATTTATAACATTTCTTTTATGATATATTACAAAAATTACATGAAAATAATGTAGATAAAACGATCATTCTGATAATACCTGAAATCTATTCTTTCCACAATGAAGATATATAAAAAAATGAAAGAATATAGAGTTTCTAAACCAACTCCGTCCATATTTTAACGCGGCGGCTTTTTTGTCGGCCATTTTTCTGGCCCGCCGCGTCATCGACAATTTATTAAAATCATTCCGAGAGGCTAGACGCTATGCAGTATTTCTTTACGTCGAGAACGAGAATGGCCCAAGCGATTTTGACCTTGTTCTTGATACAATTTATTTATACATAAGGGACAAAATCGCTTCCAAAAACCGGTGATCATACGGCCAATTAGAGGTTACGAGAAATAAAAATCGACTAAAGATCACATTAATTAATCTAATTGATTTTTCGAGAATATTTCGTGAATGAAAATCGAGAGTGTTTAATGTAATATTGTGTCCGAGTTTGACGGATGTACGCGTATTTGTGATTAGTCATCATCACAGCGCTGGAAGTACGCGGTGTAAAATTGATGTATTTGCCTAAACACATTGTGGGAAAGGGTTGTGGGGATGTCTACCACAAAACGATGGAATATCTCTAAAGGATGCTGTGTTTATTTGTTTCTCATTATTTGGATACACAACATGTTATAATTTTCATTAATATCTCAAGCGACAATCTCACTGAAATCGCGTTAAGGTTAAAAATTTATAAATGATTTAAAAAACGTTCTTTATCCCTCTCTCCCTTTCGATATAAAATTTTTAAAAAGCTGTTGTCAATAAATTTTGCGGATTTAAAAAACGAAGTTCCATTGAAGCCATGCTAAAACCAAACAGAGATTAATGATATAATATATATATTTTTTTACATTAAGTCTAAATAATTTCCCTCAGGAAACACAGAGGTCGCAAATCGTTTTACAGGCCAGCTGTTAAACTCAAGAACGAATCGGAGAAACGACCCGTTCTCATGTGACAAATGTCAACCGTGTACAAATATTGGGCGCGCGTTTAGCATTTTCTTCACAACCTTTAGAGTATTTATTTTTTTGAAATACACAAGGCTTGTGATATATGTTCTTGTTTTACAAATTTTTTTTTATATTAACACCATACAGGGTGTTCTGAGGAAAATAATTTCTCTCGGGACCTATGTTATCTTTGAAGATGCTGTGTGGAGGGTCTTTTTGAGGAGAGGAAGGAGTGAACACGAGTCTTGAAGATACCCATGTTGTAGGAAGGAGGAAACACAGAGGCCGGCAAATCGTTCCACAGCCGAACTGTTGAACTCAAGAACGAGTCGTAAAAACGACCAGTTCTCATGTGACAAATGTCAACCGTGTACATAAGTTGGGCGAGCGTTTGACATGTTTCCCGACTATGCACCGGTGCCGAGGGGATCAATGACGCTAATTCCTCGGAGCATCTTCCATTGAAATACCGGTAGAACAAGGATAGCATTCCCACCCGACGCCTGTGCTCTAAAGATTGCAATCCGTTTGTTAAGACGGGAGAATCTATCAAACGGACCGCCCGTTTCTGCACAGAGTCGAGGGTGTTTTTCAGGTACTTTGGGGCTCCAGACCAGAGGTAGCTGCCAAATTCAACCGTGGGGCGCACTTGCGATTTGTACAGAGTTAGCAGTTGTGTACTATTGATACTATAACCTAAATACTATTCTTACGTAAAACATATTTTAAATAAATTGATTTTTTCATCATAATATAAGAGAAACTTTTCTGATATTTTTCATTAATATGACGTCAACCTTGCGTCATTTCGTCTCATCTCCACGTTACCGCATAAAAAATCTTTTTTCATAAACATTTTTAATATAATTCATCGCTGCGTGTTATCCCTTACAATTTGAAAATCTAAGCAACCGCATAATGGGGTACGTGAGGATGTGTGGGTTGGCCTTAATTAAATCATTTTGAAACTTCGTTATAAAACGGGAAAGCCATGCAACGCGTTAATGTTTTAATGCAAAACACGCTGATTTATTTGCCGAACACTCTTTTAGCTCGTTTGCCGCTTTTTATAAAAATACTAAAAGCTCCTGAAGCTCGTTTGCCTCTTTTTATAAATGCGCCGAGAACTTATGTGACTTCATTAGGCCTTTTTAAAATCGTGGAGATATTAAGTTTAAAATGATATATTTTAAAGGGAAAAACTATTTTTATTATGTGTAATTATATCAAAACTTTCAGATTAAAATAAGAAAATCGAATAAAAGATATCAACTGTGATCGTTAAAAAATACTTGTTTTAAGAACTGAACCCTTTTCTGATCAAATTTGTAAGTTAAAAAGCAAACACTTTCTCGTTGATATTATTTGTGTTTGGAGTTTTATTCCCTTTGCCTAATACTTTGCAAGTAAACCGTAATCGAAGAACGTAGAAAGTTTATAGCTATCCACAAAATTCGTAAATTGGTTGGTTTTCAGATAATAATTCTTATGCCATTACTCGGACAGCCGTATGATTCAACTGAGCAGAATACCATCAATTTTCTTAGGTCGATTTTGCGCAAGACAAAACTATTTGACGTTGATATAGAATTATAGAGTACCTACCAATCTACGTTAGAAAGAGGTTTCTTCTAACGAGTTAACGATTTTACATTACTTTCTTCCGTATTCTGTAGCTTTTTGCCATGATATTGCCATGGTTGACATTTAATAATGATGTTTGATATTCGACCGGTTAGTCCGAGAGTCGTTGGTTCGATTCCTCTCCTAGCTCCACCATTTCCAACATCTCTCGGTTATGATAAAGATAGTAGGAGTTTTTCAAATGTTATCCAGTTATTCAAGGGGATGGTAACGTATTTAACTTTATTTTTATTTATTATTCCATATGATTGTACAACAGCTTAAGATTGTTGTGTCAAAGTTTGAAACAAACCGGAGCAAAACAAAATATGATATAGAACTTGTATGAACAAAATTTTCATGATTAGTATTGGATTTTTGGGTATCCATAACTTTAAAGCGATTTTCTGCCACTTTTTGAAGCCGGTGAACAGTTTAAATCAAAATATCTACTCGACCGATTCTTTTGAAATTTTGTATACTACTTCCTTACATGAATGACCAGGTAAGGCTAGGAGTTTTTTAATTTTTTTTTTATAATTATGACTTTTACAATAACAAATAGGCCCATTTTTTTAGATGAAAATCGGTTTTTTCACTTCTTGTGTCACCAAAAATTTAAAAATAAAAAAAATTCCTCCCAGCATTACCTTAGGAAAGTGGTTATCTAATGATATCATTTTTATTTTTTGATTTCCGATGATCGAGTCATGAGTTATACCGTTCACAGGCAGACAACTTTTGCGCCTCTGAAGATTTGCTGCCGTCGCATCGGCTTAATTATTTATATTATGTTTTAAAAAATTAAGGAAATTTTGTATCTATGTTGTACTATGATGTTACGATCAATTAAATAAATTTGTATTACCCGTAGAGTTAACATTACCATCACCTTAAGTACAATTAAAATAAAGTTTTGTAGTACACGTTGATGTTGTGAACCGAACTAGGTATGAATTTCACCAATATCACTACCATCCGGTACGTTGACGTTCTTGGCTCTCCACACAGCCCAGAACCGTGAACAGTGGAGGTGCCTTGTCCACCGTGGAAACTGAAACGATCATCAGCAATGATCCAGCAATCCATTATTCCGTTTTTGTTAACAGCGCTGCGCGCGGATGTTTTTACAACCATGAAGCTAAACGGTATTAGTTTTAAATTTAAAGCAACATGTAGTCATTATGAGCATCGCGAACACAAGACCTCACACGGCCGCATCTCAGCGGCTAATGAATCGGAGAATTTATGTCTTGAACTGCCATAAAAATGATCAAACGGAATATGGTAAATAAATGAAAATTATATATCTACTTCTTAAAATTATTTTTTTTATCAAAATAATTTATAATTTTTTAATAATGTCTAAACAAAATTAGTGTGTAAAAAAAATCTGTATACATGGCGGGTTACAGATGAGGCGCCGTAGCTTAATGGTAGAGCTTTCGACCGGCAATCGAAGGGTTGCGGGTTCGAGTCCCGTCGGCGGCATGTATCTTTTCTCGGGAGGTTTTTTCAATATGGATGAGTGTTTCAGGCTAATAATTATTGCTTATAATAATTGCCCTTTGTGCTATGCATAAAAAAATCTTTTCAAAAACATTAGTTTATTTATAAAATAATAAATACACTTAGTTTTTCAAAATTTTAAAACTGCGTGTACCAGATAAAATAATTATCTTTAAAAATTTATTTATGTTTTTTGTAAAAAAGAGTCAATACGTCTAGAATGTCATTTAAAAATGACTAATTTCCGGTATTCTCTGGTAAAACACTCTTAAAAGAATACCTCACGATGTGTATGGCACTTAAACAAGTTCTTGCGTTGACATCGATATTCATAGAATATCAATGGAAATGTGGAAAACACTGAGTTAATTGGGTGATATTAGTTTTTCGTTCGACTCTTTTTGTCTGAGCTGTAATAAAGATTGAAAAAAAAATTGTATATTGATATACCTAACTATCAAAGGAAAAATTATCACAATTTGGTTGTTTCATTGTTCTTCTTTTTTGTTTGTATCATTTAATGAAAATTATTTTGCCTTAATGTACCGAGTTGCAAGGGCTTAACCCGTGGCTTGAGAATCATTTTATACATTGTGGCTTAATCCAGTATTACGTCTCAAGTATCAAGGGAGCGAAAAGCAGCTATAATTGTATTATTATTGCAATATAATCCAGAGGGACTACCCCCCTGCACCCTCCACCCGCACCAAGTAAAACCCTACAAAAGACAGTATTTTATGGCTAAGGGGCGCATTCTTATATTTTTTGTATGGCGGCGCTCATTAGGCTCGGCCCCGTGCTTAATGATTGCAATTAATAATTTCGTACTCTCGTGAGTTGGGGAGGACGATGCTTTAATATTAATAAGAATAATGCCTTATTCAAGGATTGGATTAATGCTCTGTGGAAAGATCAAAATTCAAAAATAATTTTTTCCTCAAGATATCAACGGATTTGTTTTGCAATCAGCTCGCTCCCGTTAATCATCTTCTTCAAAAATTAAAATTAGAATTTATAAGTATGTATATCCAAAATCTGGTAATCTGGCTTGATACCATACTACGATTCTTTAGGACCGAAAAAATGCGATGGGTGGTTAGAATTCGTGGAAGACGAATGGAGCAGGACGGCCTCCATGGTTGAGTGGTTACGAACCCTGGCTGTGATTCCGCAGGTCGCGGGATTATGTGCAAGTAAATTGATTAATTTGTGTTATTTCATAATTTATTCATTAAAATATATATATATATATTATAAATATACAAGGTGTCCGGGGGGGCAAAGGACACTAAATTTGGAATTACGAAAGGTTTGAAATGAAGAACATTTTTTTTTCTTCTTTTTTACTTCTACCATCATATAGAATTACCTCCCAAAGTTAGTGCACACTCCGGTGCGTGATTATTTATGAAAAACTTAGCATGAAATGTAAATATTTATATTATTAGTTTTCAAATAAAAAATGGTATAGTAAATTTGTTTCTTTTTGTGATTTACAAATCTTTATAATCCTTATTATTTCTTTCCACTCGATCAGCTGTTCTGTAATTCCTGCAAGGTTATTTTATTTAAGATTTGAAACGTGGGGGTGGCCATTTTGTTATTCGAGCACGTGCGTTGCTCGCAAAATGGAAGCTTCGATTACATTGGACAACTCTTATTACTTTTTTTGTATTGAGATTTGAATATGGTTTCGCGGTATGGGCTCGAAACACTGTGTGTATATAGTGGCTGATTAGGAAACGCGTCTGGTTCCCACCCAAGCATCAAAGTTCAATTCCTCGGCTGGCTTAGTCTTTCGCCTACTGTGATAGTGGTAGGAGATTTACAAATTATGTTAGGTTATTTGGAACCCGGCAACGTTGGTCTTTCTTCAAATTAAAAAAAATAAATTAAATAATGTGCTTTAAAATGCACAGCGAACTAAAACATATTAATACGTATAAAATAGTACCGTTGTGAAAAGCATTTATGTGTAGTGACATTTCTTCAGTAAGAATGTTTTTAATGAAAATACCTTTTTTTTATGGGATCTTTTTTGTATAAATTTGATGTTTTGTATTAGTTTGAATGGGCGACTTTTCACAGTGTTCCCGAATATTGGATTATGGCATATCCCCACTAGACTCTTGAAGACATAAATTAAATAATTAATTCTTGGAAGCCCTCTGAGTCTCGAGACTTCCATATTACGAAGTCAGGTATGTCGTGAAATAAATTAAGCTAATGAGAAAACGTATTTTCGTTTGTCATGAAATCGATTAAGTATATAAACCGTGACGTTTCACAAAATCGATGCTATACAAATAAACCAATTATTACTAAAAGATTGATTGAACGAAATGGGCTATTTTGGAAGTCGAATTGGCAAATCGTTTTACGCCCTGCTATGGAAAATAGAAATGCCATTGATCGAAAATTGAATTTCATTGTATTGGATTCTTCATCAAATGAATAAAATGTATTTTTATTTTTATTTTTAGCTTTTTAACTTAATGAGTTAAACTTCAAATTATGATATTTTAATTAATGAAGATAATATTAGAAGTCAATCGAAAATCCGAAACAAAAAAATCAGAAAAAGATACGGATACATCTGGGACTCGAACCCAGAACCTCTGGCAACCCGTTCAAACGCGCTATCGTATCGCGCAACGTATCCCTATTCCCTATCCGATTCGGTCATTTTTGACCGTATCATACTTCGGCTGAGAACCACCAACATTATTTTCATTTTCTTAATGCATATTTTTATTGGCTGCTATCGTTATGTATGATTGCAAGATTCAACTCGAACTAAATGCCATCTAGATAGTGTCAGGATAAATTTTATCACTTTTTATTAATATGCGACATCTATTGACTTTTTCTGCAAGTCTAGTATGAAATATTTTTATTTTTAACTTAATGAGTTAAACCTCAAATTATAATATTTTAATTAATGAAGATAATATTAGCGAAAGTCAATCGAAAATCCGTATTTTCGGGTTTGATACAGTTAAAAATGACCGAATCGGATAGGGATACGTTGGCGCAGTGGATAGCGCGTTGGCCCAGATTGCCAGAGGCCCTGGGTTCGAGTCCCAGATGTATCCGTATCTTTATCTGTTTCGGATTTTCGATTGACTTTCGCTAATATTATCTTCATTAATTATAATAAAATGTAGTTACTTATGCAATTCAAAATAAATTATCCCTTTTCCTCGGTGGATAAATTCATGATAACCCAATTTTATTGTGAAACTTTCAACTGCTTGGAGCCAGCAGGACTGTGGCATCAAATTGGGGTATGTTGTGAGGCTAAAGAGAATGGGGAGAGAGCAAGAAGGAAAATTGACGGTTGTGAATTACTTGGTAATTCACACTTGGTAACCAAATACGGTTTTAGCCATATTCGTTTCAAGCAACATTTCGATTCGCAATGGTGTTCTTTCACCGTGGCTTGTGGATACAGAGATTGTCTACCAATCTAGATAGTGTCTCAAATATACAACAATTTTAACTTCACGTGCCGTTTTTATACAGGTTTTGATGCATAAAGTCTGGTTCACAGGCGTTGATGAATATCGTATTATTACAAACTAAATTGATGCGTATCGATTCAGAAGGAGGGGTGGTGTAGAATAACGTGAAACCTACCAACCCCTGCCCAAGCTTCCAGGAATTCCTAATATATACTCGCCAGTAGTGGAGATGAGACCATTTGCAAAAGCTTCATATAATAATCGACACTTACACCAATATATCATTCCGTCATTATTTCTGGACAAAAACGCGCTAAGGAGTTACTTTCGAAAACATAATTATTATATACATTAAATATAATATTTTCTCCCTATTGTTGACCTAGTAAGGTAAAAATCAATATTGTATACATTTAACAACCAAACATAGCGTAGTGGTAAGTGAAGGTAATGCACAATTCTGTCTATAATATATATAAAGGTACGAATCGACTTAAATAATTAATTGATACATTTGGTTAGTAATTATGATCGACCTACACGCTGGAAATAGTGCCACCCTTAACGTTGGTCGACCGACGACGACGTAGCGCTGACAAGCTGGACCCATGGACATATTACTGCAAACGACCGACGACGTATGCGACCGACGCGACGCAACGTACGCTTGGCACTATTTCCAGTCAACATTTTAAACTTTTTCAATACGTCCTTAAATTGCGCGTTATAGGTGTAGATCTCTAAATCATATAGTTTAGATACCAGTTTCATACAATTAATTATGCTGGACTAATTTTACATTAATATTACTAGATACGACGGAGATAAGCCTAAAAAATAGTTTTTGGTAGACGGTAATTGACGGCTATACTAAAACTAAACGCTGAAAACCAGTATGATAATTCAACTAATTATTATACTGAAATATCAGCCCCAAGAGCATTAACACGGTATCATCGTTACACGAAAAAGAAAACGCAACAAGGCATCATAACCCAGAAATTAATCATGGTAATACTTTTGGCCGTAAAAATCTCTAATAAAACCCCTATATTATGCATATTAGTTTACAGTAATAATTTCAAAATCTCACAAATAGTGTAACGCCCTTCGTTCACGGAGCTACTTACAAGCAACTTAATCGCCGCTACCGGTCTTAATATTTGTCTAGTGCTGCGCGTAGCGGCGTTTACAAACACTAATAATTGTATGGAAGGTACAGTAGCTCAATGGAAGAACCGCGTTACTCTCTTATTTTGATTCGCGTTTCTACTAAACTTGTTTTACTTACGTTCTTTCAACGAAGCAAATCTTGAAATAATTTAACCACATTTAACATATTCTTATTAGAAACGATTACGTTTGCCCCTTTATTAAATTCACGATCGGTATTAACATTCATAAAAAAATTTACAGCTATTAAAAAACTACCCGAATGATTCTTGGAATCCATTATAATATTATGAAAAAAATAGTACTTGAACAAAGAAGCTCAACGAGTTTATTTAATATTTACCTAGAAATGCACTAATTACACAAGTTCTTGAAAGATAAAAAAACCTCAAATTAATTAACTTTATTTTTAATTTGACATGATCAAACAATCTTGAAAGTAGGAAAGTATTTTGCCTGGAAATTATCTCTCTTTATTTCTCATGCGGAAATTTAATTTTACGCTACTAATCAAAAGAAGCTTCAATTAGCTGGGAAAATAAAAAATCTAGCCAAAGAAAAGTCTTTTTTTATTCTTCGCCTTTTCATCCAATAGCTGCCGAGGGAAATAGACGCAAATAATGAATAGTGGTTATTCTTTATTTTTACAAATTCAACACGAACCAAATTAAGATCGGATGAACAACGAATTATTTGCATATTTTTTTTTTTGGAAATTTATAATAGTCGATAGTCAAATGCCGGGAATACCTATACCCGGAAAAAAATTCGACAAAATTAATATTAACGTTAACGTGCTAACGAAACAGGCTTGATGCATCGAAACAATTCGAATTTTAAAATGCTATACGTGCAATTATTTAGAGTTTTATTGAATTTTAATATTTGAAAAATGAACCCGTTAAAATTTTTAAAAAAGATTCACCTGTTTATTGGTTCAATTTGGGTCTGAAATAAAATTTCTAATTGAAAATTTAAAGATATTCAGAAAAATATCTACTCTTAAATTAGTCTAAACTATGCTTCAATCCTGCGCCGCTGGATGATTCTGTGACTTTATTTGATTGAATTTATTTATTTCTGAACGTATCTGAAGGTATTTTTGGAAGATTGTAAAATAAACTTTCAAACTTTAATAAATTATTTAAAAAAAAAACTTTTTAATTTCAACACAAAAATAGTTTAAAAATGGTTTACTTTATGTTTTTTGACTATATTAAAAAAAAATACTGATGTTGAAAAACACATATTTTATTCAATAAATAAATCAACTCTCTCATGTAGAAGTCAGAATTTTGAAACGGTACCAAAATTTACATACCTAGGATCTCTGATAACAAACAACAATAATACTGCAGAAGAGATTCAGTGAGCGCAAATCGCTGTTATTTCCGCCTACAAAAGCAGATAAAATCCAGATTGTTGTCCAGAAATACCAAGATATTAGTGTGCAAAATACTTATTAGATGTGGGTACTAACAGAGAGGAATGAGAGAACACTGGACGTTTTTGAAAGGAAGATTTTGAGGCGTATCCTCGGACCGGTTCTAGAAAATGGATTTTGGCGCAGACGTTACAACAATGAGCTAGCTCTATACTCTGTTTAAAGATCCAAACGTTACAAAATGCATAAAATTGGGAAGACTTCGTTGGTTTGGTCATGTGGAGAAAATGACCGAACATTAAGCACCAAAATTCCTACTGAACGAAGGACAAAGGAGCCTGGGAAAACCAAGATTAAGATGGAGCGACAACATCCTCAAAGACCTTGGAGCTTCTAAGCTGGAGAGAAATGGTGCAAAATCGAGATGAGTGGAGGAAGATTCTTAAGGAGGCCAAGACCCACCAGAGGTTGTAGAGCCAAACGTGATGTGATGATGATAGTTTGTTACTAGAAATGTGCAAACTTTTGTCAAAAATTATTTATGAATTTTTTTACGTTCCTAAAAGGAAAAATACATACTTAAGGTAGTTATAAAAACAATTTTTATGATGAAAAGAAATCTAAGATAAACCCTACGCCGTAGTTAAAATACTTGTTACCATATTCACACAGATGTTCGCATTTATTTTATGTTTTAAAACAATATGTTACATACAGAGTAGCTTACTGAGCCTACATGATAAATTCTGTTTCTTAAATCCCCTTTGAACTCTCAGATTTTGATATCACGAACTTTCATACTAAATTATTCATACAAGATCTTGTTCGTCGAAGGAAAACTTGAACAAATCTGACTGGATAAAAGAAGTAGAAGAGCTTCGAACCCAGAGGTCAGGCGCTCAAATTATGGCAATAAAAAAAATTATGAATCTTCACATAATATATAACATATTTAAAATTCATTGATGTGTTTTTGCACATTACTTCAGAGTGGAAGATTTTCTCAGAATAACTTAGCTTAGAATCGAAGAGTTGCTTGAATTTTGTATTCCTCGTAAAATTAACGTTGATTGTGGTGAACACCGTAATAATATATACAAGAAGGAAAATAACCGTGTAAGTCGTTGAAATGCATTAAAACACTTTCTGAGAAGAATTCTGCACAATGTTATAAAATTCAGGAAACTGCCAGTAGGAATCCATAACGATACATAATAATGAACAGTTTCATAGCAGAAAGCCCTCTGGCCCCTTTGATGGTCTGTTAACGTACGTATAGACTTAAACTTTTGGCTTTAAATCCAACCCCGATATGGGAGCTGGCAACTTCACTTCCATATTGGTTTAACCGACAAATGTTGAGTTTACAACTGAGGGCGTAATATGAGCTCTTTGATAATATATATTAAAACCTCTCGAATTGTTTTCACACAGTAGGAACATACATTATACGGACCAGTGCATGTTTGAATTGCATCGCAAAATTTGCAGTTCAAAATTATGAAATTCATCACTTTTATCCGCAATGCTTAATAAATCTGGCCAAATTTGAAAATCCTATTAATAGACGGAATAAGTTATGGCGGTTTCCGCAAATTTACACATTTCACTTCCAAAAAGGTTAATTTATGGAAATTTCTTGTATCGAAAATTAGCATTCCAAGTCACGAAGTTATAATTTTATTCAGATAAATAATACCGGAGAAAGTACGTGAGCTGTTTTGAAGGTAATTTTTTATCAAATAATTGTTTTTACCAGCATTTAGATCGTTTGCGCAATAATTTTAACTGCTCAATAAAAAAGTGTTACATATTCGCGAAAATTCCTCACATTGCTTGAATGATGCAATGCAAAATAGAAAATTTTATTAAGGTAAGATGCTCAATAAAGAATCAAAGAAATCCTTAAACAGCAAATGCTGATGTTTATATAGAAAATCACTTTCTAATACATTGAAAAGTTTTTTCCCTGGTTACAATAATTTTTGATTCGAACTCCAATCAGGTATTTATTAAAATCGATTGAATGTCTTCCCGGTGGCTAGAGTGCTCTTTCCTGACAATAAGACCCAAGCTTTCGGTCACTACCATTTCTTTAATATCCTGTTCTAGAAACGACAGAACAATAAAACTAAAAGATGACGCCTTTTATCCTTTGAGAGCGTAGCCTCTTGAAAGGATTTTGACGAAATCCCCAATGTGTTCTGTTTTTTTTTATTATTCCACTATGCCCGTGGGTACATGAGAGTACATCGTACATACCATATTATAAACTTTACGAGAGAAATGTACAATGAAGTATTCTGTGACTTTCACTAATTTTAACACCATATTTATTTAGTTGTACAAACAAGCATAAATATTTTTGGATAAAATTATGTACAGTTTGTACAACAATGTGTATTGTTAATATTGAATAATATTCAATATATTGTATTGTTAAAATGAATAAAATTCAATATATTGTGTTGTTGATATGACTAATATTCAATATATACCTAGTATTGTTAATATAAATAATATTCAATATTGTGTGTTGTTGATATGAATAAAATTCAATATATTGTATTGTTAATATAAATAATATTCAACATTAACAATTCACCTTGCTGTACAAACCGTATTTATGCTTTTTTGTATAACGAAATGATGTTTTTTTAAAGTTAGTGAAAGTCACAGAAAACTTCATCGTACATTTCTCTCGTAAAGTTTATAATATGGTATGTACGATGTATTCTCATGTACCCACGGGCATTATTATATTATGAGTGTATCACTATATATATGTAGTATTCCAAAAACTAAGTCCGCTAAACTTTAAAAAAAAAAAATTAAATATTTTTCATTTAACACATTTTTGATTGTGCTTCAACAAATAATGCCGCATTTTTCTCAAAATCTCTACGGGTATTTTAAATTACCTACGTTTCTTCAATATTGGCGTTTGATTCAGTCATATTATCCCGTGTTAGGGATTGATAAAATAATAAAAAACTGAGAAACGTACTTATGCAGAGAGAATAATATTTTTGGAAAATATTTACTATGGATTTATGAAACCTGTTATGAGAAGCCGAGGCAACGCAATAACAAAAATCAAGTGGTAAGTTTCGTAATAATTTTCTCAGTTCGTTAAAACTTGGTCACTTTAGAAAATTTGAACAGTGGAGGTCTACCCTAAGTTTTGGAGAACAAAAGTTTTCATTGTTACAATTTCGTGAAAGCGTTTATATTGCCTAGGTACTCGGATATATTATTTGTAAAGTTGTTAACGAAGTATTTCCTCACAACACTGTGGATTATTCAATTACATTTTAGCTATGTAATTCGATACATAATTAGTTTTTTTATCCTAGTAAAAATCACTGTTCTAAATCAATATAGTTTGCCCAAATTTACGCAAAATTAGTTATTTAAGTAATGTTCCAGTTTTTTTAATAAAAAAGTGGTAAAGTTTAATATAGTGTATTCCAATATTGCAATGAATTACAATAAATAAAATTTGTAGTAATTTCAAAAAAAATCTCTTCAGCAATGAAAGGGTATGAAGTGCGACCATCGTTGTTTTGTATGTAATAATGTCCACTCATTTCACGTCTTAGTTATTGTAAAAATTTAAAATCTATTAAATATTTTCATTTTTACATACCTACTTTATTTCATGTGGGATTTTTGGCCTGAAAAGCGGCATTTTTGAATTTTAATAATATTTTGAAAATGTTGAAATCTTGAAATCGTCTTTCTATTTACTTATTTATTCTATTGCCAATTATTAGTATTTTATCTTACAATTGTACACCTTCGATTTCTTTGCACTACATGATTGATATTTTTGGTTTTTTCAAACTTATATTTTTCTCTGTAAGGGACCATAATATTATACAATACAATATTTTTCTTTAAACCCTTTAGTTAAACAATTTAATTAATTGTATTTTTAAGTAAATTGAACAATATTTATCCAAAGATTATTCTTTAAAAAAAAAACAATACCATTAATCAGATTCAACGTAAAAACTCAACTAAAGCGATTATTGTAAACCGGAAATCTTCTTATCTCCTCTTTTTGTGTCAGAACGGATAAAAAGGAAATGCTTATGCACCCTTTCCGAATATGGAGGCCTACAGGAAGTGAAGAGATTGAAAGGTGATTTGAAATTGATGAAACGAGGCAGTTCCGGCCAACTTTAGCTCGCATGATGATTTATTATTTATTATCATATTGCGCTGGTTTTTCAAAATTCCACCGTTTCAAGATTTATTCAATGTGTGTCAAATATTTAATAAAGACTTTTTGTTATTATTTGTGGTTGTGTTTTACAGGACGTAATGATGTTTTTTTAACAAAAGCCTAATTATATCATAATGAACTACGGCTAGCTATTTTTCCATAATTTTATTTTAATTTGACGGTTATAGTGATTTAATTATGTTTATGTTTTAATGACAAAAGTCTCAGAACTGATATGAAAATATATGTTTGTTTAAAGTTGTAGTTTTTAATAAGTATTAATAGTTTAGTGTGGTTTTATTGGTATCTATCAATTTTAAAGGAAAGTCTAAAATTAAGTTACTAATAAAATAATAATTTGATACCTACCAAATAGAAACATTTGAAAAATATTAATGCTTCCTACAAAATAAACTGGTTAATTTACCACATTGATACATATAAAAAAAATGGTTGTGCTAACACCTCTTTGTGAGTTTTAGAATGACAGAAAATGTCTCCCTGCTGTATATTCTCTCTCTCTTTCTCTCTCTGACTCGTGACATATATATTCCTGTCGTAAATTACTTCAAATTTGAACATTACCTGCTCTGAAGAAGGCATTTAAGTGCCAAAAGTGATCTTGGGGAAAAATATCTGATAAAATAGACAAAATGAAATATTATTTGCTTTTTTTTTAATTTTCCACAACAAAGATACTTACTTTCGGATGCCTACATTATTTTTTCCCACCAAAACTTTTGATGAAAACAAACAACTATTTAACAAGTAAACTTTGCTAGGAAATTATAAAAATTTATGAAAATATTAATTAATTGATTAATGAATAAATAAATTGCAAGTACCATTAAATTATAAGAAGACTGTAATTAAGAAATAATGTTCGACGATTTACATTTGCTGGAAATCTTTTGGTTTAAGTTAATTTCCGATTAACTACGCAAATCAATCACCATTCCCTTTAAATTAACATAAAATACAATATGTAAGAAATTCGATTCGTATCTTATTTTAAATTGTCATCAGTTAACATATTTCTAAAATAATGTATTAAAGACCTGTTAGCAGTATTACTTTTATACAAAAAATTATCAAATAATTCAATAGAATTGAGAAGGACTAAAATAAGTTGTTGAATAAAGAAATTTAATTTGTATTGTAAATATTGTTTGAATTATTATACATTAAAAAATAAGTCTAAGTAATTAATTATCATATTATGAAACTAAATATTTATGCACCTAAGTAAACAATCAACAAAATTAACGGTAGATGCTTTTGAAATGTAGTGATAAACGCAAGAAAACTATTGCATTAATTATGTAAAAAATAATCTCACCATTTGTTTGGAATCATAAATATATTGAACAATATTTAATAATAGATTATATCTCAAAAAATGTTACGATTCTTATATTATTAGATAAAATTCACAATAATGATTTATTATGGGCACATTTTATTGCTAAATTGACAAATAGCGTGTTATATTTATAAATCAAAATATTTAAGAAATATAATAATATTTAGTTTAAGAACTTTTTTATGGTCGTTGATTTTATTTTTAAATACTGTAAAAGTTTTGTTATTATTACATAAGTTCATCTAGAAAAAATTAAGCACACAATATTATTCACGTTAGGGCCTACCGTAGACCGTAGCGATTTGTTATCGTAGCAGTACGTGTGCCTATAGCGCGCCGTAGCAAAAGACTGACGCATCGTCGTAGCCAACAAGTACACGCTACAGGCGGTAGGTAGCCATGGCGTAGCACCGGCTTCGTAGGGGTTCCGTAGACCCCGGATACCGGCCACCAATCACTACCTGTAGCGAAACACGTAACGTAAAGTCTTAACTTTATCATTTAAGGGTTGATTGGTAAAGCAGTTAAAGTTGATTATTTTTTTAAATAATACTTAAATGACATTTAATAATGTTATTTTTAAGTTTATTTATTTAGAAGACCCTAGTAATAATATGAAAATAGTTGATTTACTGTAAATTGAGTAAAAAAGTAAATATAGTTGTAAAAAAACAATAAATAATAACATGAAAAGTTCATTAGAAAAAGTCATTGCTTTATAATATTTCTATCATTGAAACTGACAATTCATGGTAAAATTCCTTTATAATAATAATTTTGTTTTAATATATTATAAGTCATTGTTTTAGCATTGGGCGTAATGTACAAATGTACATAGCGTGTTATTGTCATCTGAAATTTCAATAAGTACCTACCTACGTTATGGTTAAAAAAAGTACAAAAAAATATATTTCTGTTAATTTGAGACTATTAAATGGGAAAATAATTCACCGACTCCAGATATTTTCATATCAGAGTGTTAGGCTCGGTGGAACTCCTAATTTGACCGGTAAATCCTACTGATCCCTCAATATAAATATTTTAAAAATCTTTCGTAATCCTACATGTATTTAAAATGCCTGATCTTTGCATTTTTATATACAAATTCTTTGACATCGTAGCTGACAAATCTAATATCCCTGAATTTTTAATGAGAGAGTAATATATATATATATATCATTTTTATTAACATTTCTAATCCAAAGACACGCGAAAACATAACTTTTTACAGCAAAAACATGTTCACAAACATCAGAATTCGTAATTGAATGGGTGTTTGCAAAACTGAGTTCCCACATGGAACTGGGTAAACAAGGTTATACTCGTATTATTATTTCGTTTGCCATTTTTGAGTACCGGCGTTAGTTCCCAGCAGGGGGCGCTTTGACTGCAGCCTCAGGCCGTGGATCAAAGGGTGTATGATGTATTCATCAAGTGTAAACCAAAACTGAATATTGCTATCCGGGAGCAACACATCTTTATTTATTCACTCGCTGCACTTTATGCTGCACTTTTATATAGCAAGCGTGATGGAATAATGTACTAACACTGTAACGGTGAGTTACAGAAGGGAAGGCGAATTTTAAACACTTTATTTATTTATTTATATTTAAACGCCCATAGGGCTTTTACATACATAAAGCAATACATGTTTTGATTAATTACAGTGAAGAGTTAGAGTAAATAAAATACAGGTAAGTAACAGAACATATAAAGACACATAATATAGGTTAGATAAAATATGAGTTGACAAAATGTTGGTAATACAGAATATAAATAAAGTAAAATTAGATAGCCTGCCAATATCCTCCAAATCAATAATAATAGGTATTATTAAAAATGTAAAAAATTGGTCTTTACGTTTGGTGGTTTATGAATTAAGTAGAAATAGTTTGCACATACAAAGTTACAAAAATACATTAAAGTTTGCCAAATTCAAATTATTGTCAAATACATCAATATTGTTTAAATATTGG